>JBAMBF010000581.1:765000-1365000 GCA_037043605.1 Drosophila multiciliata
TTGCTTTTGTTGTTGTTGCTTTTGTTGTTGTTGTTGCTGTTTTGTGCTGTAAGACGCATTATGACAGGCCCTAATTGATTGAGCCATTTCATTGGTTGGCCGCATCCAAAACTTGAGCTCAAGCAGCGCCCGCAGTTATCTCCATCTTTCTATTTCTTTCTCTCTCACACACACACACACACACACACACACACACACACACACATTTGGCTTCTTTCTTTATCACTCTGCTGTCAGTTTTGTCGCCTGTTTGCCAAGCAGCAAATTGATTGTGCAACTTGCGCTTTTGGGGCTGCGCCATCTGACGCCGTCTAAGAAAAATGAATGGCTATTTGGAAGTGCACTTCAGGCGGCTTGCACAAACCCGGCTAAGACTATGGCTAAGACTATGGCTAAGGCTGTGGCTAAGACTGTGGCAGTAGCTGAAGCTGTCGCTGAGACTCTTTTGACGTCTGCTGCTTTCCAAGAGTTGCCAGCTAACATATTGATAAGTGGCATGCAGCACGCCTCCAAGTGCTGCGCCTAAAACATGCCACACAAGGGGCAACTCCTTGCTCACTGCCCAAACATCCTTAATATTAATATCACATTATTTCCAATTCTTATATATTTATAATTTATATTTATATTTTATGAAACTAAAAATGTTTAATTTTTAATTTATTCACACTTGCTGCATTTATCGTACAAATTAACTGTTATTATATGGAATCTATATTTGTGGCAACATTTATTACATTTTGTGGCATTTGTTATATTTTGCTGAAGCACTTCCATTCTGGAAACTCCTCAAATTGAGCGAAATAAGCCTTTTCTTTGCCTTAAATATGTAAATTTTCTATGGAATTATATTGATTGGCCACATACATTGTAGATATGTATTTCGATATTGCTGTGGCAACTTCCGCAATTTCGGTCTACAAAATAATATTTACTTTTATGTGTGGAAGGATTTGGGTACACTTTAAGCCGGTTGATGTCTCCCACCTGATGTGGTGGCTGCTCTTGCTGCTTGTCGCGGTCAATGACATTTTTAGCCCCTTCTCTCCTCTCCCACACACACACACACACTCACACACATCTAGTGAAGAAGCTTTGTTGTTATTGCTTGTGTTATTACAGCTGACACACACTCACACACACAGAAACAGGCCGTGGCCACTTTCGGTGATAAGAGCAGAGCACGTTGCTCCTCCGTATTTTGCTCCGGCTCCAATGCTTTCTGACTGGCTGACAAACACCTGTCTGGCCCTGGCCCTTGTTTCTGCCTTAGGCAACTGGAACTGTATGACGGCCAGGACCAGGACCAGGCTCAGGCACAGGCACAGGCACAGGCACAGGCACAGGACTCCCACTCAAAGGATTTACTCGTGATTTTTTGTCATCGTTTGAAATTGTATCGCATTTTTTTTAAGGATATTGTTTCAAATAATTCAACTTGTAGCAAAGAGCAGCAGGCCATGTCCTGCCTTCAGTTACCACTCCCCGCCATGCTTTGCGCCAATATTTTGCGGCTAGATGTAAGGTGGGGCGAAGCAGGTGCAGGTTGGCGGAGGCTGCTGGTCAACCATCGAGCGGGGGAGGCGCCTCCATCGGTCGCCATCAGCATCAGCATCAGCATCGTCAGTGTGTCCACTGAAGCGTGATGTCGTCTGACATTTACGGATATTTAAGGAGGGTGAGCTAACCCTAACACACACACACACACACACCACACACACACACACACACAGCTAGAGCATTTTTCTTCCTGCTGTTCACTTCCCACACTTAAATACAGACATATATAGACATATATATATATATATATAGATGTAAAATAAAAAAAGAAACAAAATAAATAAAACGCGAATGCGGACGTTGCTGGCATCGACTTCGGCCACGGCTTTTGGATGCGGTACCCGCTTTCCGGCTCTTCGGCTCTCCGTCTCTCCGTCCCTCTCTATGTATTTGCCGTATTTGCTTTTACTTTATGTGTGGCTCCTCCTGTTCGAAACTTGCTCAAATTTGGTTAACGTTATAAAAAAAAAAACACGTCCTTTGTTCCCGTAGATGGCTGCATAAAAATATGCTCACCCTGTGCCGCAACTGCCAACAAATACCCTTAATAATCGGCATTATCCTTAATCTTTCAACGAACTCTTAACCATCAAATCGATTGATAATTAGCTAACCCAAAATTAGTTAACAAGAAAAACAATTGGTAAACAAATTAAATAATTTTTGGAGCTTTTTAGTTAGGGCATTGCGTAATCGGTTTTGGCATATCCATCGTTTTTTTCGAAGGACAGACAGCTTCCAGCTCCAACTCCGGCTTGAGTGCTATGGATGAATGTATCGTCAATATTTCGTACCTTTATCAAAATTAAATTCCAGCCAGGAACGTGCCTATGTTTTCATAATATTTTACAATCCTTTTTTTTTTTTTTTTTTTTTTTTTTGGTAAGGTTTTGCATGTGGTCATTTTGTTGTTTTGTCTTGTCTGGGCCTGTTCGTCTGGCTTTTGGCCTTAAAATCTTCAAAACTTGATTTAATGTCGCATCGCATAAACTTATTAGAAATTTTCGAATTTTGCTCGGCTTTGCCGCGATTGGGCCTTTAAGCCTATCAGCGTTTGGCCGGGGCTGGTGCCGTTGCATGGGGTGGCTGGCCTACAGCAGCAACTGCAGTTGCCAACCCCTGCTGTTGCTGCAGTTGTTGTTGCTGTTGCTGCTGTGGCTGCTGCTGTTGCTGCTGTTGAACGCATGGGCACAAAGCCCAGGAACGTGCTTCTGCTTGATGAATGAATGTGCCCCTTTGTCGTCGTGGAGTTTCTTTTTTTGTTTTTTGCGTTTGGATGGACGGCATTCGGCAAATCCTATATTCACACACACATACACACACACACTCATTGGCATTCCCATTCACAGAGTCGGCTCATCGATGGCCGGCAACCAATCGCAGGGCGAATGCAGCGTGCAAAAAAACGCAGCAGCAACAGCAGCAGCAGTAGCAACTGGAACAGCAACAGCAACAACAGCAGCCGCAACCAAAGAAAGGATAAGCTGACCAGCCACAATCGCAGCGGTGGCGGGGGGGTTGCAGGCTGGCCGGGGCGATTGGACGATTGGGCGGATGCCCATGTGCAAAAAACAAGCGTCGCGCTGCGATTTGCATGCGTCGCATATATATTGATATATAGTCTATACATATGTATGCATATATATATATATATATATATATGTGTTGCAGAAATATCGCGGCGTGTGTGCGGGAGGGGGAGGGGGGTGTTCAGTATTGCCTTTTGCTTATGTGCCGCGTGCACGTTAATTACTGCTGTTTGTGTATGCGTGTGCGTGTGTGTGTGCATGTGTGTGTGTGTGCAGCGTGTGCATGTGTGTATGTTGTTCATCAATTTGCCATAGATTGCAAAACTGAAGTCTCAATCAGCAGCAGCAGCAGCAGCAGCAAAACAAAAAGAGAAGAAAACAGCATTCCCCGCACAAGTGAGAAATACTTGCGTGTGTGTGAGTGAGATGGCATGCTCATGCTTTTCCAATATGCTTTTCACATGTGGCCAGTGTCGCGAGCATTTACTTTTTTCATGCTGGTTTTCTTCTTCTTTTTTTAAAATTTTTTTTTTTCAATTTTTTGTTTTACAGCCAACGGACTGTGGAGAGAAATCTCCGCGCCATCTCCAAGCCAGACCCAAAACCGCCTTGGTAATAATTGAATTGGAAAACCAAATCAAAGGAGTTTGGGGCATGATGGAGGCGGGCCTGGGAGCTGGCAATGTGCTCTGGTAAATGCTGGGCGACCGCAGCAAAATTCTAATTAAACCAGATATGGTTGTTAGGGAAAAAACTGAAACACCATCAAATCCCATTGTATATATATGCACGTATGTTGCTGTCCATAATAATGTTGTTGTTGTTGTTGTTTCTTCTGATTGGCGAACATTGGTAAACCGTCGTCAGGAGAATCATTATAAACATCATCATCATCGCAATCATCGAGCACAATGAGTGACAGGTAAAATAACTGTGCAGCGTAGAGCTTACTGCAAGTACCATCAAATATCAGCATTTGGCATTCAGCATTTTTCATTTTCTTTAATTCCCATTTAATTAGCATATTTTCCTATTTTCCCTATGCAAAAATGATACACAAACAATTTGGCTTCTTCATTCATGAATATAAAAGATATCAAAATAAAATAAAAGTATCTTCCAAAATAAAGCTAACAGCAGAAATACTCCAAGTTAAAAGAAGCGCTCAAATAATCACATGTATTAATAATTTATATTATATTATTACTTAATTAGCAATAGACAAACACAAGAAAGGAAAAAAAATATATTTAATTATACGCAGCCGGTAGGACTCGAACCTACGCTCCCAGAGGGAATCTGATTTCGAGTCAGACGCCTTAACCACTCGGCCACGACTGCTACTGTCGATTGAGCTGCCAATCGCAACATTTAAGCAGTAAAACAATCGACGGCGACTCTGCTGCCATTGCAAATTCTTATTTTCTATTTTAAGAAGCAATTCGCTCATTAAAGCTGTAAAGCGCTGAAGAACTTTCAATGACCAATTTCACTGGTTAATAACTGATTCGGACATAACCTCAAAAAAAAAGATGAATCAATAATAATGCGCAAATGTTGTTAGTTTAACTGTGCTTAAGGCGAGATATAATTATATAATTTAAACATTATATAATTTAAATCAAATTATATACATTTATTGTTATTCATATTTAATTTTTATTGTTTGTTTGGTCTTATCGAATGTGAATTTCTTTAGCTTATTTTTATTGTAAATTTGACTTAACAATTGTGTATTTTAATTACCTGTTTGATTGTTACAATTTTATTTAAGATTTTAATCGGTTTCATTGATTTTATTATTTTATTAAGAGGTCTCATTATTAGTTAAAGATAAAGTTTTGAGTAGATTATTGAGTTTTCTTTGATTTTGTTTAACTTTGCTTTGCCAGACTTAATTTATTATTTTATGAAATATTCATCTTTATTAACTTTCTGATTTTGAGTAATTTATTGTTTTAAATTTTAGCATTCTGTTGATCCCTTAGTATATTCAGTTAAAACCAACTTTAAGTGAGTTGCGACTTGTTTTATTGAGTTGTAATTGCGGACTAATTCTGAAATGAGTACTTCACATGAGAGATGCACACAAAATACACCATTAACACTTTCATTTACCCACCTTTGGGATATCATTTAACAGGGCAATGTCAGTGTGATTTGCAATTAGATAATTTCTGCAATAGCAACAACAACAACAACAACAACTATCCACACAGAGACAGAGTAAAAATGTCGATTGGCTGCAACTGACCTCAGTTTTCCACTCAGTTTTCGCTGTGTGTGGCACGCGTAGGTGGAGACGATGACGAGGCGACTGTGCGGCAAGTCGATGAAAAAGTTTCGACAGGTTTTACATTGTAGACCGCGAACAATGCATCAAATAAACAAAAAATAAACCCCCCCAAAAAAAAGAGAGGCCGATCCAAGAAACTACACTTTCTAGTTCCTCGAATTGCCGTCGATTAAATACCCTGGAAGCGATTAAATCAATTGGATGAGGTGGCTATGGAAAGCGGATTTACATACAAAATTCTTGGACGGTATGGTTTTTTTTTTGGAGCTTATAAGCTATATGCAGTCTATAGCCAATCTGCACCGTATAATGTTCGACACTTGCCAAAATCGAAATCGTACAAAAACTTTTCCAAGTGTAATATCCACTGCAGGGTTATACAAGAAAATATTGTCGCCGTTGGAAAAGTTGTGGTTCCCTGGCCCTGAATCAAAACTGTAACTGTAATGGCAGCGCTAATGGTAACGGTAAAATTAAGGAGGCTTGGCCGTGGGCGTGTACGTGGGCGTGGGCATAGGCGTAGGCGTTAGACTAAGTTCTTAAACAGTGCAGAAAGTAAGTATGCCTCCATGTGGCTTCTGGCACATCGAACTGGGCCCCCAAGTCAAGCAGCCAACTCAAACTCCAACTCCAACTTGGACACCAACAGCAACAGCAACACCAGCGACATCGTCATCGACATCGACATCGACATCGAGTTCGACATCTTTGTGGCTCATCCTCTGGGTCCGTCTGAAGGCTCCTAATTTCTGCCAGACGCCGTTATGTCTCGCAAACTTTTGTTGCAACAACAACAACAACAACAACAGCAACAACAACAGCAACAACATCACGAACAGCAGCAGCAAAAGTAACTGCAAACTGGTTCTGCCACATTCTGTGTCATATTTTTGTTTGGGGCACTCTTTACTGTCTGTCTTGCTCCGCAAAATATTTCATATAATTTATTGTTAAATTATTTCCTGCATTTCGTTCTTCGCCTGCTTGCAACTTCTTTCGTTGCTTTTAGTTTGGTTTTTTTTTTTTTTAAATTTTCTTTTTTATTTTGTTTTTTTTTTTTTTTTGTTTTGTGTTTTTTTTTTTGTGCACTTGACTGCTCCGTGGGCCGATCAGAGAAGAACATGGCCATCAAGCATTTAATTGGCGTCTATTTATGTCCAGATAGCACATCGTATCCCAAGATCGTGCCCCGACTGAGTGACGACAACGCCGCCGCCAACAAACCTCAACGCAGCAAAGACCAGGACCAGGACCAGGACCAGGCAGAACCAGACGAAGACGAACAATGAAAATTGATATTGAAAATTTTGTGGCGCGGGGGAAATCTTAAAGGTCGCATCAGCGGCGCTCCATCGCGACTGGCATCGATACCTACATCCGATGACGATGCCGATGCCAATGCCAATACAGATGCCTCTGCCGATTCCAATTCTGATTCCGTTTTGGATTTCGTATAGCGATCTCGACTTCATTAGAGATTTTGCCTCTCATTACGCATATGTATGAAAAGCTGCGGCGATTTGCATGCGCAAAAGCGGTGCGCTTAGCACACCACCCCTTTGGGTACTTCCCCCCTTATTCCACAATATATGTAATTTTTTTTGCGTTTGTTTTCTCATTGCTATCTCGCTGCGGATCCCAGCGGTCACATCACAGTCCAACTGCTGCGGCTGCTGCAGCATCACAAAAACGCATCGCCAGCGGCAATGTTGTCACGCTTTGTTGTTGCACGTTGCATGTTGCACAGTGCACACTGCATCCAAGTTGCCGGTGCGCCTGCGCACCAAGTCTGTCCATCATTATGTCAACGCGCTGAATGCGCATGTCAATCAAGATGAAGTGCCGCTGATATGTGGGCTGCTGGACAACTTTGCTGTTGTTGCTATTCTATTCCTATTTATCATTGTCGTTATTGTTGTTGTTGTTGTTGTTGCTGTTTTTCTTCTTTTCGTATTTATCAATGTTCTCGATGCATTGGCAAAGTTGTCTTTCCTCACTGGACAACACACAAAGTTTTATCAACTTATTCAACTTGCACCCACAATGAAACCAGAATCAAATAATAACTAGATATCTGAATGATATTTGTGGTAATTACATATTGTACAAGGAATACTTATTGTATATTAAATATCAGTTATTTTGGGGGTAAAAATCTAGTAGCTTTTTCGAGTTTTGAATATTGATTGTGATTTTGCAAGGAGTTGATTTATGTGTGTGCCGAAATGGAGGCCAACTGATGGGTTCTTTGAGGATAATAAATCTGCATATGGCAGATAATTTACATGCCTGAAACATATATATATATGTATGGCCAGCTTTTGAGTCAGGTGTATCCTTTGGCTCGATGTGACTCATTCCCTGCTGCCCCCGACTAATTTGCGCTTCGCTGTGTTTATTTTTTTTCTATTTTTTTCTTTAGCTTGTATTTTTTTTTGACTACAATTTTTTTATTGTATGCCACCAGCTACGTGTACAGTGTACACTCAATTGTTGGAATTGTTGTTGCTGTTGTTGTTGTTGTTGTTGTGCTCAACTCGTAGCTATTACATTTCGATGTTTTCGCGTCCCTTGCAAGCCGTTTATAAGTATTACAACGCGATATTTATTATTCTGTGTCAGCTATAAATGTGAAATTTACTGCGGAATGTCATTTAAAGTACAAAACATCGGCTTTTTTTTTGGTTGTTGTTGTTGTTGTTGTTGTAGAACCACGATTGTTCGAGCCACGGTCAAAGGATAAAACCAAAATGAAGTTGTCTGGGCATGACTATTTTATACCCTTCAAAACGACTCTTAAATGCAACTCTGTGGCATAGCTGCTGCTGCAACAGAATTTTGCTTTAGATTCCTATCAAACTAAAATGGAAATAAGCCAAGAACTTTAAATATTTTACATATTCCTAGCTTTTATTTAAAAGCAATTGAACAATTTTAATGCATCTAAAATTATTCAAAAATATGATCCTAAGTTCGAGTTTGGATTAGGAAATATGCTCAGCAAATGCCTTGGCTGGCAGGCACTGATTGCGTGGTATACTTAAAGAGGGTCCGCATCCAGGCCAAGAGTTCCCAAACGGTTTTCCTGCACGCCAAATGAAGCCGTCGATGCCGTTGGATAGATAGAAAGAGAGAGAGGGAGAGTGGGAGAGTGGGAGAGGGAGAGAGGTCACAGTACGGGCCACAGTCTTAGTTACAGTTGTTATCGTATTTTATAATCCTTTTCCTTTTTGGCCGTACAAAATAAAATAAAACCGAATCGGAATGAGACGAAACGAAACGAATACAAAAGGACAAAAGCAGAGACAAGCGCGACATTTGTTTGTCTGCCTCGCGAACAGGACGTCGTCCTAGTCGCCGTCTTTTGCTCCTTGCCATCCAGCCGTGCCCGTGCCCGTGCCCGTCTCTACGTCTACGTCTCCGGGTCGGGTTTCGCCTGTTTGTCATTCTGTCCATGCTTTCGGATTATATTTTGGTTGTCATTTTGTTTATTTGCACCGTCTTAGCAGCTGTCGCAGGAGCCGCACGCCAAAGAGCGAGCCCAACGTGTTTTTCGCCGCAATCCCTTTAATTTCGTCAAATGGCCTAATACCGTTCCACTAAGTGGGGCTAATCAGCCAGCCACAAGATTCAAATCTCAAACGGATGTCGTCGGTCGTGTTTACACGGCAACCAAATGCGACTCAAACACCCAACCCCCGTCGCCCCAACCAACTCTGCTATAATCCTGCAACACGGAGCAGCAAAGGAGCAAAAGTGCTCGACACTCTGCCAATTAATTATTGAGGTATTTCAAGCATGGCCCAGCACTAAATATAGTTGCCTTGATATGAAATAAACTGTCTGGCAATGCAATTCCAAGTAACCCCCCACCCTGCTCCAGCCCTGGAGGGAGCCTGGGAGCCTAACACCTGTGCCAGGGATGAATTAAACCTTGCTCCAACTATAACTGTAGATCCAGGTTAAAGCACATTTAAGAGTTAGACAGAGGTAAGAACAGGCAGAGAGAGAGAGAGAGAGAGAGAGAGAGGGAAAGAGAGAAAGAGTTACTGATTAACCCCTAAGATTAATTAATCTTCAACGATATTATTTGCATTACTTGAATTGTTGATTAGCCTTCTTTTTGTAAGCATTCTATGTGAGAATAAAAATATAAATCATTTAACTGATGAATCTTGCTAAGAATGAGTTTTATAATTCAAGGAAAAATGCAATATCAATCTAACAAGTTCTGATTGTATAAATGACATCCTAAAAGAAATGCATACAGAAATAGTTCCTACTTTTTCCTTATTTCACGGTGCCAAGCACAGAATTGAAATTCTGCGTTCAATTAGCGCCCCATTGGGACATTTGGAGCCGCAGGTACCAAATTGAAGTCACTTCTGTTTGGTCGTGAACTTCCTCTCTTGGTCTTGAGCGCCGCCTATCTTAAACGACTTCCGATCTTTGGGATCTCGGCACGCAACCACACGTCAAGCCGAAACTTTACCCGCATATAGGTATTAAATCACAGCCACCACGTGACTCCCCGAAGGGCCTCACCAACAACCAGGACGGAATAAATTTCCGTGGGCTCCTGGCTCCCGTGGTACCGAAAATTAAGCCTCCGGTCAAGCCTCGCACCAACACCAACTGCCACTTCCAATTTTAACTCCAAACAGTTACGGGTTGACGACCCAAAAATAAATAAATAGGATATCACTGTTTGGAATAGAATGCGACTTGATGCAAACATCAAGCCTCAGATGGAACAGTATACACCATGCTTATGGACATGGCTTTCTCACTGTGAGGAGCGAGGTCTATTCCTTCCTCTTCCGTAAACAACGGCATTAAAAACTGACCTAAGTCAGACCGCTAGGCGGCCAGCTGATATCCCCCACCAAGTGCTGAGACCGAGGGCCGAGACCGCCTACGATAACCCAGACACCCGTGGTACCGGACAAGTCCTCCGAAGTCAGAACGCGTATTTGAATTATACTACCAGGTTTGCTCCATAAAGCCGGGACTGGTGACCCCCAAAGAAATGCATGCAGTAAACACATATATGTTTGTATGTTTATCATGCTTATATATTTCCTGGTTAACTCAACATTTTTAATTGCGTGCCTTTAATGACAGCGCTCCAATTAAATTGGCGCAGATTGTCAAAACAGCGGCCAATGAAATGAGATCCAAAGAGAACAACAACAACAACAACAGCAACAACAACAAGAGCAACAACAACAATAACAATAACAACAACAACGTTGGCCGCATAGCACACATAGTTGAAAGCTTCAATTTACCACCCATTGTGCCTTATGGCAAGAGACCCTCGAGTCTGTAGGCGGCAGGCAAGTGGCAAGAGGCAAGAGGGGAGAGTCAACATGCAGCTGTAGGCTGCCGCTGTCGTTGCCACATTCAACGTTGATCCCCAAAACAGACGGGCAAACATTTTTAATATGCAAAAAAACGCACGCAGCGATCTGCGCCACCTGTTCCAATGTGGAGAGCAGTCGGCTATAGATATGGATATGGATGTGGATGTGGTTATGGGCATGGGCATGGGGATATGGGAATGGAAATTTGGGAAGCGATACGACGCGCCGCGTGGGATAAGCAAATTTCTTGATTTACGTTTTGTTGTTGCCAGCTGACAGGCGGACAGTCGGACAGGCGGACAGGCGGACTGTCGGACAGAGAGGGGTGCTGGAGGCGATCTGCAGCAAGAGCAGCAAAAGAAGAGGAGGAGACACACCAGCCGACACAGAAAGCGGCTTAGACAGAGAGACAGCTGCAAGGGGCAAGTGAATTTGCAGTTTTACAGTTAAGTTACAAATCGCTGGAATTAATTGGGCGCGTGGCGCTGATAAGCAGCTGCCTGTTCCGACTGCAACATTCAATTAAGTCGTCTTCGGCAGCCAAATTGCCCGGAGACAACAATTGCGCACCCTCTTCACTCTGTAAGTGGGACAGGACATGGGAGCGGGATCGACCAAGATCGACCAAGACCTGTTGCCTCATGTGCCCCGTGGCCATATGCATGCATGTGCGTGTTCTTGCCACAAATCGTGAAGGTGCGAACTTCCCGATGAACGGCAGCCAAAAAATGCCACAATGCCAATCAACCGGGACACGTCTCGACTCTCCCAATCCGGCGCACATTTAAATCGACCTGGCGACCTACCGCCGACCTGGCGTCATCTGGGGCGATTCTATATATCCAACAAATATTAATATTGAAATAATATAATAAATAAGCTATCCATAAATATATATTTTAAAATGATATATTTTATTTTGTTAGCTGTTTAATTTCTTAATTATTTTCAATATTTTTAAATGTTAGCTGCAAAATTATAATTTATTAAAATAAAAAGTGTACTTTTCTAGTCATAATGATTTAATTATTTAATTACTTTTTAACATCTATTAATTATCCAATTTTAATAAATTAGCTATTACCAAATTTAATTATTTTTTTTAAATATAAATAAATTTTAATTTAGAACCAGAAGTGTGATTTGGAGCAATATTTCTAATTCTGGCACCCAATTTGGGCTGTTGTTTGGAATTCAGCTAAATTGAGCGATTGCCTGATGAACTGAATGACCAACTGGCTGAGCGACTGGCTGAGCAACTGGCTGCGCCGGCTGGTGGGTTTAAGCCAAGGTATCCAGCTAATGACAACATAATTACTTTGCCAATCGTTCAATGAAATGTGGTCCGGGATCGATTTAATTGCGGCCAAGACGACAAATGTGGCCAACTGTGAATGTTGCCGCCCACGCGTTTAAAGCGCGCCAAAATGCGTACAACAACAACTGCAGCAGCAGCAGCAGCAACAATTGACGACAACAACTGGAAGCAACAACATTGCGGCCCAGTTAACTGTAATTGCTGGCGCGTCGTGTTTTTGGACCACCAATGGATTGATTAACTACGTGTTCGATATTTCTTTGCTACCCCCACCCAACCGCTGCCCCTCCCCAACCGACACTCCTTGCCGACTCCGACCCCTCTTCGGCTTAGCCGTCCTCTGGTTGTCACTTGGTATTGATGATGTGGCTCGGCCAGCTCTTGAGGCTCGCGTCCAAATCAAATTTACTATAATGACCACTCAAATGGACAGCGTAATGGGCCATGCGGCGAGAGAAAGAGAAAGGCGACTGGCAAACGGCAAACGGCAATCGGCCAACTGGATGGAACGATGTGGATATAAGTTGGTAACTCGGCGAACGTCGCCAAGTGGGCGATGCTCAGCAGTCAGCAGAGTAGAAGAGCACCAGGAGATGAGGCAGATGGCAGGCGGGACAGATGGTGGCAAAGTCAAAACTAATGGCATACTCGGAATCGTCGATGATCCTGGTCCTGTTGCCTGCTGCTTAACCGACTGCATTCGACATTGGCATCCGCATGAGGCTGAAAAAAAACTGTGGGTTGTGGGTAGCCACAACAACAACAACAACTGCAACAACAACTGCAACAACAACAGCAACTATTGCTATAGTCGGAAATTGTCATGGCCAGGGGATATGGGGGATCGTAGGTCAATCAGCCAATCAATCGGTTCCTCGGCTAATAAAATAAATATAAGAAAAATACGTTTATAACTTAAATATTTAATTTGTAATTAATATGATTTAAAATTAAACAACTTATAAAAAATATATTCCACACACATATTAAACGGATCCATCTGAAACTTTAATTAAGCAGTTTCAAACAGAAATGAATCTTTCATCATCTGATAATCAGAATATTTTAATCAATAAATGCTTGTATGTCCAGAAGAGGCCACAAGCAAATCCAGTCGGAGAGTAGAGGTACTGGGACTGGGACTGGGAGTGGGAGTGGGGCAGACTGCAGATTTATAGCGATTAGATTAGTTATGCTCACCTAACCAGAAACCCATGATGAGCGCTGGGCTCACTGCAGGCGGCAGCTTGAAAAGGAAAGTGGGCGGTTGCACTGTGTGTTGGGTGTGTATGTATGTGTGTGTGTGTGTGTGTGTGTGAGTGTGTGTGTTTGAGGAGGCATGCGCAAGTGCACAGCATAATTGTGGCTCGGCTTGGCTGCGGCTGCGGCTGCGGCTGCTTAACGGGTTTGAGGGCGTGGCGGCGGCTACTTTGCTTACACGTACGTACACATATGTATGCACATAGCCACATACGTGGGCCAACTCGAGTTCGGGCTGAAAGTCGGGGCTTTTGTGCGCGTTTCGCATAATTACGCGCAGACTCAATTCTAAACTTAATTAAGACTATTACAGTTTGGTTCCAAGGGGCCCCCAAGCAAAAAGACAAAAGATACTCAAATGGGGGTCGTCGTTATTGTGTGTGTGTGTGTGTGTGTGTGTGTGTGCTTGAGAGTTGGTGTGGAGATGCGCAAAAATGCGTTCAGGCGGCCGTAACTAATAATCGCATGCAAAACAGCTAAAGACGAGCAACTGAGAAACTGAGGCACTTGAGAAGATGCCTGCAGCGTGTTGCAAGCCTCTGGCTATCGGTCATGCAGGCGAGTGCACTCAGAAAAAACAAAATACACCAACTGCCACATTTAACGGGCGTGTGTTTATTTTTTTTGGTTTAGGTATTTATTTTCTTCAAACATCAATAAACAAATAAAAATAAATAATTAATAAATCAATTAAAACTTTTATTCAATGTACAAATTGAATTTACAACGCTTTTCCGCTGAGTGTTGCAATTGAAATGGCAGTATGCCCTGTGGAGTGGGGGGGGTTGAAGGGGTATGGGGTATGGGGTATGGGAGTGTTGCAGTTAACCTGACAATCAGCACGCAATTGCGAAATGTTTTGCCTAATAGAATTTCTCGTGTGCGCGTCTCGAATGCAAATTCAAATTGAGAACTACAAAAAAAAAAACGTACAAAAAGAAGATACAAAAAGAAGAAGAAGAAAAATACTGTCCATATGTGCTGTGGCCTGGTCAGGTGGTGCAGTTGGTGTTGCTGGGTACGTGGTGTGCAGTCAGGCTGACAGCGACTGCAGTTGCACTCTTTAATGGAAATAATTACAGCTGCCCCGAACGCTGGATGCATGAAATGTTGCACGGCAACATGTGCGCAACACGCTGTTTATCACACGCATTTAAAAATGCACCGCCCCACCACCTTCCGCTCCGCTTGCAACATTTGCCATTTATGATCGCAACATGTTCGCACATCGTAATTTCGTTCGCGGCCAGCAACATGTCTCATAAATTTGATGGCCAATTATCAAAATTGCATTAGATGTGCGTAATTGCAGCGAAGCAGAGAAATTGCGCCACTCCGTCACCCCCCACCCGCCACCCGCAAACCCGCTCCCCAACCAGCAGCAACAGCGCTCAAACCACACACGTACTCAGGCCATGTTCAATTAACACATATGTTGTATGCCCCCGAAGTGGACCTATCAGGACGCAACACTGCCGCACTGCCACACTGCCACATGCCACACTGCCACATGTCTTGTAGCTATTTTCGATTTCAAATTTACAGCCTGCTAATTGTATGCATCTCGCCTTCGAGGTTTGCCGCTCCGGACAAGTAACCATTTCTCCTCAGTTTTCTCCATTTTCTGTTTTTTTTTTGTCGTTAATCTCACAACTCAAGTTTAGTGGTCATTTCTCGGACACAGTTGCTTCCAGTCTCAAAAAATAAAACCTGGCAAATTTTGATAGCCTTTCTAAAATAGTAAATGAATTGCGATTGACAATTCTTTAACCATTTTAAGCATACATCTGGATGATTACTGTCAAAGTCAGTCATAATGGAAGTAAGCATGCTGCTAAGCATTCCGGAAGAACACATTAGGAATATGGCTCATAGCTCTGCCAATGCTAAGAAGAGCGAGTCAAATCGGGAATCAAGGATAAATATAAAGCTAAATAAATTTATAATCAATTTTTATTATTATTATTTATTATATATTTTATATTATTAAATATTATATTATTTTAAGCTTTATTCAACATTTATGTAAATATTTTTAATCTTATTTTTGTTTTCAGATTATCTAAAAACACACAAACTGCTTACAGGGTATTTTCTAGTCGTTTATGAGATGTGCCTTAACGCCTCGCCAATCTTGGAGCAGGGAACATCGTTTGGCTAGTTTATTCATTAGGTTCTGTGGAAAAACGTGTTTAATTTGTGACAAAACGAAACGAAACGAACTGAAATCTTTTGGCCAGTTGGTGGTTGCCCCGCTTGTGTCTGGGCCTGTGGCTCATATCAGTGACATCTTTCGCTTGCTCGACCTCTTTCTCTCTGTTGACTGCGGACAGGTCAGGCTGAGGCTGAGGCTGAGGATCAGGCTCCGACTGGTGCGTAATGTTGCGTTGTCAAATTAATACGAACCGCCAGCAGATTGAGAACCCGTTTGTTGTTCTTGGCATTATAGCATCCCCCAACCTCTCTATCCCCTCCTCCCTTGTAGACTTTTAGGCTATGAGCCCGCGTTAGCCGAAACCAAAAGCAAAAAACTGAAACCCCAAACCCCAACCCCGACCCCGACCCCGCTGCCGATGACGACCTGTTGCTAACTTGGCGCAGATGTCACGACGCGCATTGTCAAACAAGCAGCAAAAGCAAAAGCAAAGTTGGCAACATTTTTGCCTGGCAGCAGCCAAATTGTAACATAAATAGACTGCAAGTTAGTTAGCCAAAGCCACCAAATGCTCATGCGCAGCGCCAACAACAACAGCAACAACAACAGCAGCAATAGCAGCAACAACAGCAACAATAAGCAACAATGTTGCTGTTGTTGTCGTCGTCTCTTGGCGACCATGAAAAACGTGACATTTTTATGTTGCAAACTTTAAATCTTTCATATCATGAAATGTTGCAATGCAATTGACTACAACAACAGCTACAACAACAACAACAACAATAACTGAAAACTGAGTTGAGTTTTTTTTGCTGCGCCTGCGCTGCTGTTGTTGACAATTCGCAGCAACAACTGCTGCAACAGCAACAGCAACAACAACAATCTGTTCACATGTGGCATTTTGCTGTTGCAGTTGTTGTTGTTCCTGTTGCTTCCTCTGCCCTCCTCTATGAACCAGTTCTGTTGCCTTGCCCAATGGACACACAAATTTAGTCATACCAATCTCTGACAGCCCCATTCCATTAGGAATCGTTTCCATTTCCATTCTCAGCTGAAATTAACCAATTTTCTTTGCTTAGCAAATAATTTTAAATTTAAAAATTAGCTGCAAGTATTTTTAATTTATTTATCTTAATATACAATAAATGTGCATGCGATTAAAATTAATCGAATAAATATTTGCTTGTTTTTAATCCGATGAGGAATACCCTTATTATTAAATGTAATTAAGAGTGACTTTTAGCTAAAAATAAAAAATATATGAAAACAATTTTAGAATAATCACGCAAGAATCTTATTTTTTAAGAAAAGAATTCTTTGATTATTCATTTTTAGTACGATAAAAAAATAATTAAAAATTAATTGTGATTTGGTGCATTTTTTGTTATGCCTTAAAAAATCGAGGTAGCTGCTAATCGAGGTAGTTGATTTGCCTTCAAAGTGTGGCAAGTTTTATTAATTTGTTTTTTTTTTTTTTTTTTTGCTTGTCAATGCTGCCGCTGATGTGTCGCCTCCTCATGTTGCAACTGCTGCTGACGCTGGTTTTGGCTTCTAATTTATGCGCGCGTTTTTTTAGTTTATTGCGACACACAAAGCACTGCTCCACCCCGTTACCCCGCCAACCCCTTTCTTCTTGCTTTCCCACTGTTTTGGTGTACATGAGCAGGCCCAACTCCCAACTCCCAACTCCCGACTCCCAACTGTCAACTGGCAACTGCTCCACAGCAGGCAATCGAGAGCGGTCAGCGACGCTGTTCGATTTTGGTTGGCTGCTGCCCATCGATGCAACACACACACACCCACACACACACGCACACACAGTTGCACATAAAAGAAAAGCCATGCACATACATACACACATACATACATACATACATACATGAACGCATGCAGATGCGGGTCGCCGACTGCCCAATAATGTATGCTATGCTTTCTTTCGCTCTCAGTTCCCGCTTCCCCCCACACACACACACCCAAACACACACACACACACATGTACGAATAAAAAATGGAATAAACACGCCAAAAGGGAAATTCTTTTTAATTACTCATCGGTTTTTTTTTCGGTGTATTCGATGTGTGCTCTTTTTGGTTTTTTTTGGCTTCGCTTATTGCCAACTGCAGGAAAATTCGATTTTGTGTAGGCAGCGAAGTGCGCTCTAGCGCGCAGGACGAGCACAAGGACCAACGGCACAGGGGCGCCACACATCTCTTCTGCAGTGGCAATAATTCGATTAGTGTCCGTGTCTATTTTCAGGCTCGTTATGTAGGCGTTATGGCCAGCAGCAGCAGCAGCAGGAGCAGGAGGAGGAGCAGAAGAAGCACCAACTCCCTCCTTCTTGCAGCACCAGCAACTGTGGCACGCCCCTTGCACTTTTGTGCTGCGTCCACAGTTTTGTTTTGTGTTTTTTTTTTGTTTTTTTTGTTGTTGTTGTTTGCTTTGCCACCGCCTTTGCTGTTGGTCGTGTTGCATGCTGCGCTGAGCTGGCATGGCAAAGGACATGCGGGAGATGGGATGCGGGACAGGCAGGACATCAGCCGCGCCTGGACATTGGTCATCATTCATCAAAGTGAAATGTTGATTTAGTGCGCTCCGCGGCTCTGTGCACCCAGTCGAGGAGGGGAGGGACTGGGAATGGAGGTGTTTGGGTTTGAGTTAGGTGTCCTGCATTTTGGTGGCTGTCCTGGCGCCTAAGCCTCGTGGCGCCATTTTATGCGCTGCTCCTGCTCCTGCTGCTCCTGTTGTTTTTTCTTTTCTCCCATTCTCCGCTTGGCTCTCTCTTATCGCCCTGCTCTTTGGCCCGTTGTGATATATATAATTTTTTTGTTGCTTTTCGTGTGTGTTGAATTGATGCTGTTTATTCGACTGCAAACATAACCGACATGTGCAGCAGGAACGGCAACCAGGAGCAGCAGCCGGCAGCAGCCGGCAGGCAGCCATTGGGATCGGATCCTTTTGGGCTGGCATTTCTTTACTTTTTCTGTTCTGCATGTGTGTGTGTGTGTGTGTTGGTGTGTGTGTTTTTTTTGCACAGTGTACTTTTTACATTTTACTTCCTGTGTTATCGTTGTTGCTTTTTCTTCTGCCGTTGTGCTTTTTGATTAGCAAAAGGAAGCGGTAAAAAAAAAGAAAAATTAAGAATTTTCGATGTATGTGTGTGTGTGTGTGTGTGTGTGTGTGTGTGTGTGTACAGCTAAACAAGAAAATGCAAATTCAGTACAGTTCCCGACAATGACTACAACAATACCCTGGAATGCGAAATAGAGTTTCGATTGGCAACAATGCGATGCAAATTAATTATTTAATTAATATTTTAATATTTACATAAATTGTGATTTAAGCATTATTTTTTTTTTTGATTTATCACTAATGAAATATAATTTTCTAATTTACAATTCTCAGCTGAGTAAATGGCAAATTATTATAAAACTTGAATTTAGAAAGGTATTTATAAAGTTTTGAATGAAAGCCTGAAAATTGAATATTTTTTTTTGAGAATGCAAAATTTTGCATTTACTGCTTGTTTTTTTTTTTTTTTGTCATTTCGTATATGCTGTGTATGTATATATATATGTGTGTGGGTGTGTGCGTGTGTTGGCGTGTGTTGACCAATGAAATAGCAGAGGCCCGTACAATAGGGGCGTCACATGGGCGTCCATAGACTATATGTGCTAGATTTTGAGTAACGCATAGGTACTTACACACACATAGCTGTATATATATATATACATATATATATATGTATGTATATATGTATATATGTATATTGCACATGGACACATTCCATTCTCTGCCGCACAGCCACGACATCTTTGACAATTCACTAATGATTGAATATCTGTCCTGCGGCTTAGCTGCCACCTCCCCCTCCTCCTCCCCGCTGCTCTGTAGTCCCTCAGTTATCATGTCTCTTCTTTGACTAACAATTTCGATAATTAACGTTTCTTTGAATGGCATATTACCAAGCTAGATCTCCAGCAGGACTTAAAATTCAAAAATATGATTGCAAAAACTGTCATCGAATAAATATATCTTTGGATATATGTAAAACCCAAATATTTGATAAAATCATTCTATAATTTTTCAAATAATTGAAAGCACTTTGAAGCCCTTACTTAAGCTGCAATACTTTCAAAAAGATGGCGCTGCCTTTATCTACCCATATATATAAATATATATAGCATCTGAATACATAATAATATCATAATCAAAAAAATATCTAATACGATATTAAATAAGAAATATAGTTTTGAAAAATGGGGAAATCAAGCACCTGCCAACTGAAATTCTCAAATTCTAAAATTCAATAATTTGCATATTTTCGAGCCTCTTTGTTGGTTCACTTGTTGCCACTTTTATCAAAGTGAATGCTTTGAGCGGTTTATCTTGGTCATTTGGCCCCGGACCAGGTACTTTATAGATGGAGCACAATTCAATTTCGTTGCGGGCGCCATAAACTTGACTTGACTTGACTTGGCTTGAGTTGAGCTGAGCCGAGTTGAGCTGAGTTGGCCGAAAAGCAAGCAATAAGAATGACATTCGTTGCACTATTTTCTGTCTCGCTCTGTGGTTGCAACAATTGTTGTTGTTGATCTTCTTGTTGTTGTTCTTGTTGCTGTTGTTATGCATTCCATTGCAATGGCAATGGCAATGGCCAAAACAGATTTTGTGTAGATTCTTTGGCCGAGACAAAAAGCGCAGGCGGGTGGGCGCCGTTGGCCTCAACGCGAAGAACGTAAAGCATAATAAAAAGTCGTGCCTTACGTGCAGCAGCAGTAAGCCTCCCTCCCCCTCCCCCTCCTCCAATTCCCTCACCCTCCTCCCCGCACTACCAACGTAACATCCGCACTTCTGATGCTGCCACCCGTTTAACCAACCCATTCTTAGCCAATCTTTGTGGCTGCATTCGGGTTTCTGCTTTTTTTTTTTGGTTTTTTTTTTTTTTTTTTTTTTTTTTTTTGGGCCCGATAGAGCAGAAAACATTTTTGTGGCCGTGGCCAGCGCCGATTGCCTATTTTATGAGCGTCTTAAGGGCACGCACGATTTTTGCGTTGCGCGTTTTAGTTTGCGGCCTGTGCGTTATGTGGCACTGATTACCGTTGCAGTTCTCTCAGTTGTTGTTGTTGTTGTTGCAGCAACTGACTGACAGAGGTCAACGCTGGCTGTGAAGAATTTTTGCAGGCCTCCGCAACGGCATCAGCGAGCAGCGAGCTCAAAATTGAATTTAATTTATTTTAGAGGCTGCCACACAAACGCTGCTCAGCCAACATCATCATGAGCAACAATATCATAATCACACAGGTAAATTATAATCAGCAGCAGCAGCCGACTGAACAGCAACATTTGCCTCAGCTGAGCTGAGCTGGCTTTAATTAGCCACTTGCCAAGTCTTTTGGCAATTCGCAGAATTTCGGAGCCGGCCTGGCTCAGAGTGAGTTCAATTGAAGACAACTGCTTGCCACAACTTTAATCACCCAAGTCAAAAATAAATTCATTATACCTATTAAGCCACATATAAATTAATTTGAAACAATGTTTACAAAGTTTATTTATATAATTCGAAATAATGATTACAAATTTAAGTCTTTAGTTTTATGTTTAGTGCAAATATTTTAATATTTATTTTTAGACGCTTTGATAAATTTACTAACATTGTAAAATATACAGGAAAATTATGTGATTATAAAATAATCATCAATATCACTCAAAGACATATAAATAAAAGTTTTTTTTAATTTAAAATATAATATTAATTTCTTACTTGCAGTTTGAGAATATTAATATCGCTCAAAGAAAAGATAAAGATAAATAAAAGTTTTTTTTAATTTAAAATATAATATTAATTTCTTACTTGCAGTTATAAAAATCATAGCCTTAAAACTAGTTCGATTAAAACCAAACGCAAGTAAATTTCAATTAAATAAATAAATAATAAATAAATTTTGTTGCACTGCAGAAATTTTGCAGTTTGCAGTTAATAAAATTGATTTGAAATTAACCTGAATCGATGCCAAAAGAAACGCATTTTTAAAATAAAATAAACAAAAGTCCCGTTAAGTGAATGCAGCTGCAATCGAAAGTCCTGACTGGGGGGGTGTAGGTGAAGGTGGATGTTTACCAAAGGCGAAGGTTCTAGCCAGAGAAGCCATATGGCTTCGAGTGGGGCACGGTGCTAAGTTGAGGTGTGGCAAGTGCGAGGAAGGCGCACAAAACAAATGTGAATTTAGTTGGCTCCAAAAACTGCAGGCAGCACACGAACGCCACAGAAAACAACGACGACTATGAGAATGTTAAGGTGGCTTCAAATTGGGTGGGGGGGGAGGGTGGGAATGGGGTTAAGGGGAGGCTTGGGAAGAGTTTGCTTCTATGCGCTATTTTTTTTTTTTTTTTTGGCATGGGGACAGTCATTTTGTTGCCGTTGGCTGTTGCCTGGCATTGTTGGTCCTTCGAGCATTCTTGTAATCCTGTCAGAGTGTATGCACACACACACACATATGTATATATACATATATAGTGAGTGTAGGAGCGTAGGAGCAGACCTTGCATTTTATTTTCGTTTATCATTTATTTACTACTCAATTTTTCTACTACTTTAGTCGCGCGGCTCCCTCGTTGGGGGCCAGTTGATTTCGTATGCCAAGTAACGGCAGCTCAGCTCGGATGTTGTTGTTGTTGTTGTTGCTGTTGCAGCTGCTGCAGTGGCAGCAGCAACTGCTGCTCTCTCTCACGCGACTTTATCCTTCAAATGTCCTTGCGTGCGTTACAGCGCCGCCTGCACACTGCCGACCATTTTACGTGCCCCGATGCCGTTGCAAAAGCAGCAGCAGCAGCAGCAGCAGCAGCAGTGGCAACAACGGCTAACGGCAGCTGTGTATTTTAATGGCTGCAGCGTCGCACGTCGTGTGTCCCAGCAGCGAGGCAGCCGCACAAATACACACACACACACACACACACCCAAAAGGGGGGGAGAGAGAAGGCAGCCTCTCTTCCGTGCTTGGCATCCCCTTGCAACATGCATTCGTGATGGCGTTGCGTCCTTTACTCGTCCTGCCTGCCTCATCGTTGCCATTTTAATTTCGCCAGCTGCACAACGTCGAATTTTCTAATCTTGTGCGGACTACGGCTCCCCAGTTGCCGACTTGCCTGCCATGCTGCCATCGCTGCCATCGCTGCCATCGTTGCAGCACGACCTCCTTTATCCTGCCGTTGCTCCTGCTGCTTGTTGTTGTTAATACTGGCCGCAGATTTTCGGCGCCAGGCAACAGCGTCCAGAGGTCGTTTAAAGGACTTTTGCCGCAGGCCTCTGTGCGTTTCGGGTCACCAGTCACCTACATCATCCCCCATCCCCCATCCTCCATCCACCAACCCCTTAGACCACACTGGAAAACCCCCATCCTGCCAAGATGGATGACGTGTCAGCTGGAATTGATGATGCCGAGCGAATGGCGGCCAACAACATGGCGACTGAAATGGCGCCAGCCCACATGGTGTATGAGTGACGCGAAAGTGTACAATGCGCAACGTGCCGCATGCAACGTTCGTTTGTATCCCCCCCCCCCCTTCGCAACCAATCCCCACACCTGGCACAGCGCAATGCGTACTATTGATGAAGCCCATCAATGCCTCGCGACGGAGCTGCACATAGTAAAGCTTCCCAACGTACATTTCGGGCAGAGCAAACAATTCTCAATTCATTTCCCCAACCATTAAATAATATTTAATATTTTCAAGAACATTGTTAAATACTTAAATTACTACAAATTTATTGAAATTAAAAAGCATATTTGCAAAAATTAATTGGTTTTGAAAAAGCTGTTAAAAGTGCAATATTTAATTTTTAAGGATGTATTTAAAAGAAGTTTACATATTTTCCGAAAATTAAATTTACATTTATCATAATCAGATTTAATATATATGCCTAAAATATTAATAGTTTTATGAGCATTATTTATGTCAATATAAAAAATATAATATAATAAAATAAAAAATAAATTAAAATCTTCGCTTTGTTGCCTGCTTTTTATACTAAAATATTTTATCGTTAATAAATAAATAACAATTGTTTTGAAGAATTTATTGAAGTATTTATTTATTATATATTTATTTATTTATTATTTATTTTTATTTGAATACTTTTTACTTATTCTGAAGTTTGGAGGGGCACAGCTGATTTGGTTATGTTTTAAGGCCCTTCACCCAAATGCCACAACAACAACAACAGCAACAACAACAACAACAACAACAACAGTTTGGGTTTTGGGCACATTGCGAATGCTTTTACCGGCAGAATCCAATCACAAATTGCCAACGTCGTCGTTGAAGTCAACGTTGTCTGTTGTTGTTGTTGTTGTTGTTGGTGTTTATGTTGCTATTGCTGTTTGTGTTTGTGTTGCTGTTGCTGTTGTCGTGGTCATGGCAGCGATAACATGCCGCAAGATTTGTTGTGCTTTGACCAGCGTCGCCAACTTCTTGGACTGTGGCAGGACTACGTCTGACGTTGTATGACTTGGACTTGCTCTCGAATGCCCGCTTTCGTTGTTCCCATTGTGGTTGTTGTTGTTGTTGCTGTTGTTGCTGTTGTTGTCGTTCCCGTTGTTGGCTGTTCACTCAACATGGTGCCATTCAGCTCGAGGCCCGGGGCTGGGGTCCGCTCAAGACTTCAACCACGGACTGTGGACTTGCGGCTCATGTTGTGCGCGCGTTTCACTCAGCTGGTGAGATTTGTGCCACAAGACAAGTGCGACATGATGTTATGTGTCAACAGCTTAATTCGCAACGCGAGCTGCGACTGGCGGGTCTCAGGGCTGCGAGCGGTGCTGGTGATGAGCTGCAATCGCATTGCATGCACTTTGGGGCATGTGGCAACAGCCAAAACAGCCGCAACAGTCGCAACAGTCGCAACAGTTCGCTGTTTGCTGTTGCAGCGCCGTTTGTCCGATTTCAATCTAAGCCATACCAAATGCAACAACAACAACAACAACAACTAACAACAAACGCACTCTACACACAGCACATTGGTCATTCAATTATTTATTATTTTGACTGCAGCAACTGTGTCGCACTGCTTTCCCCACCCCATCATCTGGCCATGGCCTAGCCACGAGATCCTCTCCTGACCTGATGGAATGGCAATTGCCAACGTATGCAGTTAGTTCTCTGCTGGTCACATCCAAAGCAAGCTCAACAGAACTGCAAAGTTTCATCTATATTTATATATTTTATTTTATATTTTGTATCTTTAGAAAATATGCATTAAATAAAATAAAACAAAAGGTTTCAGAATAATTTCTTAATAATAATATAAAAAATATAATATAAAAAATAAATATTTGTTTGGCATTTTTATATAAAACAATAACAGATTTTTCTTCATCATCGAATTCCCAATTAAATTTTTACTGCAAAGTTTCATCTATATTTATATATTTAATATATTTTATTTTATATTTTGTATCTTTAGAAAATATGCATTAAATAAAATAAAACAAATCAGAATAATTTATTAATAATAATATATTTTAAATGTTTGGCATTTTTATATCAAACAATAACAATTTTTCTTCACCATCGAATTCCCAATTAAATTTTTACTGCATTCGGAAACAATTTCCCCGAGGCACCTGCAACAACAACTTGATAGGAATCGCTGCTACCATGTTGGTTCTATGGGTATTTATTTCTGTATATGATTAGCTACTGATCACATGGAGAACGCTTTGATTAATATTCCAAGAATTTTACCTAATTAGTTGACTGGCTTTTTCCCACGCCCACGCAACGCGCGAGTCGAAGACTCCAACTCGAACCCTTGCTCCAAGTCCAAGTCCAAGTCCAAATCCGAGTCGAAGTCGCACTTGTCTGGCTGTGCGGGCTCTGACTTTGGGGCCATGGGGACTGATCAAAATGATCTATGTGCAAAGGCAGTGAGCATCATGCAGCGCTGTGGTGTGCGATGCGCCACCAAATTTGGCAGTGCCACAGTCGCAGTTGCCGTTGCCGTCGCTGTTGCAGTTGCAGCCACAAGGGGAACAGAAATCAATGCACGCTACTTACGCCCAAAAGGTATTGAAAGCCGCACAACAAACACTCACAGAGCACACTCACTGCGGCGAGCAGCACGTGGGAGCAGCAGCAGCGGGGAGCAAGGAGCGAGGAGCGAGGAGCAGAGAGAGCCACAATAAAACTCATAAATCAAATAAGACAAAAGACTCGAGGCGAACACAGGGCTCAGGACCAGGACATGTCTGCTGGACCACGAAAACGAAAGCTGCTGCTGCAGCATGGAGTGCGTTCGACGCGGGGTCTTGTGAGAGGGGAAGCTGAGGAAGCTCCAGATGCTCTTTATGTGGAAGGAGAGGGGGGCTCGAGGGCCAAGCAGTGGGACAGACTGAGGAAAAGCAACGCAATATTGAGCACGACTGCGAACAATGGGAGCAAATAACTGGCAGGCATTCGGCATGAGCCGAAGATGGAGATGAAGACCAAGACTGAGTTGGAGACGGAGACGGAGATGGAGATGGAGACGGAGACGGAGATGGAGATGGAGACTCAGTCTCAGACTGAGTGGAGTGTGGAGTAAAGTGGAGTTGAACAGCTTGCGACCACCGACCACCGTAGCAGCCGCAGGAATAGTCAGTGATTTTCAAGGTAAGACAAACAAAACAATAATAACAACAAATACAAAAACAACGACAACAACAACAACAAGAAGAACAACAACAACAACAGGAAAAATATGTGTCTAATAAATTTACAAAGACGACATTTTAATGCACTTTCTCAGTTGCTCTTTGGCAGATAAACAATTTGTAATTTGGAAAACATAAAAAAATAATTAGAAATTTCACTGCTAAAAAATTGATTGCATAACTTAGAATTCAAACTATATTTTTTTATATTGAATTTCATTGTTTTTCGCATAATAAACATTGCTTAAATATTAAAAAAAAAAAAAAAAAAAAAAGGACTTTTATGTAATTTTTGAAATTAATTATGTGCAACATTGATGAATTTAATTAGCAATCAAAAAAGTATTTTGAAAACGGTGAATAAAGAAAAAAATACACTTTTTAGTTGAAATTGCTGACTAATTCAAATTTTGGTAAATTAATTTCTTGCCATAAATAATTCTCATATTTAAATGAAAGCTAATTTATAACTTATTGGCTACAAATCCTTCTCGTTTCGGCAATGCTTTTAATTATATTGCATAAATTGATTCAAGCATTTCTAGATTGGAGCAGCAGCAGCACACATGAGGAATCCTCAAAACCGCACATGTCGCAAAGGCGCTGACAATTTGTGGTTGCTCTTGAGGAGGAGGAGCAAAATAGAAGAAGAGCCGCAAAACAGTCACCAAAATGATGCGCAAGTGTCGTCAGTTGCAGCCGAGGTTTGGTTCAAGCCAGAGACTCAGTCGGAGCCTGGGTCTGGGGATGAGGATGAGGCAAGAGCGACCCAACTGGAGCGCAGCGAGACAAGATGAATTTCCAGCGTATTGCGTTGTTATTCTGGTCATGAGATCGTCTTCAGAGTCAACGCCGTCGTCGTCGTCGTCGTCATCAGCGTCAGACGGGCAGACGGGCAGCCGGGCAGCCGGCACAAATATCTTGAGTTGGAGCCTATCCAACTAGATATTTTTTGGGCGCTTCGTTACACAAAATCACGAACCGAATCGTGCACGACTATTTTGCGTGAGTTGAGCGCATGATCAGCTGCAACTGCAACTGCAACAGCAACAGCAACAGCGACTGCGGCCTGTGCTGCCCTGGGCTCACTATTGTTGTTGTTGTTGCTGTTGTTGCTGTTGTTTTTGTCTAGGCTGCAGCTGCGACCTGCAGCTCAATGCGGACCTGTGTCTGTGGCCCAAACTGCCACACAAGCCAAATGCGATCGACGATCGCCTTTATTTACCTTTTTTTTTATTATTAGCCCACATGCACTTGGCCCAAAACCTTTTTTGACAGTTTCATTTGTTTGTTGTTGTTTTTTTTCTTACGTTAAAATGGGCTAACAAATTTGGCTGCATTTTGATTGGCACACGTCAGCTGCAAAATGCGGCAACAACATTAACGATAACAATAACAACAACAACAACAACAACAATTCGAGCTACAAGCTGAGAGTCAAAGTCGCACGCTCTGACAAATTCCAATGCAACAGTCGAATTGTTGTTGTTGTTGGAGTTGTTGCAAGGTGGCAACTGTTTGCTAGTCGAACATAGCACGAAAAACTAATTTAAATTTAAAAGTTAAATTTAACTCAACAAAATGCGAAATCAAACTGTGCGCAGGATGCAATAGTTTACGCTGTGTTTTGCCTTTGTGTGTGTGGTGTGTGTGGTGTGTGTGTGTGTGTGTGTGTGGTGTGTGTTCTTTTGGTGTGTGCTATGGCTGACACTTGTACGCCTGAAAAGGTTATTGCTGGCAATTAGCGTGCCAACCACAGCAGTAACAACAAAAAACCCCAGCACCAACAGCGACGACAACCACAACACCAACAACCATCACCACCACAGCACCACCACCACCACCATCACCACAGCACCACCAGCACCACAACCACAGCCACCAGCAACAAGAGCAACAAAAACTACAGTTAAAATAAGCATAACTATTTATGTGATATCATGTTGTGTGTGTGTGTGTGTGTGTGTGTGTGTATGTGTGTGTGTGTGTGTGTGTGTGTGTTTTGTGAACGACAAAAACAAACAATTCGCTTTAAGCGTTATTCAGGATATTATTAACAATTATTTTGTTTGTGCCGCTTTAGGAAATTAAGCGTAATTTTATGTTAACCATTTAAGATATATTATAAAAAAAAAATTAAAAATTAAAATTGAAAATTAATCTCAAAGAGAAGCCAAGCTGAAAGTGGGAGTTGGGAGTTGGAGAATTGTTGGTATTTTTGGCCAACTTATGGGTGTTGGGCCGAAAACTTTAGAAATTCTATCTTGGTTGTACTAAAGTTTGGAACAGGGATTTTTTTTTTTTTTTTGAGTATACTTGAGACTGAATGTTGCTTGGTTTTTTTTTTTTGTTGTCCATGCAACTGAAAAAAAAGTGTGCACACAAGTGATTCGCAGTGTCAGGCTAATAAAAATAGTATCATGTTGCAAGCAACGTCAACGGCAATGGCTGAGAATGTTTGCAACAAGGCAGGCAACAAAACGTACGGCAACTGACACAAAGACAAGTGCAGGCTGTGTGCTGTCAACGTCAACGTCAACAGCGACGCCGGCGTCAGCGTCAGCGTCAGCGTCAGCGTCGCAGCATTGGTTAATGAACATAGGAAATTCGTTTACATTTGCCATTTGTGCGAATTAGACAAGAGTCTTTGTACAGGCCAAGATGTTGTTTTTGTTTTAGTTGTTGTTCTTGTTGTTGTTGTTGTTGTTGCTGTTGCTGCTGTTTTATTACTAAAACTAACAACAACAACAACAACGGCGACGACACATTGAAAAATTCGCTTGTCGACAGAAATGAAATTTTCTACTACATTTCAACGGCTTTTGTTGCATAGTGTTTGTTTTTGGTTTCCTTCAATTACTCCTTTTTTTGTTGTGTTTCCCCCCCCCCCCACCCATTTTTTTGTTTAGTTTCTTATAATATTATCAACGCAAAGATGTAGCTCAGCTATGCGACACCATTTGTTGCATATGACTTAATATAAATAAATATAAATATAAATATAAATATAAATATAAATATAAATATAAATATAAATATAAATATAAATATAAATATAAATATAAATATAAATATAAATATAAATATAAATATAAATATAAATATAAATATAAATATAAATATAAATATAAATATAAATATAAATATAAATATAAATATAAATATAAATATAAATATAAATATAAATATAAATATAAATATAAATATAAATATAAATATAAATATAAATATAAATATAAATATAAATATAAATATAAATATAAATATAAATATAAATATAAATATAAATATAAATATAAATATAAATATAAATATAAATATAAATATAAATATAAATATAAATATAAATATAAATATAAATATAAATATAAATATAAATATAAATATAAATATAAATATAAATATAAATATAAATATAAATATAAATATAAATATAAATATAAATATAAATATAAATATAAATATAAATATAAATATAAATATAAATATAAATATAAATATAAATATAAATATAAATATAAATATAAATATAAATATAAATATAAATATAAATATAAATATAAATATAAATATAAATATAAATATAAATATAAATATAAATATAAATATAAATATAAATATAAATATAAATATAAATATAAATATAAATATAAATATAAATATAAATATAAATATAAATATAAATATAAATATAAATATAAATATAAATATAAATATAAATATAAATATAAATATAAATATAAATATAAATATAAATATAAATATAAATATAAATATAAATATAAATATAAATATAAATATAAATATAAATATAAATATAAATATAAATATAAATATAAATATAAATATAAATATAAATATAAATATAAATATAAATATAAATATAAATATAAATATAAATATAAATATAAATATAAATATAAATATAAAGATAAATATAAATATAAATATAAATATAAATATAAATATAAATATAAATATAAATATAAATATAAATATAAATATAAATATAAATATAAATATAAATATAAATATAAATATAAATATAAATATAAATATAAATATAAATATAAATATAAATATAAATATAAATATAAATATAAATATAAATATAAATATAAATATAAATATAAATATAAATATAAATATAAATATAAATATAAATATAAATATAAATATAAATATAAATATAAATATAAATATAAATATAAATATAAATATAAATATAAATATAAATATAAATATAAATATAAATATAAATATAAATATAAATATAAATATAAATATAAATATAAATATAAATATAAATATAAATATAAATATAAATATAAATATAAATATAAATATAAATATAAATATAAATATAAATATAAATATAAATATAAATATAAATATAAATATAAACTGAATATTCATATACATATTTTCTTTAAGGAATTAAGGAATAATTAAATGCTTGCCATCAAAAAATCTTACTTCTTTTCTCTTTAAAAATAATAATCAATAATAAAACCTGTCATATTTTTGACAGTTGTTAATTTTTTTATTTTCTAATCGGGTTTTTTTTTTTTTTTTTTTTTTGGGGAAGTGCATTTGTGCTTCGGTGTAAAATCGTTTTGCGCATAGTGACAAAAAAAATGTTTTCGCCTGCCTTGCAAGTGCTGACTGAGCAGAAGAACAAAGCGAATTGCCAGCATGCTTGCAGCAGAACAAGAAGAAGGGTTATGGTCGGATTGGGGGGAAGAGGCGGGGCGGGGGAGCAAGCTCGGGGCAAGCTCGTACATGGGATGCTACTATGCCTCGTCTATGAGGAGCAGGCCAGTGCAGCCAGTGAGGCTCACAGTGTGTGCAAGTGCTTTCCACTTGATGTAACATTACTTTGAAATCTCTTGCCTCACAGGAGCAGCAGCGGCAGTACCAGGAATAGGAGCTGATACAGGAGCAGCCAAATGAAAAGCAAAGAGAAGATGTTTGTTAAAAGAAGGCAATGCCTGTGTGTGTGTGTGTGTGTGTGTGTGTGTGTGTGTGTGTGTGTGTGTGTGTGTAGCATGAGGTGAGTTCTTCTGAGCAACTGCTATTCGGCTTAATTTCCGAACCAACTCGCATCAATAGCGTCTAAATGAGAGCAGCAAGGGAGCAGCGGGGGGAATGTGGCAATCTACTGCAGGTTGGGGGTCGCGGTTAACTGACCAAATGCTTTGTCGGCCCTGCATGTGTGTGGGGATGTTCGCCGAACGCTTCGCTGGACAATGAACAAGCGAAATTAGAGAATGTAAACAGCGGATTTTATCCTGCTCGTTGCATCAGCAGCAGCAGCAGTGGCAGCAACAGTGGCAGCAACATCATTGACATGAAACGTGGACCATTTTTCTTTTTCTTTGGGGCGACATCGCGACAGTGGCACATCGAAGACAACGCTGGCGCCGCCAGCTGAAACGCCTACTTTGGTTTTGGCCAACATTAAAGAAGGCGCTGCACTGCACAATGTGTGCAACAATTACAATTGCAACGATTGCAGCAACAAGGTGTCAAAAGGTTGCTGCAACATAAAAGTGTTTTCTGCTGACGTCATAACAGTAAATTAACGCCAAGCGGGGTCAATACACGGCTCACATCGAGTAATCGACCAGCAGCAGAATCTCAGACAAGAAAATTGAATTTTCGATTAAAACTCTTTAACAACCAACTGCCAAACCAGTATCCCGTCCCGTTCCCGCCCTTCCCCTGCCCACCTCAGCAGCTAAAATTCAAAATTGCAAAAACCTTTTCACAGTGCGAATGTGAAATGAGAAATATATTTGCGAGAGTAGCATAATAAATTTTACTCATTTAAGGCAAAATTCAAATCACAAAAATATTATAAAATTATTAAAAAATTAAATCAGCTTTTATATTTTATGCTGCAATTTAACTACTCAATTTTTAATAGTTGGATTTGTGTTGAATGTTGAATTGAGTTTATTATGGAGATATTCGACAAGTTACTCACTGAGCCAGCCTCGTTGGTTGTGGCCTCCTGCGACTAGCTCCAGTGGCTACTCGAGCTGTCTGCATACATATTTATATAAAGCGTTTGGTAGACATAAATCCAACAAAACATTATATACAAACAAAGAGCACACATACATGACGCAAAACCCATTTGACTTGGGCAAGCAGCAGCAGGCACAGGACCATTGTTGAGTGAATCCCTCCCAATCCCCCTTGCCACTACTGCCACGTAAGAGCCCACAAGTGTAGGTAATATGTCTAACGGTTTGTCGGTCTACTGGCGCTTCATCAATGCAACCAAAGCCATGTCCACATTTTGGGGCCAAACACGTAGAAAGCAACAACATCAAGGAATATGCGAACCAGTGCTGGAGTCTGGAGTCAGAGATAGAGATGCAGGAAATTTGAGAATGGTTTCACATTTCCATTTGAATAATTTAGACATTTTCGTTGATGAATAGCCGAAAGCACATTGATAGATATTCGCCGGATACAACGCCTCGTATACGCAATGCTCTACCTATATAGACATATACATATACATACATATATATATGTATATATATATATATGTGTGTAACGTTTATTTGATTTTGGACCATGCCAGTCAAGTGTGTCAGCGATTGAAAGCTCTGCAAATTCCACGAATAAAACGTGCATTTAAAGCACACTCGAAACGATTATATACACACACACACACATACATATGTATATATATATATATCCATATAGATGCACACAATACATGGCTATTATATGGATACTGTATAGCCATAAAGCGCCACATTTGGTTTTCATTTTGCCATTGAAGCCTTCAGTTGTTTGGACGCATTGCCAATGACACTTTAAATTGTTAAAGATTTCATGAATATATATATTATATATATATATATTATATATATATTGTGATAGCCAAATAATCCATTATTGTTTAAAACTGGAAAGCCTAAAATAAATTTTAGTTTTAGTTTTTTAGTTTCGAGTTTTGCTTAGGTTTTTACCATAATTGTTGTGGACATTCCTCGCTCGACTAAGCCACGATTAGGGGTTCCACCTTGAAGATGGCTAATGGAAGCATAGGCAGACACAGTAGTTAATCATTTCGCTGTTAGCAGGTCGGGCCATCGCCTCGCTCCGGCTGGGTAACACTCTGTCTCATTAGTTAAGCGAATGGAACCCGGGCTCGACACTTGTGACCAAATGTCGGGAGCAGTTGGCCTTTAGGCCACCGTCTGGGAGAGTAGACGCACTTTGCGGAGACTGCGGCGGCAAGTGTGTGTGTGTGTGTGTGTGTGTGCGTGTGTGTGTGGCTTGGGCAATAACTTGCGGCACGCCAAACTCATATTAATTTTAATGATATAATATGAAGAGACACGCTAAATTGTTTACAAGCTACGGGGCTGAGTCGCAAAACTGCGTTTACCAACTCGGCCAACTCGCCTATTATTAAGCGGCAAGTGGCAAGTGGCAAGTGGTAAGTGGCAACGGCCAACTGACAAGTGGCAAGTGGCAACAAGAGCCCAAACGAAAATTGCACTAAAAAAAAAAAAACCAAGGCAAACCGAACCAGAGGTGGTCTGCCAGCCAACGTCGTCATCTTGGACGAGCTTCGAGGCGCTCATTAACATTTTTAATTTTATTTTATTTAATTATACAGATGTTTATAGCTTCCGCCGATGCGTTGCATCTTTCACAGCGCTAAACTGCGAACTAACACACACACACACACACACACACAACACACACACACACACACGCAATGGTGTGCCTTGCCTCTTACAAAATTGTATAAGTTATGGGATAATTACACGCACTAAAAACGCTTTTTTCCGCACCACATCCAATAAATGCATCCATATTCAATTGGCCCAGCTCGAGGGATGTGCAGTGGTCGACTATCAATCTGTCCATCTGCTTATCCAACCAGCTGTCCAGCTGTCCAGCTGTCCAATTGTCCATTTGTCAAATGCCGCCAACAGCTCGTTTTATAAATTGATTATTGATGCAACAAATTGTGGCATAAACGTGAATTATTAGGTGAAAAATTTAAGAAATCGACTAATATTTTCTGCAGTTCGCAATAAAATACAAACTTGCTAATTTACATATTTTAGTTCTTGAATTTGACTAATTAGGAAAGAAGACGACAGATATTCTATGCCAGTTGTAGCACATTTCTCTAAGTGTATTACCTACTTAGCTACACATTAATTAGGCGTATGCCATCGGGGAGAGAATTAAATATTCTCTATTCTCTGGGTTCGTGCGTTATAAATATTAATATATATTTGTGTTTACACATTTATACCGATATTTATGAACATACTTAAAGCCCCATCAATATCAGTTAATGAACAGGTTTATAATGAAAACGAGCAAATCTTTATTGTTATCATATTTCCTCTCAGAGGTAATTTAATAATTTATTTATTCATTTTTCAAATATGCTTTTCTAATATATTTCTCTGGCTCTCACAAAATATTTGCCAGTTAAAACCGGTTAACAAAAAAAGTGTAATATATATATATAAATACTTAATATTTATATATATACAAACACAATTTGATTATTATAGTTTTTCTAGATTGGAAAATATATTATAAATGACTCAATTGTATTTGAGGGCAGCTCATTAAAAATGCTGGCAACTTTATCGAGTTACTGATGACAATATTTAGACATACACAACACACACACACACACACACACACACACACACACAGACAGACAGACAGACATACATAAGCCAGCGGCAATGCTAGATGGCCCAAACAAGCCAAGCCATTTAGCCCCTTTTGGCTACAGTCTGAATGCAAATAAGGCTCAATCTTAGGCCTCAGCTCTGGTTCTGGCTCTGGCTCAGGCTCTGGCTGTGGCAGCCACATTTGCCGCTAGGGGCCATTGTGGCTGCCTAACACGACACTGACAAATGTTAATCCATTAAGGCCCTGTCAATGGCCAAATACGTCACAACAGAGTCGGGAATGGGGAGTCGGGAATGGGGAATGGGGAGTCACGAGCCTCGAGTTGCAAGTTGTTGCAAGCACTGCTACTGTTTGGGTGTGTTCTGGCTTTTACTTTGGCTTGTGCTTTTTGTTTGCTGCATATTAGCCGCGACCTGTAACTTAATTGGCCAGCAGCTTAGCCAGCGGCAGCTGCTGGTCAGGTGCATTGACTCGGATTTGCTGGCTGAGACAAATGGGAGACGAGGCCAAGAGGAGCAACAGCAACTGCAACAGGAACAGCAGCAAATTGCCAATCAGCTGCGTGCGGCGATCGACGCCAGTTGCCTGGTTGCCTGCTTCCCTGCTTGCCACTGGGCAGGTGTTGGACAACTGGAAACAACTTAATAAACTCGATGCGCACTTGGACAGCCCGAAAAATAAAAAAAAAAGAAGTGAGAAGGAAAAGGAAAAGGAAATTTTGCGCTTTTTGCGTAGCGCGTGCCAAGAACAATTTTAAGTGCCTGCTCATTAATCGTAATCGGGAAACGAGTACGGGTTGCGATTACTTGCGAGAACTGCTGCCGGGGGGCAGTTGACAAAAAGGCTTAAATGCCAGCAGTTTAATTGGGAACTGGGAAACTGAAGCTAGTTTGGCACACGCCTCATTCGCATTTGTCAGCATTCGCTTTTAGGTGTAAATATGTTAATGAGTGTGAATAATTTCCAAGAATTTCCGCTGCTACACAGTCCAAGTTTTCACTTAATTGCGACTGCTACGCGCATCCCCCCCGCACCACCACACCACCACACCACCTGACCAAAACGAATCCATCGAATCGCACACATGGCGTATGACGAATGCGAGCGATTAATTTCGCTCAGTGCGTAATCAACTTGAAAATTTATTGAACTCGCAATAATTGCGCTCAGAGCTCTCCACCTCGACGTCGACGCCGACGTCAACGGTAACGTCGACGTTAACGTCAACGTTTTGGCTGCATCGCTGCATGGCTAAATTGCTGTTTGCCAAATGCCTAAACGCGCTCATTAGAAAAGCTTTCACCTGCGTGCCTCTGATTTGAGGCCACAGACGGAGAACCCCAATAGTTGGCGCTGAATATTGAGACGGAGACACAAAGGGTGAGGGAGACGGTGGCGGAGACGGAGACGGAGACGTTGATGTGTGCAACAAAGGGAGACGCAGACCAAGACGCACACAGAGACGCCGAGGTGCAAAATGCAGAAGTCAACATTAACGGCACCATAGAGCCAACCAATACACTGAGAATTATAAATTATAAATTATAATTTTAATTGCAATAAATAAATATTAATTATAACAATCAACGCAAATAAATTTATTCGCATAAAAATTTAGCCAATTATTTTAAGTGATGAAAAATAATATATTCAAAAACTTATTTTTAACCGATTTAGAATCGAAATTCGGATAATATAGGCACCACATATTTTATTGCTGTGCATGGGAAAAAGTCCTCTCTAGCAAACTGTGTGCCCCCTGTCGCCCCCTGGCAACATATGGTTGTCGAGTCTTGCGGTTCTTTGTGCCCGTATCTGGAGTGAGTCATGTTTCATGCATGAATTGTAGCATAGCTTTTGTAGTTGTTGTGCAATCGAGTCGAGTGGCGCATTTGTGATTTAAGCCGTCAATCAAGCCAGGACTGGGAGCCAAAATGCATTTGCCATCCTGCATCCTGCATCCTGTAACACGTAACACGTATCACACATTCCACTAGGATGGATCTAAGTGCGTTTCACTTAACCATTGTTTCGGCCGAGACTTAAATTCGCAAATTGACTTTAAAATTGATTGTCGCCTCTTTTGGGATATTAGCAGAGGCAGAGGCACACACAGATACAGAAACACACACAGACACACAGACACAGACACAGACAGAGATTGGTAATTGGGAATTACACACGCCTCTTGCATTTATTCTCAATTATATAATTATACAAATTAACATTTAATTAATTACACTTGAAATATGTTTAGACCAATTTCTAAGACCAAATCGAGAAGGCTTTATAATTTCATATAAATTGCAATAATCTGCCATATTTATACAGTTATGTGTATTTATGTGTTTTTCTGCTGATCATAATACAATAATTGTGTGTGGCAAATTTCCACCGGGGGGGCATTACCAGATGCAATGCATCAAGTCTGAAATGAGAGTAGCGAGTGGAAAGATCATATCAACTGGCGGCCACTTTGCAACAGGAATTCCTTAAAACGTATTTGTATCAAATGTGAAGATAATGTTGCGATTAAATTTAACGGACATTGAACAAATGATCTGAATAATCTGTAGACATACTTTGGCGCGTATCCAAGCCCTCATTCTTGGACTCACCCAGCCGGACAGCCGGACAGTCAATCGGTCGGTCAGTCAGTGAGTCAGTGAGTCACTTAGTCAGTCATTGCCTTGGGCCAGTCTCAGTCTGGTTCTGGGCTCTGAGTTCTGCTCTTGTTCTTTTGCGACCTGGCGTTAAATTTATTACAACAAAATGCCCCAAAAACAACAACAGCGACAAAGAAAACGCTGCAAGTTAAAACAATTGCATAGTTTGCATAATTTTTGTAAACAAAGTGGCTGGCAGACCCACCAAACAGCAAACACCAACCACCAGCACCACCAGCTAACTATCAGTTGCCAGCAGGGCCGGAGAGGAGGGGCGGAAAGCTGCCAAGAAACGCGCTAAAGTGCGGATTAGGCCTTTTTGGAACTTAAGCTGGCTTTAAGCTTCGCTGATTTGATGTGACTGAGTTTGCGTATGTGGTTGGTGTGTGTGTGTGGAGTACTTGTACACTCAAAAAAAAAACTATGCTGCAATACAATTTGTGCGCAAAAACAGGGCAGACAAGTGAATTACTTGGAAATTGTATAAATAAATTATTTGATTATTTTCTGTGTGATTTAATTTGAAAGGCAATTTTGTGATTTGCACACAGCTTTTGCCAAGTGTGGATGTGGCAATATCAACTAGCAGCCGCAAGCTGCCGCCAGGCATCATCTGCTCTGCTCCAAGCAGCGTTCCATATGGAGTCTAGGCGGAAGCACAGCAGCAGCTGTAGCAGTCAATCGATTGCGAATCTGTTGTTGTGCGTGTGTGTGTGTGTGTGAGTGTATTGCAGTTACTCAATTTTAGCCATTTTATCGTTGGTACATGGAAAACCTTTTAAACAACACACAACAACGGAGCACATCAGTGGGTGGCTGCTGGGCACAGAGTCCTCGGCCTTATCAACTGTTATCGATAGGCTGCGTGGCAGGCAACACAGGCAGTGTGCCACCGGTCAAAAGAAGAAGAGAGATAGAGAGAGAGAGAGAGAGAGGAGAGAGAGAGAGAGAGAGAGAGTTTGGGGCAGAGTGTTTATAAATTTATCAACATTGCATAAGATACACATTTAGGTAAGCATTCCACACACACACACACACACATACACACATCCCACACACATATGCCACTCGGGCATAATTGCCATTGGAACATCTAAATGACATTTAAATAGAGTCTGCCAAATAGCGAATGGAACAATAAATAAATGCATTTTCTATGTACACATTTCAATTTAGAACGAAATCGATGGCATCAAAGTTATTGACATATTTTAGACATCTTTTAGACAATTGAGCAACATTTAATAATTTAAATAAGCAGCCGAAAATAGCGTCTAAAAGAGTTGGTAAGATACGCACCAAGTTGACCCCCAAAGGATGTGGCAGAGAATCGAACTTGAGCTGGGCAAAGAGATCAAGTTGAGAGAATTACTTTAAAATACTTGAGAGGTCATTCCAGTAGGGGTACTCTGCCTTAGCCTGAAATACATATACAGAAATATATATATAGATATATATATATACATATATAGACAGATTTGGATTCTTAGAATAACATGACGAACTGCATCACAGATTTATCATGTAATTTGGTTCGGTTTTTCTCCATTTTTTATTCTGTTCATTTCACGCACTGACGCCTCATGCTGCACCCGATTGACAGATCCTTCACTAATCAGAGCAACCACCTAAACTAGTACCCCATCCCACACACGTCTCCGGATACCCTTTGCTGATAGCCATTTCATTTAAATGTTAATTATGCAAAATTGACACTGCTCATTATGACGAGTTGGTTGGTATAGCCTGGTGGGCATGCCCACTCCCCACTCCCCTTTTCACTTGACATTCCCCATTCCATTAGCAGCGTTTACAGTTCATCCTCCTCCGTTGCCTGCCCCACCAACACTTGCAACTGCAAATTTAATTTAATTGCATTTCATACGCCCATTTGGCCGCAACGCCGTTGCCGTTGCCATCGTAACACTTGACTTATTTAGGCAAAATAGGGAGCAGGCCAGGGAGCAGTGGGCAAGGTGATTCAGCATAGGGGCTACTGGCCGCGGGGGGCCGGGGGCTACTGTTAAGCAGCGGCCACCTTTAGTAGCCGCAAAATTTTAATTGCCTGGCCACTGGACGCTGGCTACATTTGGTTTCGGCCATCAGCGGCTGCCGCGTGTCTCCCAGCAACGAGGACCGACCGATCCGACCCCGAGGATGAGCACCGCGGTGTGTTTGTAGAGGCCAACACTTTAGTTGCTGCTGCTGCGGCTGCCGCGCTTCGCTGACTTCCAAGCTGGGAGCTGGGCAACAAATTTACCTACAACCTCATTTTGGGCAAGTGGCAAGCGGCAAGCGGCAAGTGAGGCAGAGCGCAGAAATGAGGTTGCTGGCAAGCATAAAACAATTGCAATGTCAAAGCAGGCAAAGATAACATGTATTTTTATCCCTGTATCATTCCCCGATCTCCACAAATAATTCTATATGTTTTCTCCAGCTTCTCCTTCTTCAGTTTCTCTCACCAGCATTTCTCTGTCTTTTCTCTGTCTTCTGAATGGGGTCATCTTTAGCTGATCTATGCTGATTCCTGATTCAGATTTTGCCTTTATGTTGCTTGTTGCATAATTTTGACGAAGATGCTTGAATCCATTTCAATGCTGAATCGGATTAGGTCAAGCTTCGATCCCAGCTCCGTTGCATACTTAATCCCATTTCTAACTATATTCCCAAACCCATGTGCATGCCGAATCGGGAAAGAAATGCTGGCCGCCAGCGATGGGGCACGCATCAAGTACACAAATAAATTAGCGGCCGCAAAGTGTTGACATTTATTGTCAATCCAATCGCAAGACAAAAGTCCAAAAGCAACCTGCAACAAGATGCACACGCCGCAATGAGTAATGATGGAGTGAAGAAAACGGATAAGGGGAATAGTTGTCGCAATGCGAATGGGATAGGGTTGAGGGAAGAGGGAAGGGTGCACGCCAAGTGGCACCGCACGCTTTTGGTCAATTTCAATTTATTGCAACAAGTGACAATGGACACTCGCACAATCGACTGAATGTGAACGCGATTGTGTGATTGTGAATGTGAATGTGAATGTGAATGGACAGCCGTCGCATCGGTGCCCCAAATTGGGGCAGGCGCAGTCAGGCCGAAAGCGACTCGAACTCTTTAATTGGTGCGTTCTGGCCCCAGCAGGAGCAGCCAGGGACCCCAACGCCAGCTGGAGTGACGTCGACAAGGCGCAACCACGACAGCGACGACGTCTAAATTGTCGCATCTTTTATGGTCCACCGACTTGAGCTGGATGAGGCCGCACCTACTTCAAGGTGATATCTGAATGCGAAAGAGAGAGTGAGTGAGAGAGAGAGGGAGGGGGAGAGGGAGAGCTGTGACAATGGCATTTGCCACGTAGGAACAGATACCAGATTGAATGTTCCGCATTTTGAGCAAGGCTATCAACAATTATAAAATTGCAGTCTGACAAAGGAGCTAGACGAGAATTTTGTCAAGATTGAAAATGAATCCAAAATGTCTTCGAATCTTAAATTATATGATTTATGCTCGATGATCAGCTGATTAGCGAATGCTCAGTTTGCTCAGCTTCGCAATTTGTTTCACACTATTTTTGCAGAGCACAGAAAAATGTTGTTTGTGGTTACTTATTGCTCATTAGGTGCCTCCAAAAGGAGAGCCACACAGAGACGGCAGCGACAGACCAACCCAAAGTTTCAGACACACACACACACTCACACACACTCACACATGAGGGCCAGTTAAATGACGGCAAACATTAAGCTGCAGCGAACCCAAGTTGGCCCTCGTACTTGAAATGGACTCAAACAAGTTGAGGTAGGTTAATTTTATTGGCCAAATAAGTGGGTATCAAATTTAATGGCCACATCGCAAGATATAAGCAACAAGCAACAAGCGGCGGCAGCAGCAAGATGCAGCAGAAGGCACAACGAAGAGGAAGAAGAAGAGGAAGAGAGACGAGCATAGACAGTGAAACCAAAAAAGAAACTATATAAGGGGGAGGCAGCAAATTGCGGCACAGTGCGCAGTGCATAAAGCGTAAAAATGAGCCAAAATAAATAAAAGCCACAACAACAACAACAATAACAACAACAAGCAACAACAGCAACAACAACAACAACAACAAAGAAGACGTCAACGTCCGTTTGATTGATTGGCGACAGCAGCGGAAGCGTCGACAGCAACAGCAACAGCGACGCGGCGCACAGTGACGTCACAAGGTAACAAAATGGCTTTTGCGTAAGGTCAGGCATTTTGCAAGCTACCTCATACAAACATATATACATATATATGTATGTACGTACATATGCAAATAAATCAAAAACCAACCAACGAAAAAACCTTTTGGCTCAGTTTAAAAAAAAAAGCTCTCAAAAATAAGTTAACCAAAAATTAAAGCGTAAAAGTGAGAATAATTTATGGGCTGGTTGGAAAGATATATATTTCACAACGTTTTGGCAATAATCAATAAATTACAGTTACATTGGCCGATTAAAACACTTTTAGTACAGCTTTGCCCACTTTGAGCTGTGTTTTTCAGTTTTGTTAACTGATTTAAAAAAAAAAAAATGCGATATATACAAAAAAAAACTAGCAGAATTAGTATTTTTTTTTTTATATATTATTACATAAGAATATTAATTAAATATGGTAATAAAAATAAAGCTCGCTTTATTACTAATTGAAGCCAAAAACTCTTCATTAACAAATTATGCAAATTAATAAATTGAATTAATTTCGTAAACTTTTCACAATCGAATAATCGAATAATGATTTCGATTAGGTAAACAAAAAAGTGGACAATTAATATTTATTTTCAACTGTCCAATAAAAAATATATTTTTGCTATTTTTGTCCGTCTGAGTTGGCTAACAAACAGCTGCAGAAAATTCTTCCACATTCTGTTGTCTGGTTTGAGTTTTCAGTTTGGAGCAAAGAGTTAACCGATTTGGAAATTTTATAATTTTCACGTGTGCCTTCTTCGCTCTGTGCTCCTTTTGTCTATCAAGATTGTGGGATCAGCTCCCTCCGCCCGCATGGCAAACGCATGAGCACGTTTAAGCTTACGCATCATCATTTAATGGGGTTCGTGAAAGCATCGGGCTGACTCAGCTGATGCACAAGCTGTTGATGAAAAATGCAGACCGCTTCCTGCTAGCACCCACTGTGGAGCTGAAGAACTGTAAAACTGTATAGCTGCAGAGCTGCAGAGATCGAACGGCGCAGGAGCCGGCACGGCACCCACCAACTGGGCATACAACTTTATCACTTGCCCACAAAATATCTTCAATTGGTTCCATTAAACTTAAGCAGCGTTAAGGCCAACCAACGTGCACGTTGTACATGACCAAGGCAGTCGCTTCGTGCGTTGCCATCATCATCGTCATCATTGGGCCGCCGCGTCGTGCCCAAAATTAACCTGCCCAGGTTAGCATGGAGGTGGTGGTTGGAGTTGCTGGTGGTGCTGTGCTGGTGGTGGACTTTGCCGCATGATCATGACGACGCAGGCTACGCGCAGCCGCTATAAATTCTATTGGCGTATCTATCTACACTATTTCTAATTTAGCCTTTTGCCTCATCCACAGCCACAGCCACATCCACAGCTACAGCTTCAGCTTTGGATCGGTTTGGTTTGGTTTGGTTTGCTTTGGTTTGGTTGTTGCAGTTTTGTGGATCTGTGGCTCAGTTTACTATGTTACCTTAGTCGTCGTCGCTGGCCAATTTAAGTTTAAGTGCTTTGGTAACAGTTTCGCGCTTTCGAAACTTGAGTCGTGATTTATTTTTTTTCTTTCCTTCTTTCTTCCTTATTTTTCTCCTTCTTTTTTTTTGTGGTTTTTGCTGCTGCTGTTGTTGTTGCTGTTGTTTCCCCACCTCGCCAGTTGCGACTCCGATTCCTTCGGAGAGCGCTGTAGGAATTTTCAAGTGCCGTTTTTCACGCCACGACACGCAATCGCTGCGCTCAAGTAAATTAGGAAAATTGATCTAAATTTTCTTGGGAACCTTTCCATTTTTTAGCTGTTGTTGTTGTTGCTGTTGTTGTTGTAGCTGCTTGCGCTTTTTTGTCAAGATCGTTTGCAGCCTGCGTTGGCATGGAGCGACTGCAAATCGGCGTGCAACGAGCAACCCATCAAAATCAAACACATGTTGTCGTCGTAACTAGTAACTAGTAATTGGAGCTACAACTGCCACAGATACACAAAAATGAACAAAAAATAAATAAAAAACAAAATTGGCAACTGATAGTCCACTCAGCATAAATTTAGAAAGTTCACGCAGTAAAATACCGCATTTATTGTTTTTATTTATCACTTTTCCTATATCGAATCGAATTATTTCTACTAGCGGGAAATCTCTTAAGCAAATTGAATTGTTAATAAAATATTATAAATTTTGTATGAAAAACTTTTACATCATTTTTAATCATGAATAATGCAAAGTACAATATGAAACCCATTTTATCATCAGAAAAATATAGTATATATAGGATATTTCGTGCACAGGAAAACATACCCTTCAAATACATTAAACTTTAAGTTTAAGTAAGTTTGCTTCCTAAAAAAGTTCAGATATCAGATATATTTATATTAGAATTTGTTGGCACACTTCGCATACATTCGTACAGATGTATTAGATATTAGAGATCAATGATCTTTGCTGTGCTTTCACACATCTGAAAGGTGCTGGCAGGCAGAGGGCCATCGGTGCGATAAATCGACGTTATTTGGAGCAGAAAGGCAATCAGGAACCGCATTAATTCCAGCTACACAACGTGGTGCTAATGCGACAAGTTCTGTTCGCAGGCTGTTTGCGATTTCCTGGAAAGAGTTTCCCTCCTCACTTGAATCGAATCGAAGCACCATGGCATCGTGGATGATATGATAACCAAAAAGGAAAACAACAAAAAAATGAAGGCAGCGCGTCGAATGGAAGCAGGCAGGGACTGACAATCTTCAGCTTGCCATCGACCAAGTGAGTGAGTGACCAAGGCACTGGACAGGCAGCGCTTAGCCATGGCCAGCAATTATAAGGTATACAAAATGCAATCAGGGTTCAAAGGGCAAAAGTAGGAAAAGGAGACCAGCTACTACCAAAGACAGAGATGGATGGACAGAGAGAGAAAGAGAAAGATTGGAAGTGAGGAGGGGAGGAAGGGAAGAGAAGAGCCTACGGCTTGTATCGCTTCATTGGCAGCTTTGCACGTCGTCGTCCTCGTCCTCGTCCTCGTCGTCGTCGTCGTCGTCGTCGTCATCGTCATCGTCGATCAATGCGCCTGTAGCGCCGCATCCATATCAAGATGTTTGAGCTTATTGAGTCCCGCTAAAGTCAGGCAATCGTGATCCAACTCGCTGCTGAAACAGAATTCGGCAGCAATTTTCCAAGGCACACTGTAAACTGGCGATGCGGCGACAGATTCGTTTTGGGCGCTACGCAAGTCCACAGTCCAATGCCCAGATCCCCAAGTGCATGGCCAGTTGTAATGCAGGCTGCGGGCGCCCACAACGCATATACACAGCAACAGAAGGACTGGACTGAAGAAAAGGGGTAGGAGAGTGAGAGAGAGAGAGAGAGAGGGAAAGAGAGAGCGAGGGAGAAAGAACTATGAGGCTGTAGGCCAAGAACTGCAGCCTATCCACAGCTCCACGTTTAATAAGCAATTTTGATTTGGAGCAGATTATGTGACGGGCAAACGAGCCTCGGCACCAGGTTGTTGCATGCAACATGAGTCGGCTTCCGCGGACTGCGGACTGCAAAACGTGAGCTCCTCGAAGGCGATGGCCATGTTGAAGGCGTCTTTGCTGCACTTGACTTTACTGCTGACCCGAACCAAAGATTTTTAACTCGCCCGCTCGCTGGCTCTCTCGCTCTCCTCTCTTCCCTGCTCTTCCCTGCTCTTCTCTTCCCCCCTCTCTCTCTATTTTGTGGATCTTGGCTGATACTGTTTTACATGGAACTCGTACTGATTGCTTCTAGTCATGCCCCGATTTGAAGATTTCCCATTTTGTGATAACGTGTGCATCATTTTCATTGGAATTGCATGTATTTTTATTGAATTTTAATTGGCAGTCAAACAAGCTAGTACAACTTGGCCTTCATGACGTCCACACTTCCCGTGTTACCATATAAACACAAGAATAACTTGACAATATGTATATATGTATATTTATGGGTATAGCAAACTGTGTAAATTTCACATATGCGATTACTCCTCGTCCTCTACTTGAACGAGTTCAAATCCTTTTCGCATGCCTTATAGGCAACACCAATGCCAAATCCAGTTCCCATCAGCACCGGCCAGACCCGACGGCGCAGAAACAACAGAGATATGACAGTTCCAACGACGAGCCCGCCACCACCCTTTATGAGTCCATTGGCCAGACAACGATCGAGTTTCTTGCCGGGCATCTCCTCCATGTATGACTTCTCATCGACTGCTGGCATTTTAAATATATTTATTTTCTACGATCTTACAGAGCTTGTTTGCGACTTGAGAATGAAAAAGAAATGTGTCTGAATCGAGACTATTCGAGACTTTCCCAAAGCCTACTCTAAGTAAAAATTTTATGATTTTATTAATAAATAATTACTTTAAAAACAAATAACTTGTTTATTGATAATTGTAGAATCTATCATCAATAAATCATGCTGCCACATTAGCAACTCTGCTGATTTGATTGAATGTGAAGAAGGGGATCATCTGCCACAGCACGCATTCTGCTGCTGCTGCTGCTGCTGCTGCGGCTGCTGGCAGCGGGGCAAGTTGAACAACATTTTTCGAGGCATTTTTTTGCCACTTAACCTTTTGTGCAATAGTGCAGCGTGCAGTCGTTGTGGCAACAACAGAGCAAATGCATCAGCAGCCCTAAATCGATCACGATCGATTTCTGCCAAAATAGATAATAATCGATAGGCAGGCACGGCACGGCACGGCAAGTGCCTGCAACGGGCACAATCATGTGCAATCTTATCTTACGTATCTATCTATCCATCCATCGATGTATCTAACTATCTATCTATATATGTCTATACACACCAACACACACACACACACACACTCACACACACACACACAATCGCAGAGAGGTAATCATGTCAGTACAAGGAAAATACCGCAACATTGATTCCATTACGTTTCTCGTTTTGGCTCGATGGGAACTAGCCAAAAGTAATACAAAAAAAAACAAAAAAAAACAAAAATAACTGACGACCGTCGTCTGTTGACGTGTTAAGTGCTAAACAGACGCCGACGACGATGGCCCCAAAACTTGATATTTTGTTTCAAGTTTTGGTTAGTTTGTTGCTGTCTGCGGAGTGCAAGGCTATAATTTGCTCGCCCACCATTTCTGGGCTGGCCAAAACGAAGCCTAACTCGAAAATTACAAATTCGGGTGTTCAATGGAGTTGAATCCTTTTCTATTACTGCTGCTGCTGCCAGTTTGTTGACCGGGCTCTGTGTTTAAAGAAATTGTTGCCAGCAGCTTTAATGGCCAACTTTGGCATTGTTGTGGCTGTTGTTGTTGTTGTAGGTGTCTGAAATTGGGTGTTTTTTGTGGGTGTTGCGCGTTTTGCACTTTGGCACAGTTATTGCCGCAATCTTGAAAAATTCAACGAATTCATCCATCCATTTCCATTAGTGAATTTGGGTCAACCGAAAGCTAATTAAAATTACTGGAGCACATTGCCTGATCTCTGCTTAAACCTCAAAATGAGAAATTATTGTCGTTAAAAGGGTATCAAGTGAAAATCTTCCCTTTTTACTAGACAACCTCATTTTAATTTTTTTTTATTGTTTTACATTTAATAAGGGAAACTTAAAATAATGTTAAAAATAGACTCAGACAATTACCGGAATTTGCTACAATCGGAAAATAAAAATTTATCAGTAATTTATATTATTAATATATAGAATCTAAACAATTTACATATACACACATTTAATATATATATTTAAGTGACTTACATTTATATTTTTACCATTGCTAGAAATTTATTTCATAACTAATTTTAAAAATAATTTTGTTTGGGTATTTTGTAAATTATTAAAAACACTTTTTTAGATTTGTGTGTAATTTTCCTAATTTCAGCGTAAATTTTCTGCTGCGTGTATTTTAGCAAAGGCCTGATTGGTTAGCTCAAAAAAATAAGAAGAAGAAGAGGAAGCGTAGACAACTATTGCTCTAATCTGCCAACAAATTGGCCAAAGCACTTGGACCCATAATAAAGACATTTATGGGTCTGGGTGATTCAATTGTGCGGCAGTTCACAATTTTGTAATCAAACAGACAGGGGGCAAGTGGATGAGTTAGATAGTGCGAGAGAGAGAGAGAGAGAGAGAGGGAATGAGAGAGGAAAGAAATCAATTGATCAGCGCTGAGGCAAGTTGAAATAATGCGACTGCGATTTGGACTCCAGCTTGGACTGGAACAGCGATTCCCTTGGGGCAACGCACAACGTTGCGTGTGTATGTATGTATGTGTGTGTGTGTATACGCTTCATCGGGTGGGTGTCCCTAGTCAGACATCGTGCAAATATAACAACAAGAACAACAACAACAACAACAACTCAATGAGCACATGCTCCATCTAAAATGAAAATGAAAAAGCAAAAGAAAACATGGCCCGGGCCCGAAAGCCATATGGCCAACAATTCAGTTTCGGGCCGGCTCTAGCTGAGCCTAGGCCTGAGCCTGAGCTTGAGACTAAGTCTGAGTCTGGGTCTGGGCCATAGCACAGGCTTGGGCTCATTATAGATGCAGCGCCGATTTGTTTTGTTGTCCCCCCCATTTGACTTTGAATTGATAGCATCAGGCAGCATCAGGCAGCAGCCGGCAAACGGTTTAGCAGCAGACTCCTTCCGACTCTCCCACTCCCTCTCCCTACACCTACGACTACGACCCCCCCAAGAACCAGACACAACTACAAATGTGACTGGGGCACTGACTGCCGCCGCTGCTGCCGTTGCAACTAGCTGCTAGCGGGTGCAGCAGCCGCAGCAGCGACCCGTTTTGCCTGCATTTAAGATATAAATATATCTGAACAATTGAGCTAGCATTGCCTGCGCATGTGCAGCGCAAATATTTTAGACTCGCATAAACTTTGCATAGTTTTAGATACACCGCACACTGACCACAACCCATCCAAAAAACCTAATCAAATCTGTAGCATGGAAAGAACAAATATTTAAAGAATGTTAAAAAATATTCAAATATTTTTATAGAAAAAGAAAGGAACTCTTAAAGTAATAGATTAGTTAAATTTATAAATAATGTTAGGAAAATAAAAGAAAAACATTTTATAATTTTAACTAATATTTCAATTATTTATTTATCGAAAGAACAACTATTTAAATAATATTAAAGAATATTCAAATATTTTTGTAGAAAAAGAAAAGAATTCTTAAAGGTATAGATTAGTTAATTTTATAAATAATGTTAGGAAAATAAAAGAAAAAAAGTGTTTAATTTTAACTAATATTTAAATTATTTATTTATCGAAAGAACAACTATTTAAAGAATTCTAAAGAATATTTAAATATTTGTATAGAAAAAGAAAGGAATTCTTAAAGGTATATATTATTTAAATTTATAAATAATGAAATGAAATAATAAATAATAAAAAAAAAAGTGTATAATTTAAACTAATATTTCAATTATTTATTTATCGAAAGAAACACATTTTAAAGAATATTAAAGAATATTCAAATATTTTTATAGAAAAAGAAAGGAATTCATTAGATTATTTAAATTTATAAATAATGAAATGAAATGATAAATATTAAAAAAAAAAAGTGCATAAATTTATCTAATATTTCAATTATTTATTTATCGAAAGAACAACTATTTAAAGAAAATTAAAGAATATTCAAATATTTTCATAGAAAAAGAAAGGAATTCTTAAAGGTATAGATTAGTTAAATTTATAAATAATGTTAGGAAAATAAAAGAAAAACATTTTATAATTTTAACTAATATTTCAATTATTTATTTATCGAAAGAACAACTATTTAAATAATATTAAAGAATATTCAAATATTTTTGTAGAAAAAGAAAAGAATTCTTAAAGGTATAGATTAGTTAATTTTATAAATAATGTTAGGAAAATAAAAGAAAAAATGTGTTTAATTTTAACTAATATTTCAATTATTTATTTATCGAAAGAAACACATTTTAAAGAATATTAAAGAATATTCAAATATTTTTATCGAAAAAGAAAGGAATTCTTAAAGGTATAGATTAGTTAAATTTATAAATAATGAAATGAAATGATAAATAATAAAAAAAAAAGTGTATAATTTAAACTAATATTTCAATTATTTATTTATCGAAAGAAACACATTTTAAAGAATATTAAAGAATATTCAAATATTTTTATAGAAAAAGAAAGGAATTCATTAGATTATTTAAATTTATAAATAATGAAATGAAATGATAAATATTAAAAAAAAAAAGTGTATAATATTTAAATTATTTATGATTTTACCAATAAACTATTTATACAAGAAAACTAACTTTTTGAAAATAGGTCAACAAGATTTGCTTGCTCCATTCTAGGCTTGCAGAAGGAAACTCAAATTGAACGGATCTTTCCGATCGCTAAATCTCAGCGAATGTTGGAACCACTGTTTGACCATACCGCTCTCGCCAGCTCCGGCGCTTTCATCTCAGCCCGTCTAGCACTGCACCGCGCCGGCTTTTGGCCTCGTTCGCTGCGTGTTGTCCACGCATTCGTCGTCTCCGTCGTCGTAGTCGACGGGCCCGTCGGCTGTTTAGCTGCGCATTTTATTTAACATATCATTTAAAATTCATGTAAAACACATGTAGCTGTTGCTGTACAGAGAGTAAAGCTTATACCATATAACATATAGAGTAGAGCGTGGAGTGTGCAGTGCGGAGCGGAGAGGAGCGGAGCGGAGCGTAGAGCGGGCCTGCCCTGCTTTGCATACCGTGGGCATAAAGTACATGGGGCAACAACAACAACAGCAACAGGCAACAGGCAACCGGCAACAACTGCATTCGCATAGACATCACACCCAAGCGCCAGGAGCGAGCCACATTCACATTCACATTCACTGCCAAGTGTATGGGTTCGGGTGCATATCCAAGCAGGCCAGCCCGCTGTCCATTTGGCCAACTCGCATTCATATGCAGGCTCAGACTGGGGCTCCGATCTGAGTCTTGTGTATCTGTGCGCATATCTCTCGGAGCTGGAAGCTTTTTAGTTTGGGGTCTATATAGACCTGGCCTGGATGAAGATGTCGATGTCTCCGTTGCTGTTGCTGTTCCTGCTGCTGCTGCTGCTGCTGCTATTATTGTTGTTGTCGCTTGTTGCATGTTGCATTTAATTTGTAAACAAAGTCTTTAGTTTATGACTGGCGCGTTATTTTAGCATATGCACATTGAGTCCTCGTATGTAGGCCTTCCTCATACAAGTCCCTCTTGGCCCATGGCCAGCATTGCGCATTTTGTATGAAATTTGTAAACAATTCGGTTTGCTCGGCCCTGTTGCCAGTTGCCAGTTGCCAGTTGGCAGTTGGCATTTGGTAACGCATTTATCTGTAATTTACATATGAGCACCCCTCAGCCTCAGCACCCCAATATTCTGTTTGGACAATGGTGCCAGTGTCATTCCATCAATGTGAGTGGAGAGTGTGCTCCAGGCGATGCTAAGGCCTGACCTTTTGGCTTTCTTCCCTTCTCTCTCTCTCTCTCTAATTTTACAGCCATAACAAATCACCAATGACTTGGACCGACACTAAATGCAATTTATAACACTCTTTTCCTTTGTTGTTTCTGTTGGGCAGATTGTCAAACAACTTGACTTAAAGGCAACTTAACGAGCGCTAGCCCGCCTCATCATCATCATTATCACCGTTATCATCATCATCATCATCATCATCATCATCATCGCCACTGCGTCATCGCAGTCATTGGACTGAACGACAACTTCATTATGGCAGACGACGCTGTCATCAGCATCAACACACGACGGCACGAAAAAGCCATCAAAAGCGCGGGAAGCACGTAAAATGCAACAAGAAATGAAAAATCACTTAAAACCGAAACACCGAATCTCAAATTCTCTTCATCTCACACACATTTTTCCATATCCATATCGATCATAACAAAGATCAATAGCTGCATAGAATTGACTTAATTTATTTTGAGTAAATGATCAAATTGTATATATATATATTCTGGCTCCGTCGATTAATCATTGCACTCCCTTGCATCATAGGGCATTAGATGCCCTGCCCAAACACCCATCGCCCTGGCAATGCACTTGCCAGTTGAGTTTTTATGAACGCTCGGCTCGGGCTTTAAAATAAAACTACAGCGCCATGCAGCACATGAATAATGCAAATGCCAAGTGGAAGAAGAAGAAGAAGAAGAAGAAGAGACACAACCAAAAAAAAAAATCCCCTAAACCAAAAAAAGGAAAAATAAAAAACAAAGAATACAAAAAGAAGCAAAGCAAAATAAATGCCCACCCCATTGCCGCAGCTGAGCTTAATGCACCATAACTCTCTCAAACACACACACACACACACACGGATGTGTAGGGTGTGAAGAGGGGGGAGGGGTGGGAGTTCATGCATCGGATCTAATATGACCAGCCGTCACTCATTAAGCCGCCTGAGTCTGTCGTCCGTTTGTCTATTGTTATAAATCCTTAATATCTACACCCAAATATGCATCTATGTAGTAAATTTATCTCTTATATATATATATATATATATATATATATATATATAGCCGGCGGTTATCGGAGCGCAGGAAATTGCGATTTTTCATTTCAGTTTTTTGGGGCGCACATCAAATTTTGTCAAATTTCGCTGCTGTTGTTATTGTTGTTATTGTTGATGTTGTTGATATTTTAGCAAAATAATTAACACGAGCCGAGGCAAACATCCTTGCCAGGACCCATCAGTCCGCCATGGCACGTCTTACATCTGCCTCAAGGCAGTATCGTACCACATCCAACCATCGCCCGCCCGCCCGCTGTCTGCCACTGCCTGTCTAAGCAGCCGCATTATGTGCAACATTTTGTCGCCTTGTGATTATTTTTGGGAATTATTTGATGCCAAGACCGACAACTGCTGAAAAATGCACCTCATTTTGCTTGATTGCTTGACTTGGCTGCCAGGACACTCCGCCTCCTTAGTGCACTCTCTCCCCATCTGCCGCTTGCCCAAGCGACACGCCCACCGTCTGCCCATGTGGCTGCGGGTGCTTTTCTCCTGCTGCTCATCATTTGTCTTGGCATATGTGCACGTAATATTTTAGTGTCATTTACTTAATCCCGGACTTGTTCCTGTTCTTTCCTGCCATTTCCTTCGCCTGCTTATGTCACTCTTTCCGGTGCTGTCCCTGCCCAGCCGTTATTTCTTTGATATACATTTAATTTTTAATGGCCGCCTGAAAGTAGACAACGCCTTTTTCAGCTCTTACTGCCTGCCACTTGGGTTAATTAAAGGGGCTAAAATATAGACAGAAAAGCTATTGCTGCAAGTGCTTGTCGGGAATGCCGGAGCACAAAGCAAAAGGGGCTGAAACATTAAGACAACAATTATAGCAATTGCAACAACATCTTAGTAGATCATTGCAATTAGCTTATTAGCCTGTTTTCTTTTCAATTGCAACTATGCATAGTGAAATATTGGCCATGTATGCATGTCAAATATAAATAATTAATATAAAATAAATATATATAAATAATATCAAAATTCTATGCTATCTAACTGAGTGATTTTAATATATACTTTGTACATACTTATACTCAATATCGATCCAGTTATTGGAAGCACGCATAAGCAGACTACAGCAGACATTTATAAACAATTGCATACTTTCAGGCTGAATGTAATCCCAAATCGACGGGCAACCAAATCTAGCAATCTGATAATTAATTCCTTGTAGAATTTCTACTAACAAAAGGTATTAATACAGTTTGATAATTAGCTAGCAGCGCAAAATTTTGTCATATTTTAATTTTTTTTCTTATAATTGCAAAATCTGTATTTTCTGGTGAGTAAATGAGTAAAATCACTATTTTCCCAATAATTACAAAGACAATTTGAACGTGGTTTGGCCAGAAGGCCGGTCAAAATAAAATATTTGACATTGGACTCGGAACTATTTCCGGGTCAGCTGCTTAAATAACATTTATCCTTTTTATTGATTATGATATGATTTATATGAATTTACGATACATATAATTTTTAAGAAGTTTTTATATAATGTTCATAATAAATAATTGAATGTCATTGGATATTCCATTTCGGGAATTTTGATAGATAGAAAAAACACTCTATCGAACTGAAGTTTAATAAAAATGGTGTATCTACAGATATGACAAAGAGTCGAAATAAGCCAATTTATATATATATATATATATCATGAACCGGAATTGGATGCACGATGACGAGCATTGGAATAAAGTTACCTTATTAACTTATAAACTTTCCAGGAGCTAAATAACAATTTGTTGATGTATTTGCAGTCTAATCCGAATTGTCTATTTCAGACAGTTTATAAATTAAATTCTGTCAAACACAAAATTTGATATATCATGCATTGCTGGAATTAAAATTTAAAAATAATTAAAATTGAATGCTCAAATAATTGAGCAAGAGCGTTGAAATAGCTGTTCTAAAACTGTAGTTATAAAATGTAGTCATTAAATTAATCAATCATTGATATAAATATGCGAATTAGTCGTGTTAATCATATGCAAATTAAATATTTGGAAATTTTGTGACCGCAAAGCAGTTTTAAAGGGGCTTACTTGCTAAAAGTGTTTATAACACACAAGAATATTAAACAATAAAAAAATAAGATTTGAATGCAAAAGAAATATAATTTCTAAATAAAGAATATGATCTTCTCACGCTGAAACGAATAGGTGCAGTTCTCTAGATGATAATAAAATCGTTTGACAAATTGATGGCATCTCGTTTGCAGAAACCTCTCGAGATGTGGCTAATAATGCCAATCACAGTTTGTCAATTAATTTATCTGAATGCCACCGCAGTTAACAAGTGTTTTTTACACACACACACACACACACACACACACTTGCAGAAACTAAGAGTAATGGTAACTATGTGAAACCAGATGTGGAACTTGATTCTGTAATTGCTAGCAAATTACACTGTGAGCCGGTAAAAAAAGTCGAAAAAAAAAGTTGTACTCTGGCAAACTCAAAGTTGTTTTCATTCATTGGCAGCAAATGCCATGGAATTCAAAACCAGTTTCGAGCGCCTCTTTTCACTCGACATGCACTTAATTTATTGAAGATGTCAGCGATATGGAATCAAACTTATTTTGATGGCTTTATTATGCAAATATCTAAGAACAATACAATCAAATGCTTAGAACCAAGCCAAGTCTTCAATTATGTATGTACCTTAATTCGAAATTATACAGACACCAATATATCAGTGAATGGCAACGATTCATTTAATTTATAATTTTTGTTTTTATTTTTATTAAGCGTATTTATTAGCCTTTAGTCAGATCTAAATATATTCCAATTTTGTCCGTAACATAAAAATAAATAGGTATAAACTCTGTTCCCAGTTCAAATTAATTGGTACAAACCAATGGTTTCTTAAATATTAAATAATTAATAGTCGACAGAGGCTTGTAGGTCACAAATCATATTTAGTTGTTATTTGCAACGTCGCCTTTCACATTTATAAACTTGGGGCAATTGCGAAAATTAAACTCAAACCAATTCGCTTATTTCTGTGATTTGCCCAGGCACGTTTTTTAGTTGTGGATCTATCCTTAAGTTAATATGTAGGCGCCGTGACCCAGTAAAAATATGTATTGCCATGGCCGCTAATTTAATTAATAGCAACTACAAACAATTTTTTGGATGGTGTTAAAAGTCATAAGAAAAACCCATTTTTTATATTTGGAGTTGTGTGGAAAATTACATCAAAAAAGGCAGAAAAGATCAGATCAGGAAATCATATTTATTTAAGGTACTCGAAAGATTTTCCTCTCGAAAAGATGTTTTTTATTTCACCATAATAACTTTATGTACGTCGTAAAAAAAATGTTGGAAAGAGTGTGTTTTTAGTTTGGTTTCAATTTTTTCAACCTTAAAGCAGACAAATATCATTTGAAGCCAATTCATTGATTTTAGGCGTCAATCGTTTTTGACGCATTAACATTGCATAGGGGCAATCATCGTGGATACCCCAGATGCTCTCGGCGTTAATTAATTAAATAAAATACAGCTTCGCCTATTCAATGGCTGCGGGCAGACGTCCAACTTTCGGTTTCAGAGTTTGCCCAATGAATTAAACGTTAAAAACCGGCAACTAACTGGCCAGCAGCAAGAGCATCTCCACCATTCCTCTTATATGGAGAGGTCGCTGCTTCAGGCAGGTGAGGCATGCCAAGGGAGGCAAGGTGAGCTTTGTATGTTTTCATGATAGAAGTACAATTAGCTGCAATATTTGCTACTGCAAGTATTAATATTGCAATAACGCACTAGACAAGTTAAACAACGCGCCTTTTTTTTGCGAAATTTTAGCGATTTTTTAGACATAACTCACTCTTTGTTTGGTATTTGAGATTTGCATAGAAAACAAGAGTGTTTTTTAGCGACAAACGCGACTGCACCACACAATTGGGCAATCATAGTTTGCATGGGCAAACGCTAAGTGATTCATGTGCAAGAGCTGACATTTTATAATAATTATTGGCAGATTCATTTGATTTGTATATGGAATTTATCGAAATGTTTGGTCTTATGTGCCAATGCAATGCCACAAGTCGCATGCCAAGCCAAGTGCACATCGGGGATTAACTGAATGCCCTTTGCAGTTTATGTTTCGAAAATCAACCTCGAAAATAAAATTGTTAATTTGTTGCCGGCGTCAAATAATGTTTTGCTGTTCCGCAATTGTTTTATGTGCTCGTTGAGCATCGGCTAGCTTTGACCTCCTCTGAGCTTGGCAATGTTTGTCAAAGACACAGAGACACAGAGACACAAAGCCACAAAGAGACAGCATTCAAGCCGGCTACCGGTTAACTTGGTTGATAGCTGTGTATAGTTGAGATTCCCCCACTTGCCGTCGACGGGCCCACAAGTCAATTGAAACTCGTTGATGACAGATGACAGAGAAAAAGATGACGATCATTAAATAATCTTGTTCGTACGATTAACTCTTGACTAAATCAATCAAACTGAAAATAAAAACTTATGTTAAATAGAAATAAATTATCTTTGCAAGATGTATAAAAAACACAAAAACACTTTTCAGATATTATTTTTGATATACAATTTAATATCAATAATTATATTTGTGATTAACATAGAACTCCCCCACAAACCAGGTTAAAACAAATGAAATATGTGATGATGATGATGATATATGAGTGCTGATTTAGTTTATAAGCCAATAGTTACTCATATGACAAACATTCACTCATCTTGTCAAAAAATAGCTTAACTATGCAAATTAAGTTTTCTATTTTTTATGCTCGCTTTTAGCTCAGTGCAGACATTTACAAGTATTATTTTTTAATTCATTGTTGAATATTATTTAGAATTAAAGTTTTTTATATATTCAGACATAAATATGAACATATTGAATAAAATTAATATAAGATAATTTAGCAAACCCAATACGAAAGAATAAAAGTTAACTCTAACAAATCAAACCAATAAACAAACAGATAAATTACATAATATATATGCGAAAACCACAAGATTGTATGTTAATATATACATTTCACACAAATGGAGATATACAACAAAATTCGCATAAGGATTGCGCGAGACAACAATAAATATATTAAAAGAACCCGTTTGGGTTGCTACGATGCCACATTAAATCAGGTTTCCAAATAAACCACTAACTATTATAAAAAAAAACTGGACTTTTGAGATAGAATTGTGAGTCAGTCAATTTTGGATGAATAAGACCCTTTGTTAAGCATATGTAAATATTTATAAAAATAATTACATAATATTGGGCTTATAACAAGATTGAATTGCATATTTGTATTTTGCCTAAGAAACAAAAACAAGTTAATATTATGTTATAATTAATAGTATAATTAATATTCACACAATGTCAAAAATAAACTAATCTTATTAATTTTGTGCTAACAAAGACATATGTGAATAAACACAAAAAATAAATAAACCCATTCAAATACAGTCGAAACAACCGAAAAGATTCGCAATTTATTATTTATGTGGCTACAAGTCTCATTTGCATTGAACAAGTTAATATATATCTTAAAAAGAAGAAGAAAATTTTAACTATCCAAATAAATATTAGAGAAATTTAAATCAAAGGAAAATGTTATATTTATTAAGGACAATTTCAGGACTACCCAGAAACTAGAGTCCATCTTGTCTGATTATAGTTTGTTAAGGACAACTAAATATTTTATTTATTTCTTTTAATTTCCCAATTTCTGTTTTGTTTATGCTTAATTACAGTTTAAAGTAAACTTTGTCTACATATGTATCGAGTTTTGAATGTTCTCAGGTGTATATAACAAATTGGGTGTTGATATCTGAAGTTAATCTTTGAAATAAACAAACAAAACATCAGGCAAACCATCCGACAACACTCAAAACTTATCTGATTGTTCAGTAATAAAATGAAGGTGTTTAAATTTACTATTCGCTACAGTTTCAATAGGTATACAATTGGCAAAACTTAACAACTTAGTTGTTTATTGATTGAATAGTATTCAAAAATCATTAATTTTTGTTTGAAAGACAGTTGTTGCTTTTTGAGTAGACAGATATAGATTCCGTTCTTTAAACAAATAACTACTTCATAAAAGATCTGGAAACAGGTTATAGCACTCCAATAACAACTTACAATAAAAATAAACATATGTAAATAAAAAAATGAATAAAAAAAATTACTTGTGCTAATTTGTGCTCTTAACTAATTAGTATGGCATATTTCCCGTTATTAGTGGAGGTCGTTCAGTTCGAGAGGAGTTTAATTTCAAAGTTTTGGATAGACTTCGGTTTGCGTGTATCTGTATACTCAATTTTTTTTGGAATTGTTATTGGACTTAGGCTTTTGAATATATTTAAACCAAAACATAGAATTAAGCCAATTAGCATAGAGGTACAGCCCATATTCATTCGATAGGTTTTGTATAAATACCTGAAACCTCAATGAAACCAACAACAGATCAACAGAAGGAACAGACATGGTGAGTTCTAAGAAAAGTCCACTTACCTTATTCCACCCATTTATAGTAACTTCTAGTAAAATCTGTGGTTTTTAATTTGATTTTTTTTTTTGTATACAACCGCAGAAATTCTGTGTCATCACATTGGCGCTATTTGGACTGGTTGCAGGCGATGTTAGTCACCTGCAACATGGCTATAACTATGCCGCCCCATCCGCATCTTTCGCATCCTCCTCGGCCTCGGCTTCGGATTCTTTTGCTGGTGCCGATTCCAGCAGCTATCAGCCAGAGCATTTGATTCCACAGCATTTGAGAACTGCTTCGGTTGAGACTGACTCTGCCCAGATCATTCCCGGTACCGATTCCAGCAGCTATCAGCCAGAGAATTTGATTCCAGGGTTTTTGCACAATCCTTATGTCACTCCCGGTAGCGATTCCAGCAGCTATCAGCCAGAGCAATTGATTCCTCAGCATTTGAGAACTGATTCGGTGGAGACTGACTCTGCTCAGATCATTCCCGGTAGCGATTCCAGCAGCTATCAGCCAGAGCAATTGATTCCTCAGCATTTGAGAACTGATTCGGTGGAGACTGACTCTGCCCAGATCATTCCCGGTAGCGATTCCAGCAGCTATCAGCCAGAGAATTTGATTCCAGAGTTTTTGAACAATCCTTATGTCACTCCCGGTAGCGATTCCAGCAGCTATCAGCCAGAGCAATTGATTCCTCAGCATTTGAGAACTGATTCGGTGGAGACTGACTCTGCCCAGATCATTCCCGGTAGCGATTCCAGCAGCTATCAGCCCGAGCATTTGATTCCGCAGAGCCTGAAGGCCGATAATGTAGAAATTGCTGCTGTGGAGGAATCTTTCAACATTGGAGCTGACACGCAAACACCGGAGCAGTTCATTCCTGAGGCTGACCGCATTGCCCACTACAACTACATCCTTTCGCAGGGTAAGGCTGCTTTGCCGACACCAGCTGCCGCTGTTCAGGTCGTTCCTGACGATAGTCACGGAGCCGAGGAGCAGGCGCCAGTTGTGATTGCTGCCAATACCATAACACCAGCGCACCTTTACCAGGAGCCCACATCGAATGGCATTGAGGAGTTTAGCCCCGAAACTCATGTGCCCGTTGCGATTGGAGGTGATACGATAACACCAGCTCATCTACAGGCCAAATACTCAAGCGCCGCCTCCTCCAGTGCATCGGCATCCTCCTCCACCTCCGGCACCAGCTCGGGCCATGGCACCCAATACGGATCAAATGGCGGTTATGTTTACTAAACCAAAATAAAAAATGTATATCACATTAAATATTCAAACGTTTTTTAGAGATTTGCAGTATTTTTACTTTCGTAGCCAACTTAAACACATTTAATTTGTTTGTTAGTTTGACATTTGATATTTTTTCAAACTTAAGATATTTCGACAGGCACCAAAATTCATTAGCAAGATGTAACATAAATAATCTATTATGCCAAATTTGGGCTAGTTTTGCCAAAATAACCTTGTTTATATTTATTTATGTATAATTCGCTCGATTTTTTTTTGACATTCTTTTTCAGCTTGTTCTAAAAAATAATAAATATAACAGATTTGCTTAAGGAATACAGATATAAGTTAAAAACCAAATAACCCAAATTTAGTTAGAGTGTATTTTTAATGACTGATAGTAAACTATATCAATATGCTAATAATAAAACTAGTTCAAATCCGTTAAAATCCGAATGCATAATGTGTAGTTTGCAAATCAAAAATCACAATTAAAACCATATATTATTTTAATAAACAATAAACTGGTAATTTGAGCTGAATTAATTATGCAAGACCCGCTAAGTTCATTTAATGCTAATATATGTTAATTGTTGACTTTTCAGTCCAAAGAAAATCGAATTCAATCAATTTTTGTTTAGTTATTGCTCTTTAACGACGATGTTATTGAGTCTTCAATTTATTTGAATCCCTTGGCTATGTCACAATAATTCCATCCCACAACAATGAGCCACAATTCCCCCCATCTCGTTGAGATTCTTAACATAATTATAGCCCAGTTAATCAGTTAATATCCTTAGCTATGGCGTTGTGTAATTAATGTAATAAAAGTAATTATAATTATGCTGTTATGCCTGTTATGCCTGTTTCTTGCTAAATTCAAGTTCATGAACCTTTTGACATGCTGGCCAAAGTAAAAGTTGATCTGTGACTCCCGCACTGCGATCCTACAGCAATGGGATTATGTAAAACTCTCGCAACCTCTCTCTCTCTCTGTGGTTTGAGTGCGTTCTCAAGGCCGATTGTCTTCTTTTATTTTTAGAAAGTGCCTCGTAATGCAACACAGCGTGACTGGGCCACACACACACACACACACACACTCATTCAGACTGCATTCTTGGCCAGGCGGGATGAGGGCCAAGTTGATCGCTTGCCGCTGCCCAAGGCCTTTGGATATAGACTGGCCGTGGTCTACCTGTGTCGAGTTTATAACCCATTTATTTTCTTCTCCAACTTCAATTAATAACTTAAATTGATTGCAAATTTGTGGCTTCGCAGCTCGATACCCGCAACCCAGTCCGCACAGATCCATAAAACCCATGACCTTCAAGTCAAATTGCTCGTGCGCAGCCTTTAGCCCCATCTCCCCATCCCACTCCCTCGCTCTCTTTCGCTCCCTTGCCTTTTGTGTGTCGAACGTCATGTAAGCTGATGATTAGTATGAAAATTAGTTGAAAGACAGGTATTCAAAAATGTATTAGCCGGTTAGATTTTGGGATGATGTCTGTCGCACTGCCCAAAAAGTTGTCCTACAGTTTAACCAAAATTGGATGCGGAAAACTTTGTTGTAAATGCGTATAACTTGTTTACGTGTGACTTTTTTTACAGTCCCTGCTCTTTTCAGAGATCTCTGTATTCACCTACCTTCTTTTTGTTTGTCTTGTTGTCTCGTTGCCGGTTGTATTTTTTAAGCTGCAGACGAAGCGGCTGCGAACTGCTAGCTTCTTCTTCTTCTTCTCGAAGTGTGCTGCAAGTTGAGTGATCTTTTTCGCTATAAATTGCCGGCATGTTTTAGGGATCAGCATCAGTTTCAGCGTCTAGCTCGTCCAGTACAGTCGTAGTCGTAGCTATCAATTCCAACATGGTTAGTACAACCACACCCATGGACCATCAACAATTGTCTCAACTGTATTTTGTTGTGCACAATTATGATTGTCCATCATTATAATTATTACATTCTTTTTTTTATATTTTTTTTTGTAACTGTGCAAAGTGCTTTAATCCTATTATAATTTGAATCGTGTTCTTCTGTGTGTAATAATAGTGTTTCGTTCATATTGCAGAAATTCCTTATTGTGTTCGCTTTGTGCGCCTGCGTGGCCGCCGATGTTAGCCACCTGACCAGCTATCTGCCACCTAGCCAGAGCTATGCTGCGCCCAACAACGAATACCTGCCACCCGTGCAGCAGACATACAGTGCGCCGATCGTGCATCAGACTTATTCCGCTCCAGCTGTCTCCTACTCCGCACCTTCGGTTGGCTACACGTCCGGTGCTGGCTCATACTCCAGCGGTGGTGGCTCATACTCGTCCGGAGGTGGCTCATACTCGTCCGGAGGTGGCTCATACTCCAGCGGTGGTGGCTCATACTCCAGCGGTGGTGGCTCATACTCCAGCGGTGGTAGCGGAATCTCGTCCGGTGTTGGCTCATACTCCGGCGGTGGTGGTGGATTCTCGTCTGGTGCCGCATACTCGGCTCCATCCGTCGGCTACACTGCCCCCACCAGCGAGTACTTGCCACCCGTGCAGCAGACCTACTCTGCTCCAGCTGTCCAGCATGTCTACTCTGCCCCAGCCGTGAGCTACTCTGCCCCAGCTGTCCAGCAGACCTACTCTGCCCCAGCTGTTCAGCACACCTACTCTGCTCCAGCCTTCCAACAGACCTACTCCGCACCAGCTGTCCAGCAGACCTACTCTGCCCCAGCCTTCCAGCAGACCTACTCCGCACCAGCCTACCAGCAGAGCTACAGCAGTGGCTCCTCAAGCGGCAGCTACTCAGGTGGTGATGATGGCACCCAGTATGGCTCCAACGGCGGCTATGTCTACAAGAAGAAGTAAGATGCTGCAAACTGTTCACCAAATCGAATCATTATAATTGTGATTTACATTTGACATGTTTTTTACAATATTTATTATATGATCTGTTTTTTTTTCAACCCCCTGTGTTTATTATAGTAATTAAAAATATCAATACAAAAAAAAACTCATTTTTATATAATATATTTCTCAATAACCAGATTTATAAATTAGTACGAAGATTTTGCACTATATTTACATACATATATATTTATATATATGTGTGTATTGAGCAAATGATACTTTGGGGGCTATTCACACATTCAACTGAGCAAAAGCTCTCCGCGTGCTTTTTATGATGGAGTCAAAGCTAATACATAAAATTGCATCGCTTTTAAGCTTTAAAGCTGAGAAAACGCTTTTTATTTTGCATAGCTTTCATTTGTTCCTAGCAAAGCTCGCTTGAACAGAACAATATAGGTTTCAGTCATAGGTAAACGACTTACGAATACTCTTAATAATAACAAAATTGTGCTTTATATGTTATTTATTTCGCACTAAAAATAAAAAATCAAATCTCTCCAAGGGTTTATAAATGTGCTTTTCTTATATGTGAATGCATATATCAGTTCTTGATTCAGCTCGCCACAAGATATTCTAAGCACAGCTGTTAAATATATTTGTTTAGTTTATAGCCAAAAGCTCAAATGTTATCAATTTTAAAATTGCTCTCCTGCCTTATTACAGAAATTAAAAGTATACGAAAAAAAAAGCTAAAGTGGCACAAAAGCTATAATCAGGGTGTTATTAACTTAATCCGTAATTAATAACATATCACATAATAATATAGATTTATTATGGCTTATTGTTTTACAAAAATATATATTTTATATATATATATGTATAGTTTAAATTTTAGCTGTATGGACATAGCTATATGAAAAAAAATATAAATACATTATAGAGTCGAAGTTGCTTTCATGAAAGCAATTTTTGCAAATATATATATATATATATTTTTGTGTAAAAAATTCTTCTCGTTGGAGTGTCTCTATTTAATTATTATGTCATAGATATTGCTCACAGTTTGTTTTCCTCCATGCCAAAACTGGAACTGAACTACTAAATAGCAAAGCAAACCAGTTGAGAGAAATGCTTTTAAATAAACCTTATATGCAAAATCAGTGGGCATTCGATAATATGCGACAGTTTTAAATTTGCCGGAATGCCTGCCTAATTAATTTTATTAGTTCAGCGGATCTCCGGACGAGCCTCATTATGATGCAATCGAAAGTGAAAGATACGGATATGAGATACATATTTATGTAAGTATTACTAGATGACAGTATAACTGGCAAACTGTCGCATCGTCTTATAAGTGGCCACTTCCACTGCCAACGCCGCACAGTCCACACTCCACCTTGCCTGCTCAAGGTTGAATCTGAACACTTAACGACAGACTGCCGGGCATAATGTCAATCCGGATGATGGTAACAAGAAAATGGGTCAGCTTGCCTCTGCTGCTGGTGCATTTAGTCCTGATCCTGCAACAAATTAACGCCGATGTCAGCCATCTGTCCAATCACTATTTACCGCCAGACAAAGATATGCCGAGCAGTGTTCAGATACTGGCGGACGAGGAAGCCCCGACGCAGACCATAAAGTCCAATGATGGTGCTTACTATCCGATGGCGGGCCTGATGCTACCTCCGGGTTACGCCATACCTATAGGAAGCAACGTGCCACCTGCGCCCAAGACGCCACCCAACTTTCCATTTCCCATTTACCCGCCCTTCTTGGGATTTGGCGGCGAAGGTGGGCCTCAGGGCTTTGGGCCTTTCCCAGTTGGAGGTGCTCCACAAGGTGCACAGTTTCCAGTTGGACCCCAGGCTGGCAGTTTTCCTATTGGGCCGCAAAATGGGCAGTTCACGGTTGGACCACAGGGTGGACCCTTCCCATTTGGACCACAAGCTGGACAATTTCCAGGTGGCGCATTCCAAGCTGGACAACAGGGCGGACCATTCCCAGGTGGACCTCAAGGCAACCCATTCCCAGGTGGACAACAGGGCGGACCATTCCCAGGTGGACCTCAAGGCAACCCATTCCCAGGTGGACCTCAAGGCAACCCATTCCCAGGTGGACCTCAAGGCAACCCATTCCTAGTTGGACAACAAGGCGGCCCCTTCTCAGGTGGACAACAGGGCAGCCAATTTCCAGGTGGACAACAGGGTGGTCAATTCCCCGGCAGTCCCTTCCCATCTGGAGCCCAACCTGGCTCTTTCCCAAATGGTCCCCCGCCGGGCTCATTTCCCGCTGGTCCCCAGGCTGGACACTTTCCATTTCCGCCCGACTTTTTAGCCGCACAGCAGAATTCTGGCGGGATGTTTGGTATGCAAGCTGGATTTGGTAGCCCACAACAGCCCATATACCCCTTCCAGAATTTTAAGCAGCAGCCATTCGGCGACGAGTCGCAATTGGAACCGTCTGAGAAACCAAAGAGCAGCTCGGCCAAGTCACTGGCTAAGTCGCGTATAAAGCAGACCAACTATGCATCCAATGGTGTCTCGGACAATAGACGCACAACATAAGCTAAAGTGATTTTATAGCCATCGTAAAGCTACAAATAAATTATTAAACAGACTATTTTCCTTGTATTTTTTTATGTTTATCTATTCAATTTCATCACAATTCATTTTTGATTTTTTAACGACCTCATATCACAATCGAATACAAAATTATTTATGTTTTATTTATGGTAATCATATCTGAAGAAGAAATATAAAAAATATAAATGATGTTTGAGCTAAGCTAAACTTATTTTGATTACAAAGTTGTTTCACACTATGATTAAATTTGATAACTTTATCACTTTTGCATTTGAATCATTCGTATTATTTATAGTGTTAATGTACAGATTAACGTTCTTTTATTAAAAATAATGATATTCAGATTTTAAAAACTGACATATTGCATATTAAATTTGCTACTAGAGATTAAAGTCAGAAACATTTAATCTTTTAACATATGCCACACATTTTTAGCGCAATTTTATTATAATTTCGTTGATTCCAGATTGCCCCATTTTAATTATTTTATTAACTCAATTACATAGATAGTCTTTTGGTAAAAATCATCTTAAAAAAAACCAAGCATTAAATACCTCATTCAAGATACTCAAGATACCAATAATTTGGGTGGGTTTAAAAAACTCGCTCGATTTGTTTTTGTTTGTACAATTTACCAATTCTTCCGTGAAACGCCAAAGACCTCGCCCAGATCTGCCTCTCCGTCTGCATCTGCTTATTACTGATGTGTCAAATTCAACAGTTTTGAACTAGTTTGCTTTATGTTTATTTCCGAAGTCATTTGACAACGACCAAATACAAAACTACTTTAACGATTGTCCGACTGTATTGTTGATCACATTTATGTTATTCTAACTTTATCCTATTGTTATGTATTCTTCAAATCGTGTTGTTTTTTATTCCATTTTAGGTTTGTATAACCTGTATCAAATAAATAGTTACAAAAATTGTGTGAATTTGTGAAACAGGATGACTGACGGAGATACTTATGTATATTTATCGTTGTCTATATATATATTGGCTCTCAAAAATGTATAATAGAATACCACAAAGCAAAACAAATTCTATTGTTGTATTTTAAGTGGTTATAAATATATTTTAATTTGCAACACATTGAAGGCGTTTCAGTAAAATATATATTGACAGGCAGGTTTCACCATTCCTGTGTCAATGTAACTTTAAAAATGTGTAATATTCGGTTAGCAGGTGGTATCAAGGGTATCGCTACACAAAGAATCCTATGTTTTATTGGAAATGTAATTATATAAAAAAAGCGATGATTTCGATCCATTCAAATTGAGCTTGCAGTGACTGTCTGTATTGTCAATTGTCATGAGATCTCTAACGCACTCAAGGAGACCTCTCCGGCTCCATAAAATATATGTACATATAAATTGATTTTTGTCTGTAAACATTACAAACTAGTAGCTTTTTAGCTATCTGATGATGGACTTCGATCTGCGCGGATATGTCATCTTTTGCGATCCTCTTGTTTTGTGTGTTTCCATCATTTCTTTGATTCGGTCCGAACAATCGATCGAAGCATTTTAGTTGCATTCTGATACAGAGTTTCATTTTCAAGTAAAACATTATCGGATTCGATCTGGTTGACTAACTGGCTGCCTCTGGTCACACCCACAGCATATGCGTTTATGCACCCACTTCAACTGAATAAACATGTGCATATATATGTATATGTATATATTAATTAATTAGTGGTATATGCCCAATTAAATCAATTTGAAATTTGAATATTTAGAATGTACAGTAAAAAAAAATATAATTATATATAGGTATGAGCGAAAAAACCAGTTGGTATTTTTATTTGTGATTTTATGTTTATTCTAATCTTTGCTAATTTTTTGTGAAAATCCCATTTTAATTCGACAGCCAAAGTTGTACAATCGAAGTCAGTCAGTTGCCACCCAATTGAGGAATGCAATTTGATCTTTGTAGTTGTTGATGATGGTCAACTGCCTTGGTTCGCTGCATTTCGATTTCATAATCTTGGCGTGAAGTCAACCCACGCACTTTGATCATTGCAGAAAGGTGTCAATTGGTCAATTGCTACAAACAAACAAAAACAAACAGCAAGAATACCAAGTTGGCCAAAATGCAAATATCTATTGTATTCATGGCACATTTAGCGAATGCGGGCCAAATCTTTCGTGTGGCTTTGGGAAATTTGTAAATTTCTTCTTTTTTTTGCAACAACCCCTATTTGACAGACTTGGTATTTGGCATTGTGTGTGGGGGCATTGTTTTGGTTTGGTTTTGTTTGTCTTTCAGAGCATTTATTAATCAGCCCAATAGCGGCCAACCTGCACGCTTTTATTGTTAACAGAAAATTGTTTGGGCATTTACATATTCCCTTTTTGATTTAGTGTCACTCGACCAATTATGGCATTGCAAAAGACAAACGATGACAATATTAAGGCTTCCATCATCTGACCATCATCTTCAGTGCATTGGCTTTCCACTATAAATGCCCATCCGACCTCTCCGACTGACATCAGTTTAGCGGTTTCGTTCGTTCGGTGCACGTACAGCTGTAACTCCACTCAAGATGGTAAGCGAAGGATCCTCGTGTCCCAATCATTACTTTTACTGTTGCTTTGTGCTGTCGATTTAATAATCTATTTTTGTTTTTGTTTCGTGTCAGAAACGCATTGGAATTATTTCGATTGTTGTTGCCCTTGCCATTGTTGGCCTAACTGAGTGCCGTCCCCAATCGAATCCTATCTATCTGCCACCTGCACCCGTCAAGGATCTAACCAGCCAAGTGCTCCCCGTGCAACAGACCTACCAGAGTTATACGCAGTACCAGCAGCAGCAGCCTATTGTTCAGATTGAATCCGTCCGACCATCCGTCTCATTGGGCAGCTTCTCAATTCAAGGTGTTGGCCAGTTTGGTGCCATCCACCAGCATACATCCGCTGCTCCGGCTCTGGCACTGGACACACAGGTGCCCGAGATCAACAACTATGTGGGACAAGCGATTCCCACCCAGCTCTTTGTGCCAGCAGCCTCGCCAGTGACGTCCATTACGGTTCAGGAGCAAGCTGCTGGAGTGGAAAGTCACAATGCACCAGTTGCCGCTCCAGTGGTTCAACACAGTTTCTCTGCCTCAGCTCCAGTGGTTCAGCATACCTCCTCTGCTCCTGCTCCGGTGGAACAGCAAACCTTACCCGTTCCAGTTCCAGTGATTCAACAGACATACTCAGCTCCAGCTCCAGTAGTTCAACAAACCTACTCTGTGCCAGAGCCGCTGAAGCAGCAAACCTATTCTGCTCCTGCTCCGGTGGAACAGCAAACCTATTCCGCTTCTGCTCCGGTGGAACAGCTAACCTTACCCGTTCCAGTTCCAGTGATTCAACAGACATACTCAGCTCCAGCTCCAGTAGTTCAACAAACCTACTCTGTGCCAGAGCCGCTGAAGCAGCAAACTGATTCCGCTCCTGCTCCGGTGGAACAGCAAACCTTACCCGTTCCAGTTCCAGTGATTCAACAGACATACTCAGCTCCAGCTCCAGTAGTTCAACAAACCTACTCTGTGCCAGAGCCGCTGAAGCAGCAAACTTATTCCGCTCCTGCTCCGCTGGAACAGCTAACCTTACCCGTTCCAGTTCCAGCGATTCAACAGACATACTCAGGTCCAGCTCCAGTAGTTCAACAAACCTACACTGTGCCAGAGCCGATTAAGCAGCAAACCTATTTCGCTCCAGCTCCGGTGGTACAGCAAACCTACTCTGCTCCAGCTCCAATAGCTCCACAAACCTACTCTGCTCCAGCTCCTTTCGTTCAACAATCCTACTCCACTCCGTCTTTGGCGGTTCAGCAGACTTACTCAGCTCCAGCTCCAGTGGACCAACAAACCTACTCTGTTCAGTCTCCAGTGGTAACCTATTCTGCACCTGAGACGGCGGTACAGCAAACATATTCCGTTACGCCTACAGTAGCTCAGCAATTATTCTCTGCACCAGCTTCAGTGGTTCAGCAAGCTTACTCCGCTCCAGCTCCAGGGGTCCAGCCAACCAACTCCGCGCCAGCTATAGTAGACCAACAAACCTCTTCTGCACCAACTGCAGTGGCTCCAGAGCAATACTCTGCTCCAGTGGTGCAAAATGCCTATGCTCCCCAACACGAGGGCCACCTTGTTAAAGGTGTTGCACCAGTGGCACAGCAAACATATTCTGTGGCACCTGCTCCAGTGGTGCAGCAGACACAATCGTCTCCAGCAGCAGCAGCCGCCACCCCACAAACGCATTACACTGGATATAACTATCATACGTCAGCTCCGATTGGCGCTCCATTGCAGCAAAGCTATGCCAGAACTCAGGCTCAGATTCATGTTGCTGTTCCGGTGCAGCAATCGCTTGTGCCACACCAACCCATTGCAGTTCGCATAAATGCCCAAGCCGCTGCACCCTTCATCCAGCTTACGCCCACTTACAGCTCCACCCCCTTCTTTTCCCAGGAGCACCAGCAGGTGTCCTATGTGCAAAATCCAGGAGGTGTTGTGCAAGCTCTCTCGGCTCCAGCAACCACCAATGTGATCGGCAGCAGACCTACCAACTATGCCAGCAATGGTGGCTATGTCTACTAGAAAAACGCCTTGAAGCGTTTGAACAGGTCGCCCCAGAGACACCCCAACTCGCATCTGCATTTGTTAATTGTCTCATCTAGCCAAATTGTAGCCGTAGTTTTGTTAAACAGCTCTTTTAGCTTTTTTTTTATATGTATATTTATATATAATAAATAAATAAAACTTATTTCTATAGTTCTTTTAATGCTCCAAATTTTAGTTAGTTCCAACACAATCTCTCAACCATTCCAGCGATGTTATGAGAACGTATATAAAAACAAACTCAGAAATTTATTTCGGATGTGAGTTTTGGGAAAACCTAAAAAATATAAGTCCTGGATCTGGGTCCATTCATTTATTTGTTATTAAAATGCAATTAATTACGATTGATAAATCGTTGCAAATCATTTTTTTTTATTTCTTGAATTGAAATTCATTTTTATTGAAACTGTAATTCAGAATTACTCATTTCTCATCAGCAGCTACCTGCTGCTCTTGATTAATTAATGGCATTCTTTTCAAACTGTCTGAAAAATCCCGGAGAGTTTTTCAACATTAGCCGCAAGCGAACTTCACTCCACTCCACTGTAGCTTTCATCTTGATTGATTGTCAATTTTAAGTGATTGCAGGGCATGGAACCCAACCCGTTGGCAGTCGTGATTCGAGTTCGGAGATTCGCGATTCATCTGTCGACGTCTGTCGTTATGAATGGAGTTTGCAATAACGTGCTTTATGGCTCGTCTATTAAATGGCCAAGCAGTTTGTGGTCCGTCTGGGTCGAAAACATGTTTCACTTCCAATTCGAATACTGTAGCTAATCAACGAAAACGAGCGACCAATCATCGGAGACGAACGTCACTGAAGATCTCTAGATGGGCTTAAGCTTGTTCTGAATATTGATTTCATTAGTTATTGTTTGCATTTGTATTTTTAGATGTTGGTTAGTTTTCGCTTATTTTTCGTAAATTTTATTTATTTATTCATAGAAAGCTTATAATGAGCGATATTTTATGATCAGCAATAAGTTCTTCTTCTCTTTGACATTTGTATTAAGATCTGTTGAGGCTGTCGACTATAAATATGGTAGGATCTGCTGGTAGAAAATTAGTTCTTTGACCACCTTTGTCAACGCAGCAACACGTAGTCCACCATGGTGAGCACCGATTCTAATTGGAATAGCACTCGATTTGAGTGCACTCTTCGCATCCTGCAAGTAATCATTTAACCCTCACCCACTGTTCTCTTTTAGCAATTCTTCGCCATCGTTTCGTGCGCCCTTGTGGCTCTGGCCGCCGCCGATGTGAGCCACCTGTCCAACACCTATCTGCCACCTAGTCACCACCATGTTGGCGCCGCGAGCTACCAGGCTCCTGTGGTGAAGAGCTATACCGCTCCAGCTGCCAGCACCTTCACCAGTGGATCGTCGTATGTCGCCCCAGCTGCTACCTTCCAGAGCGCCACCTATGCTGCTCCCGATACCTCGTTTGCCACCAAGACATACTCTGCTCCAGCTGCCACTTTCACCAGTGATTCGTCATATGTCGCCCCAGCTGCCTCCGTCCAGACCGCCACCTATGCTGCTCCCGCTACCTCGTTTGTCAGCCAGACATACTCTGCTCCAGCTGCCTCCTTCGAGAGCGCCTCGTCATATGTCGCCCCAGCTGCCTCCGTCCAGAGCGCCACCTATGCTGCTCCCGCTACCTCGTTTGGCAGCCAGACATACTCTGCTCCAGCTGCATCCTTCGAGAGTGCCTCGTCATATGTCGCCCCAGCTGCTACCTTCCAGAGCGCCACCTATGCTGCTCCCGATACCTCGTTTGCCACCAAGACATACTCTGCTCCAGCTGCCTCCTTCGAGAGCGCCTCGACATATGTCGCCCCAGCTGCCTCTGTCCAGAGCGCCACCTATGCTGCTCCCGCTACCTCGTTTGTCAGCCAGACATATTCTGCTCCAGCTGCCACCTTCGACACCAGCTCGTATGTTGCACCAGCTGCGTCCTTCCAGAGCACCTCTTATGTTGCTCCTGCTGCTGCCGTTACCTACACCGCTCCCGAAGCTGCCGCCAGCTACAGTGCTCCAGTGGTGAGCCACGCTAGCCACTCCGGAATTGACACCACCTACGGTTCCAACGGTGGATACGTCTACTAATGCCATTAGATCGAAACAAATGCAATACAAATATTTTTTTTTTTAATTATATGTTTTTTAAAGCATTAACGCTTGACAAAAAATAATATAAACATGTCTTAATCCACCAAAATACTCATCTATTTATTTGCAAACAACGTAACCAGAAAAATATCGAACTAACCAAACAAGTTTCAAGTTAACTAGAATATTCGATAAATGTTGATATGTGATTATTTTTTTTAAAACAATGACAAGGATAATTGGTGTCACAGTGAACAAAGAATATATATATATATATATATATATATAAACATCAACCAATATATTTGCATCACAATAACTTGTATATATAAGAGAGTTGTACTTTCTTGTTGTAGACTGGATTTGATGATCTTATATTGGTACGTGAATATTATAAATGCATCTGATCAATTTATAATCTTGCACAATCGTCTGGTAAAACATATTTCATATATGTGTCATCTGTAGTGAGTGATAATGACATTAATTTATTATGAAACGGAATATATTTAAAACTGTATACAAAAATCGTATGTGAGTGGAGAATCCGTTACTCATTAAGTTCGTTTTGAATGGACGACGTATCCTCCACCTCGTTGGGAGTCGCCACAAACAGAATGTTGAGCTTGCTGCTGATGGGTCGCATAGCATCTTCGTGCTTTACATGCAGTGTGCCCGATTCCAGACTGAATGTGCCCATCAATTGGCCGGGCTTGATGTAGTAGTTGTTTCCCAGCGATGAGGGTCGATTATCCGTGATGAAGTGATACACCTTCGATGGGTGTGGCTTCGCCTCAACGTTGCTCATAATCAGCTTTGGTTTCGTTGTGCTTACCATTTGTGGCATTGCCAATATGAGAGCCAGCAGCAAACTGCCGACGAACGGAAACAAGCACCATGAAATAAGCTGCATGCCAGATGCAAGAAATTCAAGATACAAGAACAAGATACGAGATACGAGATACGAGATACAAAATGCGAGATACAAAATGCAAGATGCGAGATGCGAGATGCAAGATGCGAGATGCGAAACGAGGCTGTTGACGGAACGACGCACCCAGTGGAATGCAGGCAATGCACTGAGTCTGGTTTTGACAGGCAGCAGCATTCTTATACTGTTTATATCCTGATGCAGCAGGGCAATGCACCGCACATGCATTGACTGCAGTACCGTTCTCTCAATGGAGGCCCTTCTATGCGCTTCTCACTGACTCTTCATTCTTCTTCTTCTTGTTCTTCTTTCAGTGATCAGAGCAAGTCGCCCGTTATTCGGGCATAACAAGTTTTCAAGTTCCATTACCATTAACCCGATTTCAATTCCGCACTAACACAGAAAACAAAAAAATGTGCATATTTAATAATATACACGATTTACACACACATATATACAAATGTAGGATTATTGTTCAGCAGCAGCAAAACTATAACAAAAAACAAATGCACAAAAAAAGATTTGAAAAAAAGTTACGCAACACAATAACTAAACAACTTTTGCCAATTTAATTAGGCGTTTCAGGTTTTATACAATATTTGTGCATATATATATATATATACACACATATATAACATACATATAATCAGCCTTTCGGTTTATTAATTTAGTACTAAAAATATTAAATTCACAAATATTGCATAACCTAATAACAAGTGCGGAGCAATGGAGAAGAATCGTGAATCGCTATAGAACTAGGAGTTATTTATTGTCAAGTCAAGTATTTATGACTACCGTATTCTAGTTGCCTAAAATAAATAGAAATAGTAAAAAAAAAAATGGACTGATAGTAATTTAAAAAAAAAATGATTATGATCGTTAAAATGTGTTAATTAGTTGTCATAAGTGTGAAAATTAATTAGGTTTGCAAATTGCGTTAAAAATCGGGCAGTATTTTGAACTATGAATAGATGTGTAAGTTATATTATTATTGATTTATTCTTTAGCTGCTGCATTCAAAATTGCTTTTATTTTTTATTAGCTAAATTATTGAAAGTAGTTTATATTGACTTAACCTGCAGTTATTTCTTATATCGAATTAATAAATGTTAATTTGATTTAGAATACATTTTTTTTTCTTTCACGATTGCAATTAACTAACCTGTTGTATTTATTTTTAAATCGAGTTTATGCATTAATAGGTTTAAATAAAAAAAAAACAATACAAATGATGGCATAATAAGCACTTAATTTTTATTTAAATCACTAATGAACAGAGAAAAGAGGACCGAGAATACACACTAATTTAGAGCTATAAATTTGCATTGCGATTTTCACTGGCTTCCGAGTAATTTTAGCGCAGCTGTCAACTTTTAACCTCTTTGTCTCTGTGATTTCGACATTTAAAAAAATGTATTAAAAAAAGACAAGACTCTAAGAAAAGAAACTAATATTTATTTAGTAAACAATATTTTCTGTACTTGTTGCTGAACTTCACTTTTCCGTTTCGTTTCTTAGGCTACTTCAGTTCAAATGGGTGTTTGAAGACAAACTGATTTGTCTGAATTGAGATACCGATCTGCAAAGCTGTGAGCATAATTTAATTTTGCGCCCAAAAAGTAAGTTTTTTATTTTTTACAAACAAGTTTCTGTTTTTTCTAAGTGCGTTTTTTACGCGAGGCACCATTTGATGTACTTATGATAATTAATGTTCAATATGAGTAATCGTTGCTATTAGCGTCCCACAAACATTATAGCCATGGGCCATGGGCCAGCAGCTACACTAGTTTTTACTGCTCTATCCAAACCCATCCCATCGGATCCGATTTGCTTTTGGCTTACTGAACTCGTGTTCACTTCATGCTGTCCATAACAAAAAAAAAGCAACTAAACGAAAAACAAAATAAAACAATAAGATACGGATAATTAATTAAACTTTCGTGATATTTGCGTATATATTTGTGTTCATTTGTCTCGTTGACTTCCGAAATAGCCATAGCTAAAAATAAACAGTATAATAGATTCTACGGCATCCTCCAAAATTGCGCAATTTACACTGCACAACCGATTTAGTAACCTTATAAAATTTGCGTTGATATCAACATACTTTTAAATGGCTCATTTACGTATGTGTTTAATTACATATTTTTTTTAATGTTTAAAATATGAAACAAAATGTACAGTAAATTAATAAAACAAAAACCAACCATAGAAGCGTAAAATTAAAAAAGTAATTGGCTAAGAATTAAACTTCCGCACCTGAGGCATTTTGCCCAACTTTGTGGGCGGCTCATCACTGCCCCTTGCCTAAATGGTAGACTGGAATTCTCACAAGAAAATATTATTATATAATATGCATTAAAAGAATCGTGTGGTGCAAAATCTTCAATTCTGTTGAACTTAATTTTTGGTTGACTAGTATAGATATTGTATTAAGTTACGTTCTTGAACAGTTGGGATTCTACAAGAAAAAAGATTTGTACTCGCTGTTCCTTTGTTTGTGGTCGCTATAAAAGTGTTGCTTCGCGACTCCAATGGCATCAGTAACCGCTCGGTAAGCATCTAAGCAACTCCAACTACAGCTCGATATGGTAAGCCGCACTTGCGATATCTAAATTCAAATAGTTAATCATTAATTGCTAATCTTAAATCTCCATTTTCAGCGTCTATTCGCCATTTGTTCCGCTCTGCTGGCCCTGGCTGCCCTAGGCGTGGCCAGTCCTTTGAGCAACACCTACTTACCGCCCAAATCCAATGCATACAGCAGCTACAGCTCCGCTGCCAGCTCCAGCGGGGCTATCGGCTCCTTTGCCCCGGCAGCTAGTTTTTCGACACCATCAAGGCAGTATTTGGCCCCAACCAGCAGTCATTCGACCGGAGGTGCCTTCCAGAGCAGACACTCTGCTCCAGCCTTCTCACACAGCAGTTTCCCCGCTGCAGCGAAATCGCACGGCAGCTACTCGTCCTCGGCTTCATCTCATGCAGCTCCTTCCCGGCAGTACCTGGCGCCAGCCGCATCCCACAGCAGCTACTCTGCTCCTGCCGCTTCCCACAGCAGCTACTCTGCTCCTGCCGCTTCCCACAGAAGCTACTCTGCTCCTGCCGTTTCCCACAGCAGCTACTCTGTACCAGCCGCATCCCACAGCAGCTATTCTGCTCCAGCCGCCTCCCACATCAGCTACTCTGCTCCAGCCGCCGGCTCCCACAGTAGCTACTCTGCTTCAGCTGCCTCCCACAGCAGCTACTCTGCTCCAGCCGTCTCCCACAGCACTTTCTCAGCTCCAGCAGTTTCACACTCCAGTTATTCCGCTCCAGCCGTCTCCCACAGCACTTACTCCTCTCCAGCAGCATCCCACAGAAGTTACCCCGCTGCTGCTATCTCTCACAGTAAATATGCTTCTTCCCATAAACATGGATTTAGTGGCTCTTCGGGTGGTAGTGTTGGCCACAGCTTCGGAGGATCACAGCCGGCCTTCGGGGGAGTCTCTTCGGGACACAGTAGCTCATCGGGTGGCACTCGGTACGCCTCCAATGGTGGATATGCTTACCGTCATAAGCATTAAGCATCAAGCATTAAGCATGGAGTAGAGATCTCCATGCAATGAAAATTTGCTGAAGTTTTAATATTTCACATAAATATTTTTTGTCAAAATTTACTCTTATTGTTTAAAAAAAATAAAGTTTTAATGAGCATTTGATAAATATTACATGTATGCATTATTATATTATTGTATCCATGCCCAAAAAAAGGGGCACATGTTTATAGAGAATACCGATAGGGATCCTATCAGTAGGACGTCAACCAGGAATTACCAAAGTGGGTGCGTTTTGCAATTTTTTACGATACATTTTAACATTAAGTTTGACTAAAATCGTGTAACTAAATTAGAATACAGTATAATTTTAGAGCTCTAACTCTGATCAAAATGATATTATTATTATATTACCATATAATAATATTAATATTAATAGAGTGGCTTCTCACAAAGCGGCATAAACAGTAATAAGTAATCGAGCAGCTAATTTCATTTTATATTTTTTTTTAATATCAGAGGATATTTTTAATGTATGTTACAAAAAAATTTAAATTTTTCAATATGTATGTTAAAAAAATTGTACTTGTGTTATGTATGTGTATATATATGTGTGTTTTGCAAGCACTCGTTGTATATGTTAATTTTATTGATCGCGATTTACGCATTGGCGATGTGGTCATCCTAATAAATATAGCCGCCATTGGCAGCATATTTGGTGTCCAGGCCACTGTAGCCAGTTCTGGCGTAGCTCCTCTGTGCTGGCAGATAGGTGCTTGATGGCGTGGCATAGTTGCTGTACTGCGGCACGGAAGCATAGCTGTTGTAGCCGGAGCTAACCAATGGGGCGATGTAATTGGAGCCAAGACCAGAGCCTGACGCATAGCCACCGTTGGAGTAGCCACCGTTGGAGTAGCCACCGTTGGAGTAGCCACCGTTGGAGTAGCCACCGTTGGAGTAGCCACCGTTGGAGTAGCCCCCGTTGGAGTAACCGCCGATGCCTGTATAAGTGGATGGATACGACGAGTACGTTGAGTAGCCAGCAGCAGCGCTCAACGGTGGCAAATAGCTACGGGGGAGCGACAAATGAGACACATCCGCAACACAAAATGCCAGGGAGGCGACCAAAGCGATAACTATAATAGAGTGCTATATAAAAGAATGAAATAGATAGGTGAGATTTGGTAGGACTTCACGTATATGAATATTGAAATTTCTAAAAACCTTTGTAGCAAATAAACGATAGAAAATGAATATCATTTATATCTGAAGTACTTGCCATATTTAGGATTGTAAATTCTTTGTCCTGAGTGTGAAGGATGAGTTATGCACTGGATCGATGCTGTCGAATGACTGTTGATCATTTCGGCATCGCCAAGGCATTTTATACTTTTCTAAGCCACATTTTTTAACTGTTTTTTTAAATGGAATACATACAGAAATTATGTGGACACATTTTACAACTAATTTTAACGCCTCAACCTCGCCTCAACTGCGACGAGCATGTCGATGGACAACGCTCATTACTCAAGCCAAAAAAACTGAAACTGAAACTGAACCTGAACCTGAACCACTTAGAAGATGTTAAACGATTGTTTGGATGCTGGATTTTGTAGATGTTTTTATTTTTGTTTTTTTTGCGGATCCCACGATCCCACGACTCATCAATTGTGACGAATACCAAATGCATTTTGGTAGTTTCTGTTTTGTGGTTTCTGTTGTTTATATATCCATTTAAAAATGAGTAAAAGGGGTATAATGGTTTTGTGCAAATGTATGCAACAGGTTGAAGGAAGCATCTATTTTTATTTCCGCTAGTAATCTTTTCCTTACTTTTGAGGGCAGAAGATAAGAATATTATAGATAAGCCAGCCAAGTTTTTGCAATATCGGATCCGAAATATATATATATATTTGCAGAGCCCCGTTAACTACAATGTGCACGTACGTATGTCTATAAATGCACGTTTTCTAGCCAGCCAATTAGGAATCAGTTTGGGCTTGTGATAAAAAACACGCATTTTTTTAACTCTTCATTGCATTGCTTGCTCACATTTGGGTGCAAAACATTTTAAAGGGTAATTTACCAATAATATTAGAACATATTTAACAGCTGGGTTTAGGGTATATCGTAGTCGAGCTCACTGACCTACTGAATTCTTACTTGTTTTATCTTTGTATTTTGCTTTATGACCAAGTGACGCCCTCCACCCCACACACCTCTCTCTAACTATAACTCTCTCTATCTTATACACTCTCTTTCTAACTCACTGTTTATATGTTGATGAGACATGCGAAACGTCGCCAAGTAATTTTTTGGAGGGTAACATCTTTTCTTTAATTATACAATTTATATTTTTTTTAAAATCTAGCTCGGGATGTTGTTTTGTGTTAAGTGCCCTTGTTGTTTTTGTTTTTGTTTTTGTTTTATGGCATTTGGCGGTCACCGCTTGTATGAGTCGCCACACTCATAAATCTAACTGTTATTAATTGTGACTTTAACATATTGCAGCCCATGTGATATGTTAAATATAAACAAAGGGTATGTAAAACGTCTAGTTTTTCTTTCTTTTTCTTTCCGCTAGGTGGAGTATGATTTCTTAAACGGCAATTCAATTTAAATTTGAGTTAGAAATCTTTATAAATTTTAATAAATGAGATAAAAAAAAATATCAAACTATTTCAATCAATTATTTCTCCTTTTGACTCTCGATCCCTACCCTACCCTACTGGAGCTCTAATAAAAGTATTCAGTTCGAGAGAATTTTGTTCAGAAAAATGTTACCTAAATCTTGGCATTCGGATTTTAATTTAAAAATAATTATGGTAATAAAAAAATTTAAATAAATATGATTTATATATAGCAAAGAATTTGTAATGCATAAATGAATATATGTATGAACTAATTAACACTTAACTTACAAACGATTATCTACATTCAACATTTGCTTAAGTACAAGAAATGTGGGCCACATGTGCAGAAGCACTACGCCTTAGGCGTTGAATTGGATTTGAAATAGAATAAAAATACAATCGAGTATATATCCATATTTAAATATGTCTGTATGGGTATATAAAGGCAGCGCAACGCCAATGTGGCTTTATACATTTTAAATTTGAAATGTTTTAAATATGACATACGTGTAAGAATTGCACTTAAACTGGGCAAAGATTCGATTTTACATGGATATTTACAATACGATATTTTAACTTACACGTGACGCATTTTAAAATTATTATATAAATCGACCTATGCGTTTTGGGTGACTTAATTTTATGTGCGACTTATATAAAATATTTGCGGTTTTCTTGCCGCAGCCCATTTAATAGCGAATCTAGTTATTGCTCAACGATTCCCGCGTCGTTGCAAAATAATGGGTTCCAGTAGAAATAGCCCAAGTGACATCGTTGTTGTGTCGATCGCCGAAACACGTAATAAAATGTATGCAACAAATGGCGAGACAGTCGTTTACCACCTAAACACATAACACAGATGTAGAAAAATTATCTATAAAGTCATTTCCTAGGGTATGCTGAAATTGTGTTTGGTATGCTACCGGTTCATGTACCAGTAACAAATTGTCGCCGCAATCGGTACTTGTAACAAATTGGTACTAGTTTATTCAATGAAAAATGCGTGGTTTATATACAATATTCTTAGACCTAAATACATTTGAAACCGCTTGTAAGGCGACCTCATGTTATGTTTGTTTATCTTAACGGTGTCGTTTGTGGGGCGACTTCATGTGATGTTTATTCTTAAACTAATGCAGCCACTTGAGAGTCGACTTCATGTGATGTTTTCTTATTTAATTGCAGGCACTTGAGTGTCGACTCTATGTGCTATTATGTCACTCAAAAATAGCTGAGCCAATAAGGTGATGTTTGTTTATCTTAAAATAGCTGAGCTTCAACTTTTAAGAAACAATGTTTATATGCAACCAATGAGTTGAGTGTATATTCGATTTGTTGATTCTGTGCGCTGTCAGTAGTGTACGATTTTCTGCTTTTGAAGAAATCATACAACAGAATTAGCATAATATATAACAATTATTTAACGAAGACACTTACGCCAAGTTCTCCCAAATATATTTATGTCCCTGGCACGAAGGCACACCACTATATAAATCGCCAGAGCCATGACCTGCCTAACATTTTGCTCTTTGTCATGTGTAAATTTTTCCGTAGCCCTTAATAACGCCACCTTGTGGATTGTGGTCTCATTATATCGTTAGCCCTGTTTGTTTACTACAACAATGTGACGCTTTATTTTTAATTTTTGGTGGTGGTAGGCGATAACTGCCTATCAATAAGTACGGATAGGAGACAGCACACTGATCAAAGACATTTAATACTCAAGATGTCAGAGCTCAAGGTTGTTAAGATGACAGATGACAAAAGCTGGATTCGTGAATCGCGCACTTTTTTTACTCATATAATCAGTGATACCTTGTCAAATCTTCGAGAAAACCACTTCACTAAACAGGAGAAAGTGATGCTATCCAAACTCGATACGAAGTGGCGCCAAAAGTACAAGGCCAAAGAGCACAAGCCCACGTCGAACCTGGAAGCAGCGCGGAAGAAACGAGAAGCCGCTGCAAAAGCCAGGAGTAAAGCCAAAGCCACTGCTCAAGCAAGGGCTAAAGCCAGTGCTAAGCCTCGCACTATCCCTACTGACGTTGATGAGGTTTATACGGATGCAAAAACTCTCAATGACAATGAGGAGGTCGTCTATCGCATCAACATTCCGCCCTTGAGACCTGACTGGACGTTCACCAGCTTCGATTTGTTAGTGAGGGGACAGGTGTGCAAGCAGAATTTGATTCAGCCGATGATAAACTGGCAGCTGCTGGACAGCATTATGGGTGTGCCCAGGGACGAAGGTACTGCTATATTTCAGAAGTATATCAATAATATGCTGCAGGCGCAAAATATTAACATATAAATAATTATAACAATTAATCACCTAAGAAAAAAATAAATAAACTTGCAAAAAAAATCGAATACAATCTGTTTTGTAGCGACATTATATAGTACAAGTGCATCGTTTGCACAAACGGCTGTTTAGATAAACAATGTCGCATGTTGAGACAAAAATACCCTGTCAAAAAAAATAAACTTGCATAAAATAATACTAAAATTGTGTTTAGCGTCATTGTTTAGTGGAAATCTTTAAAGGGTATCATTGTCTCGACAAGAACAATTTTTTTTTTTGGTTAAGTGTAAATGTTCGCACGCATTAATGGTATTTTATCGATGACGAAAATCGGTCACACTTAATATAACGGCATCTGATCGAATTTCGATATGGCGATCGACCTATTGAATTGCAATGCAATTGGACTTCGTTCAGTTCACTTTTGGCCACTCAAAGCTCGAGTTGGAATTGCGAATTTTCGTGTCGTTTCGTTTATTAGTGTGAATCGTTTTATTTATTGTGTTTTGTTTAAAATTTAACGCATGAAAAAGTGCACGCTGATTAAATAACCATAAGCCGCCGATCTTCAATCAGAAATCAAATGTGAGTTACATTTAAGTTTAATCTGTTCAACATAACCTCAAATTTACACGTGGTGGTGGACCTTCATTTTTTTTTAATTGCAGGGCCACAACTTTTTTGCGTAATCATGTGCGAGAAACAGAAGAGTGTCATGTGCCATGCGGACGGAGGCAGTGGAAGAGGACGAACAACATCGCCGGGCGGCAATCTTACGACTGGACTCTGTGCTCGTTTGCAGTGCTGTTGCTCGTTTGCGGTGCGACTACTGCCGCCACGACGGGATCAGCGGACACATGGTGCCATGCAGATCAATTCCAATGCAGAAACGGAGCATGCATCTTACTGGCGAAGATGTGCGACGGACATAGCGATTGCACAGACCAATCGGATGAATTGGAATGCGGCAAGTGAAAAAAAACACATAACCTAAAACAAGCTAAACTTAACCTTACTTTTTTCGTATCTAACCTCCACATTACTCTCTCTTTTTTCTCTCTGTGCTTCTCTGTGCAGACTACAAGCTGTGTCGGCAGCCGCATTGGTTCCCGTGTGCTCAGCCACACGGAGCCTGCCTGGCAACGGAACTAATATGCAACGGCGTCGACAATTGCCTTGGCGGCGAGGATGAGCTCCACTGTCCGCGTCGCCTGGTCAGCTTCGGCAGGAGGAACTGCAGTCAATACGAGTACATGTGCCAGGATCACAGCTGTATACCCCTCGACTTTATATGCGACGGCAAACCGGACTGTGCTGACCGCTCCGACGAGACAGCAGGTTGCAAGCAGTCAGCCACCACCTGCACCACCTCCACAGGCCACCTTTGCGACAACGGACGCTGCCTGCAACGTAAGCAGTGGCTCTGCGACGGCGTGGATGACTGCGGCGATGCCAGCGATGAGCGCAACTGTGGTGAGTTCAGAAATAAATAATAAATTCATATAAAGATTAAATAAATAATTACATCGATACCGACTTTGACTACGCAGAGAACTTCTGCCAGCCGTCGATGGGAAAGTTTATGTGCCGCAATCATGAGAGCTGCCTGCCACTGTCCCAGGTCTGCGATGGTCACGCCCACTGCTCAGATGGCAGCGATGAGAGCGAAGCCTGCAAATCGAAGCCCGATTGCGGCTCAAAACAATGTCCGCCAAGCGCCACCTGCCATATGATGCCGATGAGCGGTGCGGAATGCATGTGCCCCGAGGGATTTCGACTGCTCAAGGATAAGTGCGAGGATATCAATGAGTGCGAGGAGCGTGATGATTTGTGCAGTCAACGATGCGAGAACACATCAGGCGGCTATCGCTGCACCTGCGACGACGGCTACGTGCTGGACACCAGCAGCAATAGCACATGCCACGCAAGCAACAGAGCAACTGGCGATAGACAGCAAGCACTGCTGCTCTACACCACCCAGGTAGCTGTAATGGGAATGCATTTGAAGCAGCAGCCGCTGGACCGCACTCACATCTTCAGTGTGGCGACCAATCTAACCAAGGTTATTGGCGTTGCGTACGATGACGATCACATCTACTGGACGAATATACAGAACGAGGCGGAGAGCATTGTCCGAGCCCGAGCCGATGGTTCGGAAGCGGAAATATTACTCACCTCGGGACTAGATGCACCCGAGGATTTGGCGGTCGATTGGTTGACGCATAACATTTACTTTTCCGATAATATAATGCGACACATTGCGGTTTGCTCGAACGATGGCATAAGTTGTGTGGTGCTCGTTACCCATGAAGTGCATCAGCCGCGCGGTCTGGTACTGTGGCCACAGCGTGGGCAAATGTTCTGGACGGATTGGGGCGATAAACCGATGATAGCACGTGCCTCTATGGACGGTAGTCGGTCCCGGCCACTGGTCAGCGACAACATTCACTGGCCTAATGGCATTGCGCTCGACATGCACGAGGAACGCATTTACTGGGTGGACGCCAAGCTTGGCAGTGTGCAAAGCGTGCGACCCGATGGAAACTCCCGTCGCACTGTCCTCGATGGGATACTGAAGCATCCGTATGGCCTGGCCGTGTTCGAGGATCAGCTATACTGGTCGGATTGGGGCACGAGAAGTGTCCACGCTTGTCACAAGTACACCGGCAAGCAGCATCGCATCCTGGTGCGAGATCGCACCATTTATGCCGTCCACGTATATCATCCGGCCAAGCATCCGCAAGTGCCGCATTCCTGCGAATTGGCACACTGTTCACATCTCTGCTTGCTCGCCGAACCGGAGGCGGGCGGCCACAAGTGCGCCTGTCCGGATGGTATGCAGCTGTCGCCGGACGGACGACGCTGCCGCCAAATGGAGAAGAAGCAACGCTTGTACATCGGCTTACACCAAGTGCTGCTCGAGATCGAGCACACGTCCTTCGGCCGGCACGTGGTGAGTGCTACGCACCACCTCAACTGCCATATCAGCGACCTGGTCTATAACAGCGTCAACGGCACATTGTTCATCGCCGACAACCAACAGCGGGCACTGTTCGAGTATGCGCCGCAGCAGAACGAGCCACGCCTGACCGCCTTGGTCTATCGCAATCTGGGCAATGTGAGTGGGCTGGCCTTCGATCATTTGGCCCAGAATCTCTATTGGGCCGACATTGAGCGGCGCGTCATCGAGCTACTCTCGTTGCGCACCGGCCATCGGGCGCTTGTGCACTTCTTTGCCGGTGATGAGATGCCCATTGGGCTAAGTGTGATGCCAGCGGACGGTTTCATGTTTGTCGCACTCAAGGCACGACGACACACGCACATCGATCGGCTCGCATTGAGCGGAGCCGGGAGCCAGACGCACGTCTTTGAGGAGGATTTGGGCGATGATGATATCCGGTTTGTTGTCGACCACGACAAGCAAATTTTGTACTGGTCTGACAGCGATACGAGTCGAATTAGCTTCAGCAACTATCGCCAGACGCACGAGCAAATGTTTCGGGGCAAGTTCCGGCGACCCTATGCCCTGGCCCTGGTTAATCAGGATATCTTCTGGAGCGAACTAGGTACAGCGGCCATCTACTGGACGCACAAGAGCAACATGGGACCCAACAAGCGCATCGAAATCGAAACGAGTCCCCATGTGAGTCCGGACGGTATCGCTGCTGCCGCCTTTCCGATCCACAGCACGCTTCCCGTTCGCATACCGCTGGCGGGCACTGTGCGAATGCCGGTTGAGACTTCGTCGCATCCCTGTCAGCATGCCAATGGCGGCTGCTCGCATGTGTGCGTGAGTGCTGGACAATTTGGCAGCGTCTGTCTCTGCCCGGCGGGATATGTCTTTCGCGATGCCAGCAATCGCAGCTGCGTTGAAGCTTTGGACTGTGAGTTCCGTTGCCGATCCTCGGGTGAGTGCCTGACCATGGCGCATCGGTGCAATGGGCATCAGGACTGTGCGGACAGCTCCGACGAGTCAGACTGCGGCGATCCGCACAAGCCCAACACAAAGATCAAGTGCGGCCTTGCCGAGTTCATCTGCCACAATGGCCAGCAATGCCTGAAGAAGAGCAAGCGCTGCGACGGACACAAAGACTGCCAGGACAGCTCCGATGAGATGCACTGTGCCCATTTCGGTAGGTCCATCTTAAAAATGAACTTAACTAAAATAAACTAAACTAAATTGAATTCATTTAATTAACCAGATAAGACGAAGCTGTGCCACACTCATCAGCATGCCTGCGACAATGGCAAGTGTGTGGATTACAGTCTGGTCTGCGACGGCATTAACGATTGTGGCGACAATTCGGATGAGTTGCGCTGCAAGTCGGCGGCCAGCTGCGAACGTGGCATGTTCCAGTGCAGCAGCGGATCGTGCATTGCCAGCAGTTGGGAGTGCGATGGCCGCATCGATTGCAGCGATGTCTCCGATGAGCACGACAAGTGCAACCAGCGACAGTGTCCCGAGAATATGCATCGCTGCTTGCTCGGCCAGTGCCTCGATAAGCGGTTCGTCTGCGACGGTCATAACGATTGCGGCGATCTCTCAGACGAGATTAACTGTGGCAACAGCCCCACTGGCACTGCCGCAGTCAACATTAGCTGCGGCACGGTCAACATGCCGCGATATCAGTGCGCCAGCAATCTGCAGATGTGCTTGGATTTGGCAGTGCGCTGCAATGGCAGTGCTGAGTGTCCGCGCGGCGAGGACGAGGCCGACTGCGGCGAGATGTGCAGCATCTATGAGTTTCAGTGTGGCGACATCAGCAAGCAATGCATACGCCTCGAATTCCGCTGCGACAAGGAGCGCGACTGTGCCGATGGCAGCGACGAGGAACACTGTGACAAACACAATGAGACGCAGATCGGCTTAAGCGGCCCAGCGGCTGCTGGGCCAGGAAGTGGCAGGCGTGCGTGCAAGTCGCATCTCTTCGACTGTCATGATGGCGAGTGTGTGGACATGTCGCGCGTGTGCAACGGCTTCGACGACTGCAACAATGGCAACGATGAGGGACCGCAGTGTACGAGCGCGTGTCGTAAACAGATCTGCCAACACAATTGCCAGGCGACGCCCGCCGGCGCTGTGTGCACCTGCAACGAGGGCTATCGCCTGGATGGCGATCATCGAAACTGTGTGGACATCGATGAGTGTGCGGCGGGTGGTGGTGCTGCACAGCCATGTGCACAACTGTGCGAGAATATGCCGGGCAGCTACCAATGCCAGTGTCATCCCGATTTTATGCTGCGTCAGGATCGCAGCAGCTGCAAGAGCATCCATGGTGGCGCCACGCTGCTTTTCAGCAGCTACAACCAGGTGCGAAATCTGAGCGAACAGCCGGTGATGCTTTCTGTGGCCTGGTCAGTGAATGATTCACGCATCACTGGCTTCGATGTGGACATGCGAAGGCAGCTGGGCTATTTTAGTAGCGAGGAGCAGAATGCCATCTATCGCCGGGACATGAGTGATCCCGGTCGCATCGCAGCCCTCGCTCTCCGCTCACCCAACAAAATGGCCGTCGAGTGGACGACGGGCAATGTATATGTGATTAGCGGTAGTGCAGCGCCGCAACAGATCAGTGTCTGTAGTTTTGGAGCCCAGATGTGCGGCATCATTTTGCAGATAACGTCACGCTTCAGTCTGAAAGCATTGGCTGTGGATGCGCATCTGGGGCGAATCTTCTATGCGGCCATACGCAGCGAGAGCTTCGGTCAGCCGACCACTCAGCTCCATATGGGCCGACTCGACGGCAGCCGGCGGGAGATGCTGTTGCGCAAACAGCGCAGCTATGTGACGGCCATCGCAACGGATCCGCACCAGCAGCTGCTCTACTTTGTGGATCTGCACAGTCGCACGCTGGAAATGATTAGCTACAAGGCACGTATCGCTGGCAAGCAGCGCCAAGCGATTGTTCTCATCCAGAAGAGCAATGCGCTGCTGCGTCCAACCGGACTGAGTATCTATGAGAATCATGCGTACATTGTGAATGTTGGCGCCAAGGAGACGGTGCGTTGCCAGCTGTATGGCCAACGGAGCTGCAAGGCCATCAACTTGAATGTGCTCAATGCGCAGGATATTGTTGTTGCCGGCTGGTCGCGTCAGCCAATCGCTGCAACCAATCCCTGCCAGCACGCACATTGCTCGGGCATGTGCGTCCTAGCCGATTATGGTTATGAGTGCATGTGCGGCGATACTGTCGTCCTCGAATCGCAACAATGTCCGCCGGGCACCACCAATGTGCTCGACCAGAGCACGCTACTTGCCAGCGCCGGTGAACCATCGGTGGACAACAGCCACGGCGCTGGCACCATTTGGCTGTTGGCCATAATCTGTGTGATTTGCGTGGTTGCCGCCGGCTTTGGGTACAATTACTATCAGCATAGGCAGCGCGGTCATCGCGATCTCAACGTTACTATGCATTTCCAGAATCCGCTGGCAACGCTGGATGGCAAATCGATTGCGGAGATCGACAGCCGAGAGCGGGACGCCGACCACAGCGAAGACAGCAACAGCCCGGGGATCAGCACGACCAGCACAGTCACACCCGACGAAGGGGGATCGAATCAATTTGCTATCTCCAATATGCTGCAAACATTACTGCGTCGCAGGCAAGCGAAAGGCGGCGGCGACTATATTGCAGAGGTTCCGCTCGAAAACAGAAGGGTAAGTAAGAGGAGAGACTCCTAATGAAATGGACAAATATAAATAGAACTTGTTGTACAAATCGGTGCGAGATAACATTTAATTGATCTCTCCAGAATATATATAAGATATTATGAATTTTGAATATATACGATGGACAGATTAAGTTAGTTTTGGTCAAGTCGATTTGAACAACTTTTATTAATTTGTTAAATTTTATGCTTTTCTGTCAGCAGTCGAGTGATTTACAGTCGCTGGTCGGCGAACGGAGAAGTGGTGGAACGGCGATCACCATGGTATCAGGGGCTGGCGATGATGCCGCCGCCGGGCGCTACGGGGGAGAATTCACAAGTGATGATGTGCATGCAAGACTTGTACCATAAGTGAACAAGCTAATCCTCCTATTAACGTTGTAATTAATGTTTGTATTTTGTATTTTGTATTATTTATATTTATGCTTTGTGTATTTGTTTATTATGTACTTTAGTAATTTAGGGGCAGCGCCAAAGCAATTGTAATTATAATAATCGCCAATAATCAGTATAAAAGCACAAATGAAGAAAATGTTTTTAATTCGTCGGTATAGGTATAATTAGTAGTATTATGATTTTGGAAAGAAAAGAGTCGCTGATCTTTTCGTCGTTCGATTTTCTGAAATTGCAATTTAATTGAAAATTCAGCAATGATTTTATTTTGCGCCCTAAAAGTATGCTATAGATTCATAAAAGTAGGCTCTATACATTTAATAGTATATCCTTAAAGTAGGCTTGACAATATGCAATTCTCTTTGCAGCGTGCCACAATTTAAAAGTTTTTTTAATATTCCACATGCCTTAACTGTTAATATTGATCAAGAGTACTTAATATTTATTAAATTAAAAAATAAAATAAAGAAAAAACGTATTATTATTTATTATTTATATTTATTACACAAGGCTTGTTGCTGTTGAACACTCACGAAAAATAAATCCAGAGTATTCGTAGATCTGGCGTGCCAGCGACTTGCTTATTCAATGCCCTCACGATTGCATCTCTAACAGCAGCGACGTTGCCGGTTGGCTAATGCGCAGCTTAGCTGTTGTTGCTTCAATTGTAATTGTGTCGGTTGAATTGCATACGTTGGGCTATGCTCACCACTTGCTGTTATCACACACATAGGCAACAGCACACACATACAGAGGCCGGTTAGCAGCGTAGAAAGAGAGAGCGACATCAACACTGTGTTATAGTCACGTGTTAAATTAGTCACTGTAGACACATTACACACGCACACACATACAGAGCTTCGACGCGACACTTAACAGTAACAGTAACAGTAACAGAGCGCGCGTCGACCACTAACGGCGTCTATAGCTGTAGCATCAAACAACAACAGCGGCAGTACCAAAAGCCTATAGGCAACAACAACAACAGCAACAGCAAATCACACATATTTGTATATTTACATATGTGTGTCTGGCTATAGAGGGCTGGTGGTGGCCGCAGTCGCGACGGCCTCTGTTATAAAATAGCTCTACTCTCACATTGAATTTGTCATTCGGCGACAATTTCTAAGCACTCAAAGACATTTAAGGCGTCCCGTGCCTGTCTGCCAGTTTAACAGTCACAGTCACAGTCACTAATTGAGATCCTTTAACGTTAGTTAACTTGCACTCCTTGCCGCAACAGTTCAGCTTCAAAATTGTGCGCGCTATAAAATAAAATATTATTAAATAAAAAGCTTTAAGCCTTTCCAATATTCAAAAATGCCTTTTGCAAGTGAACAATCTGTGGCCAGCCAGCAGCTGTGCAAATCGGACACAATCAAGCTGCGTAACAAACACATCGGGTTAGTATAAATAAATTATTAATCAATTATTTAACTTGTTAATTAAGTGCAATTTAACACTAAAGTTAGACAATCCCTATACTCATATACATATACAGACACATACACATACACATACACACATACAGCCATGCCGTTTCGTTATGTTATGCCTTGTTGGCACTTATGTTATGTGCATTTTAGATGACCTTCCGCCAGGCGCTTTCGCTGTCAAGGTCAACAAGCGGCATGCCCATCACGACACAGTCATCAACGTAGTATTCTTGTCGTATTCTCGTTGCTGCATTCGTTGTGTGCGTGTGTGTGTGTGTGCGTTTCTATGCCGCGTGCCAACTCTTTCGGTTGGCATGGTGTGACTGGGTTGGGTGGGTTGGGTGTTTTTATGTGGGGAACTGCAATTCTCTGTTGTCACCATTTGAGAAATACTAATGAAACATTTCTTTGGCTGTTGCAACTTTAGGCCAATTGAGTGGCGGGCAAGTTAAATATTCTTAAACACGTGTGCTGTTTAGAAAATCGATAAAGGCCAAAAATAATTTCGGCTACTTTAGGCCAATTGGCAAGTCGCCAGCAACAGACAAAGAAATGTTTCGTTAGCATATATACTCTGTCAAACATGTTTATCAACTGCAACAACAAAAACAATAAGTCTGAACAAAGATCAAGTAAAATGTTTATAATCCCAAGTTTGGCTAGATGGCTTGATTAAACACCTATCAGGGAGCTAACAATGGATGAAGATTTTACGTACTTTGGAATAGGCCCCGGCTGTATTAATAGGAATGGGCAAAGGCATATCAAACAAGTCGAGTGACGATCGTTAAATATATATATATATATGAGTATATTTATAATAATACGTAGATGAATTCACCTCTAATCAGCACAGTTAGGCATATATTTATAATTAAATGTTGTACAAGCACAGTAAAAATAATAATTTTTTCTTTATTTTCACTTATCTTTGCAATGCACTTGAACAATCAACTTGCACCAAATTGATCAAATATCGTCAAAAATCGCCAGTCAAGCTTGCCAACTATTCTATCGCTCCGATCCGTTGAAGATTGTTCGTGGACAGGGTCAATATATGTTCGATGAGGAGGGCACACGCTATTTGGACTGCATTAACAATGTGGCGCATGGTAAGTGAACTAAATGTTTATTGGCAATTTTATATAAAATTATAAAACGTAAAATGTAAAAAATTAGAAATGCTGCAAACGGAAAACATAATGTTTTCAATAAATAGCATATATATATATATATAGGCGCATATTCTATAATAACAATAACAATATAGACGTCATTGACAGACCTCAGGTCAACGCAACAATCGCCAAATTGCGATTTATAATTTCTCAACTTTGAACAACAACAACAAGAACAACAACAAGAACAGCAGCAGCAGAAAACATTAGTCGATTTGGGTGCGTGGTGGCAAAGAAAGTGCACAGTAATTGAATTGAAATAAACGTGCTGATTCCCCCATTGGCAGCTGCTGGCAAGTTCAAGTTTATGTTTGACCGAGAACAGATCGAACATTAGCGGGCGGCATGCTCAGGCCCCGATTGAGAGGCCTTGTGTGCTGGATCTGCTGCCGTGCGGATGACGCAACAATATTAAGTCAACCTTATCGCTTCTGATACGTCGCTAGGGGCCGGAACGGGGCCGGTCAACGAATATTCAGATGCTTATTGCTCTATTTCGGTTCTACACTCAAAACAATATGTAGGAAGAAAAAATCATAACAAAATTAACTATGACTGACGTGAGCTCAATTTGCGATTTAAATAACTCAAATTGTTTGCAATTGGCACACTTTTTTCCCTGATTTTCTCATACATATTTTAAAGTGGAAGCGATGCGCGGCTACGTAACTGTTATTTTCACGTAAGTGACACATCCGCACTGTTAAACCTTAACAGCCCACTTAACTGTTATGCGAAACTTTCGAGTGTACCACCTAATTGCATTGTAGATTAATGCAAATAAAAAAAAGCTTAACATTTTGCTGTGCCGATAAGCGCCACAAGTGCGACTACAAAATCTACGCATAATTCGTTGTTCGCAATGTTGTCCGATAAGGGAAGGTCTGTGCAAGGATGAAGCTAATTATTTATAGATTCTTTTTCAGGCTGAGCACATTGACTTGAACTAATTTGAACTATATAATACAAAAAGAATATGTTATTTATTTAAAAATAGCATTATTATTCTTATTGTTTTTCATCAGTGAACTTGTTTATAATTATTAGAATAACACATTTGAGGTCAATTTGGCTTGTTAATACGCATAATATTGTGCATTATAAGCACGTCTATAATCTATCTATCAATCCCGAACAAATGCAATACTCAAAACTTCTTTGGCATTAATTGTTATCTTCAAAGTGCTTGAACAAATATAATCATCACACAAAGGCTATTTCTGTGCGCACAAGTCATAAACGTGATTTCGATTCCAATGGGTCTTTGCTACTATTGTTATCGTATCACTTAATAATAAAGTGCCAATGAAAAAAAAAAAAGAAAAACAAAAACAAAACTATTTTTTTTTAAAAACGTGCTGACAACAACACAGCAACTGGCACCAAATTGTTATTGTTGATTACGAAACTTCAATTGTTTCGTTGCTGTGTGATCTCGTGCTACTTTTTATAATGACTTAAACTAGTCGTAGTGGTTGTTGGGCTTATCAACTGGCGCACATGTACTAACACCCATATGTATGTATGCATGTATGTATGTATGTATGTAGAACTGAGTGGCGGATCGCTGCCCTGAAACTGGGCTGCTCAGGCAACATGTGAACGTCTCGTGCCGAGTGGAAATCTACTTGAGATAACAACAATAACAACAACAGCAACTTTAACTATTGGAGATTGTCCGGCCAGCTGGCTGTCAATCCGTCCTTCTGCCTCTCTGTCTGTCTGTTTGTCCGTCTGTGTCTATATGTGACCAACAGTCGACAATCAATATTTGTTCGAGCCTAACAAACTGAGCTGAGCAATCAGCTGTGGTGTTCGTTGTGAGTGGAAAATTCTGTGCAAGATAATATGAAAAACACTTTCAACGTATGTGTGTGTGTGTGTGTGTGTGTGTGTGTGTGTGTGTGTCTTGGCACACTAGAAAATCATACATAATTCTTAATTTTATGTTGCGTAAAATGATCACTTAGAAACAGCACTTGGCAAATTACAATAAGACCCAGGGAAGAAAATATTCACACTTTTCAGCTTTTTGTTTAAGTTTCTAATATACACTGTAATATCAACTTTTTTGTTTGAAAAAAAAAACATACTTTAAAAATACAAGCACCGATATTAATCGATATTAATCAACTAATTAACTTTTAGTAGTTGCTAATTTCATATCAAAATGTACTTTGCGATGGTGTTGTATGTCTTAAGATAAATTATATAAATGATAAATTATTCAAATTCAAAATCTTTTTTGTATTATCATAATATCTATGTAGAATATAAACCTAGTCGATGTTTACAAATTTTATTTTTGGCTTATCAAATCTTTTGCACATCATCTTCTCAATTTTGAAATTGACGAACAGGCCCTGGTCCCCGATACTCAGGCCCCGGGCCGGAATGGGGGTGCGATGACGTCAACTGATTATATTCACACATTTGCCCCTGCTGCCCCAAGTTAATCGTGTTTGGACAACACTCGCTGCGATGGCCTCGACTAGACTAGTCTGGGGAATCACGTGAAGTACACGCGATTTCCGACCACGTTGTCCAATTCAATCCGCCTTGGGGTGAACCCTGGTTTCCACTTACATACATACAGACACATGTCGATGTGGATATGTGTGTGCTGCGGGGATTTGCACGCGCCCAGATAAAACCTGTGCGCAGAAGTTGAGTTTGGTAACAGCAAGTGAATAACCAGTTACAATGGCCTTAATTGCACATAGATACAGACTACAGTTATGTTACTGACTTAAGTGATTAGATTCATATAACATAATGTGGGACAGATACAAACAAGTCGAATACTGCTTGATAATCCCATTTTATAGCCATTCCCAACCCGGCAAAAAATACATTACAAACAAACAACAAAGCAATCAATTTGCAAAGTTAAACTTGAAGATTATCTTGGGCGAAAATCGCTATTGAAATTTTGACGGAAGCGGGAAAAATAATTAATATTTTAAGCGTAAAAGGCAAATTCTATTTTGATTTATTGCGTTGTATTTTCTGTGTTTGTTGAAGGATTCGTATATTAAATTGAATTATATTGCTTAACTTACAGTTGGCCACTGTCATCCGGAGGTGGTGCGAGCTGGTGCTCTGCAAATGGCTACCATCTCGACTAACAATCGGTTCCTGCACGATGAGCTGGTGCAGTGCGCCCGGACGCTGACCAGCAAGATGCCGGCACCGCTGTCTGTTTGCTTCTTTGTCAACTCTGGATCGGAGGCCAACGATTTGGCGCTGCGCCTCGCCCGTAACTACACCAAGCGGCAGGATGTGATCACACTTGACCAGTAAGTCACACTCAGTGAGATCAATTGGAGTTGGAGTTGGACATAATATTTATTTCATCCTTCAATTGCAGCGCTTATCACGGTCATCTGCAGTCAGTGATGGAGATCTCACCGTACAAATTCAACCAGCCCGGTGGCGAGCAGAAGCCCGAGTATGTCCACGTCGCACCCTGCCCGGACATCTATGGCGGCCAGTTCACCGATAAGATGTATCCGAATGCCGATCTTGGTGCTCTCTACGCCCAGCCCATTGCGGACATCTGTGAGCGTCAGCAGGCGAAGGGCCACGGCATCGCTGCCTTCATTGCGGAGAGCCTGCAGAGCTGTGGCGGTCAGATCCTGCCACCCGCTGGCTACTTTCAGGCTGCCTACGATGCAGTCCACAGCACTGGCGGCCTGTGCATTGCCGATGAGGTGCAGGTGGGATTTGGACGTGTGGGCAGCCACTATTGGGCATTCGAAACGCAGGACGTCGTACCGGACATCGTCTGCGTGGCCAAGCCAATGGGCAATGGTCATCCAGTGGGCGCTGTGGTGACCACACAGGAAATCGCAAAAGCATTCTATGACACGGGCGTTGCCTATTTCAATACATATGGCGGCAATCCGGTGTCCTGTGCCATTGCCAATGCCGTGATGCGCGTCATCGATGAGGAGGGACTGCAGCAGAATGCCCAACAGCTTGGCGACTATCTGGTGCATGAGTGCAGCCAGCTAAAGCAGGAGTTCGGTTGCGTTGGCGATGTGCGCGGCATGGGTCTGTTTGTGGGCATTGAACTTGTTGTGGATCGCGAGTCGCGTACGCCCGATACCAAATCAGCCCGATGGGTGGTCAATCGCATGAAGCAGCTGCACAAGGTGCTCGTCTCCAGTGATGGGCCCAACGACAATGTCATCAAGCTAAAGCCGCCCATGTGCTTTACCCATGAGAATGCCGATGAGTTTTTGGTCGCGTTCCGCGAGTGCCTCACCACCCTCATGCAGGATCAGTTGCAGGCAGCAACGGTGGCAACATCGTCGACCCTTACCACAAACAGTGTCATTGCCACCGCAACCGAAACGTTGGCGAACAAGACGAAAATGTTCGAGCGGCAGGATCGCCTCATAAAGTCTGTCTGAGTGCGGCATCCCTCGGCATCCCTAACTCTGGGCATGTCCTAGTTTTTAGTAAACACCCACACAGAAACGCACAAATATATTTATATTTACACATATTATTTACAATATATACATATATATATATTTTTTTTTTTTGTAATAGCTGTGCTTCAGTTTGTAGCCAGCTGTTGAGCAATATCTATATATATATATATACATATACATACACTGTTATTAGCTCTACTTCTAGTATCTAGAAATGTAGAAATTATACACAACAAATATTGAAATTTTGTTATATTTGTGTGTGTGCTTTTTTTTTGACATTTAACCCAAATATATACATATACATAAATACACACATTTACAACTATTTTTTACTGTTTACAAAAAGTAAAGTTTTTATTTGAATGAATAGTGAATTGGCTTTAAAGTGTTGATGGCTCATTTGTTTTCTATACCAAGTACAAAATACACTCTACCTTAAAAAAAAAAAGTACAATACTATACAAAAAAAAACAGAAAAACAAAGGGAAATCAATCAAATTGTTGTTTCCTGTCCTAGATATAACCAAATATATATAATATACAAAAGTGTCGCAGTGTGTCAATATAGCAGTCATCCAATATAATGTTCACACATAATATAAATAATTATATAAATACTCAATAAAAACCGAGATGTTTGCATATATTTTGTGTACATTATTCTATTGTAGGAATTTCCTCAATTGCTCTGGTGCAAAAACCTAACGAGGATTCCAATTGATATTGTTTAAATGTTTTGTGTTTTCAAACCGGAGAGCCAAATCCTGATCAATCTGTGGACACATTTCAAGCAAAAATCGCGTATTGAAATTAAAATGTTCTACAGGTCAAACGATATTCCGAAAAAATTGAAGATTTCCAGAACAGAAAATAAGCTACGTAGTAGTATTTGGATTGGGAAAGGATATCCTTTAGAATTAGTTACTTACCACCTTAAGCATAAATATCATTAAAACAAGTGTTGAATATATGTTTTTTGTTTTTTTTTTTTGGTTTTTCTTTCTTTTTATTTGAGTTTTTTTTTTGTTGTTGTTTTTTCATTTCATCGTTTTAAAATGTATTTCGCTTGTTCTTTTTTGTTTCGTTTTTTCGTGTTTACTGTGTGTATTAAGTTTCATTTGTTTCTGTAATATAGTTGATATATATATATATATATATCTAAATATATATATATATATATATATATATATATACATATTGTATATATTGTATATTCAATTAGTTAATAATAATGCGCATTTCTAGCTCTCTCAGCCGCTTCCATTGAAAACTATTAAAATTTGAAAAATTGTCTCGTCTGCTCAATTTTTGGTGTATTTTTGTTGTTGTTATTGTAACACGATTAAAAATCATATATATGTTTATATCTGATAATTGTTTTTTATATTATGTATATTATTTATTAACTTTTAATGGTCATTTTTTATTGTTGTATGTTTAAATATATAAAATAAGCATTCCTGTGATGTCTTTTTTCCTTTGCGTTATCAATTCTTTCTTATTAAATTTTGTCTGTATATTTAGTTAGTCATATTTAATATGGGTTTCTTTTAAGTTTAGTTTACAATTTGTTGTTATTTTCAAAAAAGAATTGTGTATTAAGTTTTTAGTATATATATATTTTATATAGTTTTTAGCATTTTTGGCAGAGTTTTTGTGTTTCTTAAGTTTTACCAAAAGCTGTAAAAAAAATTTAGTAATTTTTGTGGCTGTGTAAAAAAAAAATAGAAAGAGTTTGTGTGTGCGTGTATGGGTGTGAGTAGGTGTGTGTAGTACATGGATTGAAATCTTAAAGCTTTGTTCGTTTTGTGGAAAAAAAAGGGCATGGCAGGAAAAATCGAAAAGGGCACTCCGAAAATAAAGAAAGAAATGAAATTGTATTGAAATGAATTTGTTTAAAATTGTGAGTATTCCTCTACGTTTTGCTTGACATTTACAGCGGTGTAAAAAATGCTTAATGCGCATATTTATTGTTAATAATATATTGGTATTAACTTTCAACATGCCCAATGCATATATATACTTGTTCTGTGTATAAATATTGTTTTTTTTTTTTTTGGTTTTTTTTTTGATGTTTTTTTATTAATTTTTTTGTTGTTGTTTAGTTAAAAAGAACACTTTCCTTAGAGTTTACCTCACTTCTACGTTGGGTTTTATTCGGTTTTCGTTAAATTTTCATTTCGTTTTTCCATTTTCTTTCGAATAAAACGCTTAAATATGCAATGTAAATAAGTATTGTATATAATATGCATATGCTATATATGCATATACATAAACATATACATATAAGTATATACATATGTATATGTATGTATTTATATATGCACATGCATATGTATATATTGTGTATATAATAGGTTTTTCTTCGCATATTGCCATAGGCGTATATATGTATAAATAACGTCGCTTCATTCTAAATATATACATAAGGATATGTATGTACATATGCATATATATATATATATATGTATATGTATATACATATATATTCATATAGGTATACATATATCATGTATTTTATATTTGCGCGGATTTCATAACTTCATTTAGCAAGCTGGTATTATTTTAAATTTTTGTTTCTTATATTGTTTTTGTTTTTTACAGTGCGCAAATGTACAAATAGCAATGAGTAACTTAAGAAAAAATCGAAATAAAATTAATTTGTATATATTTATATATAGTTTCTTATTTTTGTATATATATAATATATATAAAGTTGCCAATGCCTCTGCACACAACTCGCTGAGAGATTGCCCCCAGATGTTGGGTTACTTGAGATATATGCCGATAGTTGGACAGACGTGTTTTTTTTTTTTTAATTTTCGTTATTTCTTTTTCTTTTTTTTAGTTATTTTAATGCATCTTTTTTTGCATGGAGGGGCATTCAACTTCGGTACATTACCAAAGTTGGCAACTGGCTCAACATGATTCATTAGTTTCATTTTTCGCTTCACAACAAACAATTCGATTAAAATGTTTAACTTAATTCAAACCGCCTATTCCGGTGAAAAGTGCTACAAAAAAAATATGTATTTATATATATATATATATATCTATATATCTATATATGTATATATGTATGATGCCTATACTCGTACTATACCTTTCGAGTTCTACGTTTAACTGTTATCATAAGTATTTAAAGTATGAGGTAATGTTTTATTTCGACTTAACTAGAACTATGGGGCCGCCAAGCAGACAGAGCGAAACGGAAATGAACACATTTGCCATATCAAATTTACATTTGTATTTATGAATGGATATAGATCTTTATATATTGTTGTTATGCTGTTATGTTGGCATATCGTTCGATCTGTGTGCAAGCGCCCAAAGTAATATATATATTTATTTATATTCATATATAAGACATACATACGCCTATGTATGTATGTACATAATTGTATATGCGCCTGGGTCTGATTCAAAAGCAATCGCTCTTTGGAAGCAACTGCCTGGAGTCTGTTCAATGTAGATGCCACATACACCTGTTTAGAGGTAAATATATATTTATTTATGTATGTGTGTATAATATATATATATATATATATATATACAGACGCATGTATGTAGCCATACATATATGTATGTATGCTTGTATTTATATATTGTATAGCTTTTATGTTTTTATGTTTTTAAGTTTACGCTTACTCAATTTGCATCTATTCAAATTTGCATTTAGTTATTAAGGTTGATGTGGCTGCCCATGTAACTTAACAATATTGTTGTTTGTGTGTGTATGTGTGTGTGTGGATGTGTGTCGGTGTGTTTATTGATGTATGGCCCTTTCTTGAACTTGCGAAGAAGTTAAGATAAATTAAATTCCCAAACAAAAAGAATATTGGAACCAACCAAAATATTTCTTAATCAAAAAATAAATGCCTTAAAATTTGAAGTCAGTTTATAGTATAGCAAATGGAATTTTTTTTTACAAATATGTAATTTAAGATTTTTGTAAATGTAAATGCTCACTCCTCTAAAAAAAATGGCTTTCGATTATATTTGTTTGTAACTCAATAAGGAAGTTCAAGAGTGTGCGTGCCCTTTGCTTTGTCTGGAAGTGAGTTTGATTCAATTTTATGATTTTTCTTCAATTGTAATGGTTGTATATAATCGATGTCTACTGAACATGCATATATATTTGGGTATGAACAAAATAAACTTAAGCTTAATGGTTACGCTTACGTTGACATGCTCCCTAGATTTCTCCGCAACAAACCATGAATAAACAACTTATGGTTAAGTGTTTTATATAATTTGTTTCTAGCACAAGTCAAGTCAAGTTATATATGAGATTGTCACCAAAAAAGCTTTTGCTATATTTATGTGATATTTTAAGTTTGGACATGACATTCTTAATGGTAAATAAAAATCATCGTATTCTTTTTAAGCTACATATTGATATTAACTGCAGTTAAGAGACAAAACAGGAAGAACATTAGTATAAAACGGAACCATTTTAAAATTAAAATGATTACAAGTAAATTTTAATTTGTCAATTAACTGATGATTGCTTTTCAGCCATTCGTTGGTGGTTTTAGACGCCGATCGGCAGGCGGGTTATATGGCAGCATTTTTTTTTACTTTAAAGTTGTTTTTTAAATGCAATTTAGAAATCTTGCCTAGACAAAAATTAGAATTTTCATCGAGTTTGTGCGAAACGCGGAAGCGCTTAAAAGTATGCTATGGAAATTTAACAAAAAATATGGTCTCCTCAAATCGATACTGATTTAGTTTAGGTTTAAAAGTAAGATTTTGAGAGAAATTTGTTCCCTTGGTTTGTGGAAGAATTGCTGGAGACATTAGAGACATGCAATTGTAAGATCGTAATAGTCTGAGATTGATTTTGTTTGTATTTTAAAACACGTTTCATTGAATGTCTATGTATGTTTTGTATGTATAAAAGTAATCGTGCCTATGTAAGTATTTGGTTTAACTATGCTCTGGCCTGTGCACTGCATGTATGTATGTAGGTATGTAGGTATGTAGGTATCTATGCAAATATGTAAGTAATGTACAAATATTTAGTATAATAATAAGTATATCTATATATACGTATGTTTAATGCTGAACAAGCGCTGTTCCAGTTTCTTATTTTTTTTTTCATACAAGTATGCTTTTTTTTGCTTTTGTTTTTTCATGGAAAAAAGTCAACTATATGCATATATATACACATATATATATATTTGTATGTATATATATGTATGTATGTATATATGTAGCTCTATAAATATTTATTTATGTATATATGGATGTATATATATATATTTATGTATATATAATATATCTATTTCATAATATGTATGTATTGTATTGTATGTTTGTATATAGATACAAATGGTTCATTGCATTCTAATTTAAAAACGGGTTTTGTTAACATTTTTTTGTTGTTTCTTTTGATTTTTTTTTAGTGTTTTCGAGCTGCATGTAAAGTTTCATTTTCGATTTGCTTCGGTTTTCGATTGTATAAAACTGTTTACTAAAAATGTACAACTTACGCGATTGCTTGCAGAATTTCAATTTCGATTTCTTGTGTGTTTGCACATACATATATAAATGCATATGTATTTGTTCACAAATATGTGGTACACATGCACTTATGTATGTATATAGAAACACAAAAGGAGTTACAATATTTATATAAGAATAACGTAAAATGCGCCGAGCGACTTGCTTAATCCATATTCATATATTTTATATTTACAGTGTATCGTGTCAGCGTTGCATAAATGCGCTTTATGGCACACCCAGGAGCAGAGTGAGAGGCAGCTGCTCCACAGCTTACTTCTGTGCTTCCTAAAGTGCAACCAGTTCGCATGGCCTGGGGGTCTAAATATGTACACATTTACACATGTACCAATGTACCAATGTACATAACAGTGTACACAACTACATTTACAAATACGTACATATGTATGTAAAACATGCTTGCCTTAATAGTTACTCACAGAAAGTGGCAGTTTCACATTATGCATACTTCGCAGTATGTTTCTTTATATGTATTTGCACACTTACAGTTATGTATTTCTGTATCTGCTACAACCATCGATCACCACATTAATATGTACATATCTATCTATGCAGAGATCATGTCGCTCACTGTTACTCTTTCGCTGCAGTCGGCGATCTCAGCAAGCTCTTTAACCAGGTAAAACGTATACATAATAATAATCAAATTATAATCTGTAAGCAAAGGAAAACACAATAAAAATGCTTTACACCTTTACAAAAAAAATAAATAATTAAATCAGCAAACTAAATAAAACAAACTTGCGAATTTTTGTGTCTTGCGTTTTTTCTTGGTTTCTTTTCTTTTTTTTTGTTTTTTTTTTTTAGCTGCGTTTTGAAATAAATCCAAAAAACCATATTTATTCAAAACTGCATTTGTTTGTATGTAATATAAAAAAAAAAGTTTTTTGTATTTTTTTTTGCATTTTTCTTTCTTTTGCAAGAAAATATTTGTATAAATAAAAATAATTTTTGCATCAAGGTAAAATGATTTAAGTGTAAAATAAAGCATACTAAATGAAACTCAAGCAAAAATAAACAATTGCTAATTTCTGTCGCACTTCGTTCCTTTTTACAATTATAGCTGTTCGTAAATAAATATATATATATATAAAATACAAGGATGTATATGTTAAATCGTTCTTACATTTATGTGTGTATTTGTGTAAACTCTTTTTCTAACAAACAAAACGAAATCTGTGTAAAGCCCAAAAGACACGACTCTTAGCGGGTTCCTTCATCTGGCTGCGGCGTGGCGCGTATTTTTTTTCTTTTCTATTTACTTGGATATGTGTGTGTGTTTAATTAAAGTAGCAAAATAATTACAATTGATGTAAACTTATGTATGCATTTTGAATTGATTTAATGTGGCTTGTGTTTCTGTTTCATCATAATATAAGCAAAATATTTGTGCAAATTCTTGTTGCTTATGTTCTTTTATAAAATTAACAAAACTATAAAAAGTTCATAATAAAAATACAATTTGATAAGCAAGTTAATTAATAAATATACAATATGCGTGGCAATATTAGAAATCATAATGATTGTCTTAACAAATCGTTTAAATTACAACTCAAAAATCTCAGACAAATATTAAGCACAATCAAAAATCATAATTGTGATGATTATACATATATATATATGAATGCATGTACATATGTACAATTCTTTATATACCACAATATGTTGTTTTACGGGTTCTGCTCTATGCAGTTTTTTTTTTCGTTACGATTCAAATTAATCGGTGAGTGTCTAACTTATTGACAAAATTTGAAAATCCTAAAAATTGCTTATCTACCTTTGAATTTATATAGTATAAATATATATGTATATACGAGAAAATATATTAATAATTTGCCTTAAATTATACGAAAAATGTAAACCTAAGAGGGGAAAAACGCATGAAATTTTTATAAGTATTTAAATACAAATAATAGAAATATGAAAAAAAATAATTTGTATATATGTATATGTATATGTATATGTATATGTATATGTATATGTATATATATATAAATATGTATATATACATATGTATATAGCTATATAATATATATGTATATATGTATAACTATGTGATAAGTTGGAGTCTAAAATAACGTTAGTTTAACTGAACACATTTTGAAGTGAGTTTTTCTGTTTATTGTGTGTGTGTGTGTGTATATATGTGTGTGTATATGTGTGTATGTCTCTGTGTGTGTGTGTGTGTATATGTATGTGTGTCTGTGTGTTTGCTTGTGGTGTTGGCAGAAATCTCAGTCTAAAAATGCACACACATCAAATTAAGTAGATATAGCGGCTGTCGTTGGCTTTGTATCGCTATTGATTTAAATAAAATAATAATAATAATTAGTTAATAAAAGAAATATATATATATATATATATATATGCATACATATACATATGCATGTGTATGCATGTATATAGTGCAACAGATAAACTATAACATGAACTATGTGCGGTGGTGTGTGTGGGTGTCAAAAGATTGCGTGGCGTGGCGCTGAGATCGCACTGCATTTGCTACGTCCTGCTGCAGGGCCAGCGATGGCGACTGAGGCGTCGGCTGTAACAGCAGCCAAAATGCCATCCCAATACCCAGGACCAATACGAACAGCAGCAAAAGCAATTGTTGCCCCACCTTCAGGGTGCAAAGACGTCGCCGCCTTTGTCGACTTAGCTGCACAGCCAATAAGGCAGCAGCCCCTAATGGCAGCATCGGCAATGCAACAGCAAAATCTGCTTGATGTTGTTCTTGTTGTTGCTGCTGATGTTGTTGCTGCTGATGTTGCTGCTGTTGCTTCTGCTGGCGCTGTTGTTGCTGTTGTTGCTTTTCCAGTCTGAGCATTAAACGCGCCATACGCAAAGCAGCCACGGGCAGCGTTAGCGATACGTTGTTAAAGCTGCTGATGGTAATGGCTCAGCGGTTGCAGCTGGTGGTATGCCGCATGCGGATGCACGTGCGAATGCTGATGCGTATGCGGTTGTGAATGCTGATGCTGATGCTGATGTTGATGCTGATGTGAATGAGACTGCGCATGCACAGAATGTGTCAACTGTCGCGCTGCAGCCTGATAATATCCAGCAGTGGACGGCAGCGTCTGATAAGCATGTGCCGACAATGGCTGATGAATCGCCGAGGTTGTCATCGGCGGCGTCGCTATCATTGAACGCTGATGTGCATTCGGAATCGATGGTCGCTTCAGTTCCACAGCGTGCGTTGTTACCAGGTGGCTGGGGCGACATGAGCGCTCGCAATCTTGGCCAGTGGGTGGTAATGGCGTTGCTAATGTTGCTGTTGGTGGTGGTGGTGGTTGTGCTGCTGCTGCTGCTGCTGCTGATGATGATGATGTTGTTGTTGTTGTTGCTGCTGCCGCAGCTGATGCTGCAGCGACATTGTTCGTGGGCGTCTCCAGCAAATGATGATGTCGATGATGATGATGGTGATGATGATGATGGGCCTGTGCAGCTTTCGGATCGTTGTTGCTGTTAGCATTGCTATTGTTGCTGTTGATGTTCTTGGTGTTGTTGGTGGTGGTGCTGCTGATGTTGCTGAGGCCGCGATTGCCATTGCTGTTGTTGCTGGAATTATTGCTGATTGTAACGCTGCTGATGATGTTGCTATTCACATTGACAGGCTTCGTTGATGTTGTGCCCAGTGCCCTTGGTTTAACCAGCGCTGCTGCTAGCGGCGGCGATTTTTCGCTGCTGGCGCCAACTGGGGCGACGCCTGCAATTGTTGCTGCCGGTGTCGTCGCCGTCATCAAATTGCAGGAGTCAAGTCTTTGTCATTTGGAATTGCTTTGTAGCGCCGCATTGATTTGTGTCCAGAGCTCTTTTTTGCACGACTTCGATCTGCAAATAATTCAAAAACAAATCAAATAAAACCAAATTAAAACATATTGCTGAGATTGCAAAACTGCATTGAGTACAGAAAGTAAATACTAAATAATTAAAATATATTTCATAACATTATCATAACAGTACATAAGACACATGTCAACCTCTTTGGTCTTAGTCTTGATTGGATTTTCTCATTGATCATTTTCATCTTTTACTTGGGGAAGAATTTCGATAAGTTTTTCAGCTAATTCATGAATATTATATTTAAACGTGACCAGAGACGCAGACCGAATGAATTCATAGCGCGACGGAAAACTGACCGCTTGATGGACTGCAGCCAATCCTTAAATTGTGCACTGCCCTCTGGTGTGATTTGAAAGGCAGCTCGTGCTGCAACCACAATGCTCGCAAACTCCTCAAAATCGCTCTGGGTCAGGTGATATAGCTTCTGGTGTATGCACTGAATGTACCTGTGAAACAAACAACAACAAGAAAACCAATTTGTTAATCAATCAATGGCCACCACAACACGAATATATCGCATCACAACTCACATTTGCTGGCACTTCTGCACTAGGGGCGTTAGGGCCGAACGGAGATGCTGCATGACCAGCTGATGATTGTTCCTGCCCAGATAATGGGCTGATTCGATGGCCACATCGTGCAGCACAAACGGACTCACAATCGAGTTGACCGCACAAATGCAGAACTGATGCAGATACTGTGTACCCAGCTTCTTGCTAATACGCAACAGCCATTTCACATCCTCCCCATATGGCGGATTCCTGGCGTACTTTGCCTGCGGTCGATCATCGTGAACGCGTCGCGCCAGCGTCTCCATGGCCAGCATCCCAACATTGTACGCAGCCAACAAATAACGCAGCTGCGTCGATCTATAATATAAAACAAGTATATGTAATGAAGTCGACGATAATTGACCGAGTTCAGCACAAACAGTGGATTCATTGGAATCGCGGAACTTACGTGAACTGATGCGGCTGCCGCTGGCGCACCGGTGGCTGCGATGGCTGCGGCTGATGCTGCGGCGGTGGTGGGGGTGGTTGTTGCTGCATAAACGGGTAAACGGCATGCTGGGCTGGATGTTGTGCCGGATGCTGGGCGGGATGTTGGCGCAGCGGTACACCCACACCGCCATTCGGGGGCGGTGGCGGCGGTGGTCCATAATAAGCAGGCGCCATTGGGCCCATGGGCGGACCAGGCGCGCCCGGCTGCAGTGCCTGATATGCCTGCGGTGGCATCGGCTGAAAGGCGCCCGGAGGCGGTGGCTGAAAAGCTGGCGGCGGCTGATGACCCACCGATGGTGCATGCACCACAGTGGGTGGTGCCAGCGACTGTTGCTGCTGCTGTTGTTGTTGTTGCTGCTGCTGTTGCTGCACGTGTTGCTGTTGTGTGGACGGCGGTGGCGGTTGCTGTTGCGAGTATCCAGCGTAAAGCGGCTGCGGCGGCGGCGGCGGACCAGCCGATATATACATTTGCATCTGCCCAGGCGGATAACTGAGATTATGATGATGTGCATAGATGCTCTGACAGAAGGTATACGGCCCATAAGGCGCCAGACCAATGGGTGCCAATGTGGCGACACCCGGTTGAAATGGCTGCGGCGCCGAACTGACCACTGGCGGACCCGCCAACGGACCCCCACCACCAGCAGCAGCGTTCATCAGCTGCTGTTGTTGCTGATGTTGTTGCTGCTGCTGCTGTTGTTGTTGTTGTTGTTGTTGCTGCTGCTGTTGCTGTTGTTGTTGTTGCTGCTGTTGCTGCTGCAATTCATGCTGCTGCTGAGACTCGATGAGCGCACTTAGACTAACCGCCGAGTGCTCCATCTGGTCCTCATGCTGGTCATGATCCGCGCCGCTGCTGTTGGGCGAGTTGCGCGTGTAGAGCTCGTACCAGTAGCGTGCCACCTGGAAGAGCACCTCGGGATAGACGCCACCACCCTTGGCGGCCGTTTCGACCGTGAGGCAGGCACGCTCCAGCATTAGATCGCTCTGTTCTTTGCACTGCAGAATGGCGCGCTGTATCTCATTGGGATTTAGGGCTGCTGCATGGGGCAGAACGGATAGGGCCAGCTCTGCAGCCGGATAGATCATATTGCTGTCCCAGCCACGCGAAGCACGATCCGCCATGCCAGCCGCTTCGGGCGGCGTCAGATGCGCCTCCCACGTATCGATTAGAAAACTAATCGCTGGCGACCCAATCTCCATTGCCTGCCCAAGTATCCAGGAGACGTGCGATGAGTAGGTGCGCGACAACCAATTGGGACTGACACAATTGTGCAGCCCCAGCGCATAAAGTCCCAGCTGAAAGGCGCACATATGCAGCGCCCGATGCGATCCGTGATGATTCTGGCTGGTGCTCGCCTGCGTGAACAGCGATGTGGAGCTGTTGCCACCAGCTTTGGTCAGCACATTTTTGGCCAGCTCGAACATGAAATGGGCGCTTGCCTCCGATGGCTGATTGGGTATGGATGGGTAGGCCCGTTTGCCCTTATAGCGGCTCTCCTTGCTGCGACTGCTGCTGCTGCTGGTGCCGTTGTTATTGTTGTTGTTGTTGTTTGTATTACCGTTATTGTTATTGTTGCCGCCGTTAGTATTGCTGTTACCGCTACCATTGTTGTTGTTGTTATTGCTGGTCGTTGAAGTTGCGCCGCTGCCAGCAATTGGTGCAACTGAATTATTAGCATTGTTGTTGCTGCTGCTGGAACTGGAACTGCCGCCCGGCTGTGCTGCCACAAGACTTTGGGCCTGTCCATTATTGTTGCTGCTGCTGCACGATTGATTGCTGCTGCTGGCCATGCTCAGGGCACACATGCTTAGCTCCAGCTCGGCGCTAGTCGAGCTATGTGGCCGACTGTTGCCACCAACGCTGCCATAATCATTGGGCATCAGTTGTTCGCATAGATTGATGATTCCAGCAACACCACCACCACCACCAGCACTGCCAGCACCACTATTTGCTGCATAGTCATGTTCATCGCGTCGCATGGGCTGTTGGCTGCTGGGCGTACGCACGGGCGGATGACTGGAATAGTAGGCGGGCAACAGCGGCGACTTGAGCAGCGTGTGAATATCCCGATCCAGCAGCTTCTCCATTATCTTGGCTATCTTGCGCGGCTCATCCTTGTAGTGAGAAAGTAACGCCAGAGCCAAGTCGCCCCTTTGCCGACGTGTGCCCTCGCACAATAGCGGATGCTCCGCTTCCGAGACGTTCGCTTTCAGACCCAACGCTGCGACAGCAGCCTCAAAGCCCAAATTCTCCTCGTTGTGCTGCTTATAGATAGTCGTCGTATTTTGACGACGTACCATTCCCGCTGGATCAGGTATACCGCTGGCCGTTGGCACCTTTGAGGCTGGCGACACCAGAGCATCGAATATGAACGAGGCCAAATTGATCGGGAGCAGGGCCTCGCCGCGCGTCTTGATTGTGCCGTTGCGCAGCTGTTCGGCACGCTCGCGGATCACCTGCAACTCGGCGGAGCACACAGGCAGACGCTTCAACAGCGCCAGTATGTCCGCCTCCTGATTGGCCAGTTTCACTTCTAGCGGCTTGGTGCTCGCCGGTGGACGCGGCATCTCCAGTGCAAACAGACAGATGCGAAACCCAAGATGATAATGTTCCCAACTCTCGTAGAGCACCGTGCAGAGAAATGCGCACTTCGAGAGCGTCGATGAGGCGATGACTGTCAACTGATGCGAGATGGGATTCACGTTCTGCTTTTTACCTTTGCGCTTTGGAGCAGGCGGCAATTCCATTAGCAAATTGGGCGGATTGGCGAGCATCTGTTCGGCCAGACGCACAGCCAGGATGCACGCCTCCCGGCCATGTCCATGGGCGTGCAGACCCTCCGCGCGAGCCAAGAGTATGTCCCAGGCATCCTCCGAGGGCCGCACATTTGAAAATATATGCGGCTTGTCGCCAGTTAATGCGGCACGTTGTCCACCAAGGGTGTTTTGGCTACTGTTCACGGCACCGACCACTGTTGCTGTTGAAGTCGATGTTGCTGTTGTTGCTGCTGCTGCTGCCACTGCTGCTGCAGTTGCTGGCACTGCTGCAGATGATTGTGCCTGGTTCATGACTGGGGTGCTACTGCTGGCTACAGTTACTGCCAGTGCGGCGCGTGCTGCTGCTGAAGTGCTGGGCCCAGTCGTCGAGTCGCTGCCAATTGCTCCTGTTGCTGCAGCTGCGGCTGCTGCTGCTGTTGTTGCTGCAACAGTTGCTGCGACCTGGGCAAACTCATCGCTGCTGCTGCTAAAGGACTCATCCTTGGAGAGGCGACGTGATACTTGTTGTTGCTGAAGTTGCTGTTGCTGCTGTGCATTGGCAGCTGTTTTCAGCATTGATGAGCTGGAACTATTGCTGCTGCCGGAGGCTGTGGACGCCGACGACGAAGCCGACGATGCGGATGAGGTGTCTGATGTGGAGCACACCTGCTGCCTGTAGTCCGGTGTGCCAGGCACAACAACAACAACAGCTGCTGCTCCTGCTGATCCTAATGCTGCAATCGGCATATCCTTGCTCTGTTGCGAAACAGCTGAGACAGCATCCAGACTGCTTTGCGAATCGGATTCGGTAAGCGATTTCTGATTCTGGCCAGCCACTGCATCGCGTTCGGTACAATAGTTGTGACTGCTACTGTTGTCGCCGCCAAAATCTTCGTTCTCGCAGAAGCCCTCGCTGCTGGCGCTAGACCGATTATCATCGACACCAGCAACGGATGCAACAACAGATGCGACTTTCCCAGCTGACGTTCCTGTATTTACTTTGGGTGTAACAACAGCGCGGGTCAGCATCTGCTGCTGCTGCTGTTGCAGCTGTGGCTGTTGCTGCTGTTGTGTTGGATTGGCGGCCAATGCAATTGCGGCGTCACGATCAACGCGCAGGCCACAGCCGGAATTAACGCCGGCCAGCAGCAGGACAGCACTTAAGGACGATGACTCATTGGGTGAGCCAAAGAACTCTGCACCGCTGGCATCGAAACGGTCGCGATAGCCACTTCGTTCCGGCCGCTGCTTGAAGACGCTCGCATGCAGCCCATGGTCGTTGGATGTACTAAAGTAGTTATAGTGCTTGTTGTTGCTCATCAGTGCCTGGGTGGCGTTTAGTTGGCTGGTGGCACCGATGACGCTGCATAATTCGCCCTTGGGGTCCGTGTGCTTGAAACATGTGAAGGGCGAATAGTATATGGGATTTGTGTCGTGCGTATAAGTTACGCCCGGTATAGGGTAATCCTCCCAGTCCAAATAGCATGCCTCAATTGCCGGCTTGAAGCCAATGAACAGCTCCGTTTCCGATCGCGCATTCTGCTGATGTTTGTTTGTATATGATGGCATTATGCGGCTTTTGACCACACGATCCAGATTCTTTAGATGCCAAGCCGTAAACTGAGCGTGCAGCATGTCGCGCTCATCGGGCGCCAAGCCCGGATTCAGTGCGGCCAGACGCCACAGTGCTACAATCTCGTCGCACAGTGAACTGCAGGCATGCTGCAGGGCTGTCGAGTTTGAATGTGTATTGGAGTGCTTGCCGCCGCTGTGTCCATGAGAGCCCATCATGAGTGCCAGCTTGGTTTGAAACCACCAGATCAGCATCTGATCGCAGACCATGCACTCCTCCGTTATGATCTCCAGCAGCCGCACCGCATTCCGATCGCATCGTCGATACATCTCACGCACAATGGACAACAGATTCCACATGCCTTCTGGTTCGCGACCTCGCAATGGACGCAACAACGAAGTCCATTCAGCTGCCGCAGGTGGCGCCGAATTAGTCAGATAGTTGACATCGCTGTGAAATGAATAGATTACATATTAAAAAAGATATTTCTAATTTCTAATTTGTGGTATCTGGTAGCACTACTATGGCTAAGACATCGCAGATGCCTTTAAATATATTGGCTATGTTCATTCAAGTGATAGTGTGTATCCAACAATTGTTGGATAACAAGTTGTAAGGGGACGAGACTTACCTAAAAACAATCGGCGCCGGCAGAATAAATTTAATGAGTATGCGCTTGATATTATTGTGGAGCGTTTTCTCGTCCAGGTACCAGCTGGTCTGGTCATTTATTGATGCGCCCGCCGTTGGATCAGGTGCCCCACAAACGGTATTTATTGCCGTCGGCTGGGCACTTAGCAGTTCATCCAGCAGTCGCTGGGCTGTAGGCAATATCTGCTGCGGTAGCTCACTGATTAGATACTGTGCAAACTTTTGTAGCTGATCTCGCTGCAGCCGTGTTAACGACTCGGAGACGGGTGCGCGAAGGCACACCTCCAGAGGCTAAACATGAAACATATCAGCAAAGAAATAAAAGGAAAATTAGTTGTTATTATAAGAAAGCAAGGTTGTGCAATGCCAAATGCATTTGCAATTGAATGAGGACGTACACAATGAATGCGATGTAGGCAGACGGCAACCACATGGGAGCACCAGTAGGCAGATGAGGTACAGGTGCAGTTGCAGGACGAAATCCGGCGACGATCGAATGTGACGGCTACATTAAAAAATGAGCGCGCCGTTGGGCTAATAACGCTTGCAGACAGATGAAACCCTAGATGGATTCAATAAATATTATTAAATATACATACAGGTATATAATACTAAATAGAGTAGCGAATATGCAGTTGTATTGCACTTACCAATCTGCAGTGGATCTTTTACGGCGCGCATGCGAAATAACTGGTCGCCGCGATTGAACTCGTCCGCCGAACTATTGGCCAAGCACGAATACAGCCGTATGTCATCCTCATTGTCCGGGAAACTCCAGAATGCGATGCGCAACTGCAGCTGCTCCGGCACGGGCGGATAGACGTGTTCTACCAGCTCGAATGGTATATACGAGGCGACACATCGCGCGGCGAGCTCGGCCAGTGACGATACCTCTGCAAATCGAGACATTATTTTTATAAATCAGAAAATGAAAACAAAATAATTTGTATGAAATCGATTAGGAATTCCTAGTTCTAAAACTGAACACTGAAACAAAAACTGTCAAAACTGTCAACGGGAGAAATTCTAGTAGAAAGGCACACTGATTATGTAATTGAACAGATACTCTAACTTTTATTTATGTATTCCCTTCATTATCATAGGGATAATTAAAACGACGACCAAATTAATCGACAAAGCATCGAATCGCAGCAGTCTCTGCTGAGGTCAACACAAGTCATTCTGTTGTTTGAGAAGATTTTAGAAGAGCTCATTTCAATGTTTGTTGCATACCATAAATACATAAAAATTTATGGATCAACATGCAGCGCAATTGACTTGTAAATAAAGAAAACAACCAAACCCAACAAATTGACATGCAAATAAACAAATGAATAAACAGCCAACACATCAACATCAACATAAGCAATAACAACATTACAACTACATATGCACACACATACATGTATACATACATGTATACATACATACATAAACACATACATACAAAAATATAAAGGTCGTGTCCATCCGCTTTAGAGCGTAAAACAAAAAGGCAGAAACAATGATGAGTTTATTCAGTTTATTTTTGTTTCTTTTTGCCTTTAACACGACCAACTGACGCAGCATTGACAACAACAAAGTTGGTCGCGCGCACAGCCGACAAGAAAACAAAGTTCAAGTTCGCCTACACAGTGCATATGCATATATACAAATACATATATATATATATATGTATATATAATATACATATTTATATATATATTTATATATATATTTATATATATATTTATATATATATTTATATATATATTTATATATATATTTATATATATATTTATATATATATTTATATATATATTTATATATATGAGAATATATATGAGAATATAAATTTGTAATGAAACCGGTTTCGGCGTCTAACTATCAATAAGACTTTTCGATAATATGGTACTTCTTTCTATATCGATTTCGTAATTTTTGTCGGTGGTCACACACACACATTCATACATAAATACGGTCAGCGCATCGCTTGTTTGTTTTCTTTCATACGCTTTTTTTCCTTCGTTCTCTTGTTCGCTGTCGCTTAATTTCAGACTCTCTGGCACCATTTTATCCCAAGTCATTTTTCGCAAGCGTCAAGAGTTATTATTCATGCCTATTTCCCTTTGTTTTCGCATACCATTCGCTGGGTCTGCATGCAGGAACTCGCTTTTAAAATTGTAAGTGCAAGAAGGAGCAATAGGAGCATTAGCAAAAAGAACTGAACGCATTTTCTTCCCCTTTTTGATGCAAATCGAATGTCCAATCATTTTTAATACTGTTGTTGTTGCTAGCTTTGCCACTTTAAATGAAATTGCTTCGAGAACAATTCAAGTTATGAAAACAAACAAAAATAAATACTTAAAAATACAAGGTCGAAATTCCGCAGCTTGGAACAAATGTGTTGCTCGTCGCTTGCTCGTATTTCCGGATGTGCATAAGCACAGTTATGCCCACAAATTGCATATATAATGGACAAATAAGTTAGTTAAAATGTTATGCTGTTAATTAAATTTAGCATGTGGCAACGCCAAACACACATACACACATGTTTACATGACCCTTAGGGTATTTCAAGTCGTTCCTCCTGTGGCACAGCAGGTGCTGCTACCTATATACATATATAAATATGTATGTGTGTATAGATGTTAACAATTACACACACTTATTTGGGAGTTATCCTTGAAAGGTTCTTTGACACAAGCGACTGCAGAAGCAAATTGCAAGAGCGACATCACGTTGACGTGTTTTTTTTTACCAAGACACAGTCCACAAACAACACAGGTTTATAACCACATGATGTACAAATGAATGCCTTTGTGATTGCGAGTGTGTGTGTGTGTTACATGCACACATACAATGCACAAAATGCAGCTGGCAGTGTTCGCTCACCTAGTAAGATGCGTGGCCCCCAATACCAAAAAAAAAACAAATAAAACTAGCGTACCTCTGCACACGCGCACACACACACACACACTCACACTCAGTTAACACAGCAACAAAACAAAGAGCAATGAAAAGCAATTGCAGCGCAGTCGCAGCGCTGCTGAGATTATATGTTGATAATGGTGCGGCGGCGCACAGCGCAGGACGCGAACGTAGCACACAAAAAACAATGTGAGGAACGAGGCTCACACACACACACAATCACTTACATATGTTTATATATATATAGATATATTCATGTATTTAAATACATATATAAAATGAGGGCATTCAAAAACAACACAGAGGGACACAGACCGAATGAGAAGGTAAAGGCGAGGAGGAAGGTAACCGGCCCAAATGGACAACGGCAGCAACAAAATGCGAGCCGTAAAAGTCGTGATATTGACTTTAGCGATAAACAGGAGAGACGCAGGCATAAATAGTTGTTGTTGTAGCATCCACCTTAAGCCAATTTTGCATGTGCATATACATACCATATATAATTACGTACACACATATAGAAATGAATTTGGGACATTATAAGGCTGCAGTTAGCGCAGAACATTGAACAGAACATCTTTAGCTGTCCATATTTCATTAAAAAAAAGACCCCTCTTGCTGATTCTCAACCCAATTCATTCAAATATAATATTAATTTGAGGTTAGCAGAGTTCCAACACGCTCTTTGATATTTTTCAAAGTTATTCGATCATTGCTAATTTTATAATATCATACTGATCATACACTACCAAAGACTCATTTCAGTTTATGCATTTAGTTATACCTATTAAGTCACGTTTCTTCTGAAATAAATGATAAGCTTGGATTTGAAACGAGCTTAAATGGGATAGGTGGGAATTGCTGTAGTAGAGCAGAAAAAAAGAGGCGTCATCAAAAATATACTTACCATAGCGGTCGCATTGAACACCAGCTGCAACTGTGGCCGAAGAGTTGTTGGCAACGACATTGTTGCTGCCTGTTCCACCGGGTGCACCGGTGTAACCCGATGATGCACTGCCGTACGTGGCGCCTCCTCCACTGCTGGTGGTTGCATGGGCAACGGGGCCAGTACCTGGATTGAGGCCAATGCCATTGCTGCCCGGGCCCATTGTTATGGAGCAATTCGATGGCTTCTTCCAGCCACGCCAATTGTTGCACAGCGATTCCGCCTCGGAGCTCCAGCTGCAGAGTGAATCCTCCTCGAATCGTATGGAGTCGTCGAAACTGAAGCGATCCATTTCCTCGGGAATCCACTCGTTGCCGCCACTAGCGCCACCGGCGGCAGCAGCAGCATTTGCATCGGCGCCAGCGCCTGCAGCAGCTCCTGCTCCTGCTCCACCACCGGCAGCAGCTGCATTATGATTATTGTTGTTGTTATTGCGGCCAGCGGCGGCGGCTACAACGGCAGAGGCTGCGCCGCCAGCAGCGGCATCGGCTCTATTGTTATTGTTGTTGCTGCCGTTGCGATTCGCCAGGTTGAAGCCGAGCTCTTAAAAGTCTCGCGATCTTTGTGTCAATGTTGATTTCACGGTTTATTTTATGGCTGTTCCTTTTTGGATGGATATTTTTTATTTTTTTGCTTTGTTATTGTTTTTTTTTCCAGATGTTGATAAAGTGTAGGTTACTTCTTGGCACGCTCAAGTTTTCGTGTAAAAGGCGAAACGATGAGCGGTTCTTTGTGTTCATTTGTTATTTTTTTTTTTCAGTTGTCAAGTGCTGCTTAAATTGATTTCAAAACATTTATTTGATTGATTTTTTTCTGGTGAACTGTGTTTTGGATGCGTGCAGTTAAAAATTCGAGTCAACCCAGCATGAATTTTACGCACTCGGGATTAAAAACACCGTTTAATAATTATGCCAAAAGCAGATTTTTTTTGTTTTCAAATTGAATTTCAATTTAAATTGTTTGATGAACACGAAAATCGCCTTTTTACTTTATTCTTTCTAATTCATTTTTTGTGTTTTTGTCAGCGCTCAGAACGTGACACGCCGAAGACACATCTGTAATAATAATTCACTTGCAACACGCACGAGTTTTTTAACTGACCGAGAATGAGCGCGACTGTTATCGAGGCGGGATGAAGCTGTGCTGAGGTGGGCTGCGGTGGGATGAGGTGGAATCGCCAAATATGCCCGCAAAATATATATTTAAAAAAACCAAATTTTTTCGAAGACACGAAGAGGACTAGCAAGAAGAAGAATAAGCACACACAGGCAAGCGAACACTGAACGCGATGCGTTGATGCTGCCTATTGTTTACTGTCGTTGTTGTGTTTCGTGCTATTTTTCACGGCTATGTAAATTTTGTACCTCCCACAGCAGCAGCACCGAGAGAGTGAGAGAGACACTGGGGGAGCAGCGACTGCGATTGTGTATATATTTGTATGTGTATATGTGTGCATATATGTAAATGTATGTGTATATATAAATATATATATATGTAGATGTGTGTGTGTGTATAAGTGTATGCATGTGTAGTGTATGTGTTTGACTGCCAAAATAGAGAACGCCAAAATGGCCAATTGTTGTTGGTCACACAGTTTAATGTATATACACATACACACACATATGCATACATACATACATAAGTAGCAATGTTTATGTGTATGTAGCTTTGTTGCTGTTTTAGCTGCAGCAGGACCAGCTGCTCTGTAGTTTCTACTGCTGCTGCTGCTAACGTCGCCGCAGCCGTTGTCGTGCCCGTGCGCGCGGTCCTTTAGGAACCTTTAATTATTTTTCACTTTTACGCTTCTTACTCATCTCTGCCTGCTCCTTTCATCCTTCTTTATACCCTGTCGCGAAACCTGCGCGCGAGCTCTCACTCTTTCTTTCTTTGTCGCTCTAGCCTGTTCAGGCAGACGGGAAATACTGAACGCACGCACGCACGCACACACATAGATACATACATAAATACACTAATGCACCGCTCCCGCACACACACACTTATACACAGAGGCGACAACAGCACAACATCAATATATTGATATACATATATCAATGTTTGTATGTGTTGTCAAATGTGTATGTGTGTGCACGAAATGCGTTAAAGAAAACGTTGAAAAAACCTTTTTTTTCCCAGTTTCGAAATATTTTGCTTTGTCACACAGCTTCAGAACTCAATTTTGTTAGTTATTAGCCAATGCAGAATTTAGTACGACTTCAGTATGCATTTGCTGCATTTTTTACACAGTTTTCATGAATCTGTACGGGACTTTGTTTTTATCCATCACAAAAATCGCGTTTGCGTTCGTCTAGTGATGTAAAAACATCGATATCGATTAACTTTTATAAGCGATTTGTATCAATCCTTATCGATTTTAAATAATAACCGAATGTATTTTTTCCGTTCTCGTTCTGTCTATGTTCTATGTTTGCCACATTATTGCTCTGTAAAGATTCTACAATTTCAAAATATATTAATTTACGTTGATGTATATTGCCTGCTAATCACATTTAATTTATAGCCAATGCATCAACGATGCTCTTTTTATTGGCGCCAAAAATAAGTAGGGTTGCAAACACGATTGATACTTGAAAAAAAAAACTTCGGTACTTGAAATCAACTTTAAGAACATAAGGTCATCGATGTTTCTATCAATGTTTTCAATCTGCAGCACTCACGATAGTAGGCACAACCTACTCCGATTGAATACATGAAATAAACTTCGATATTAAAAATCATATAGCTCTATTAATTGAATCCAAATAATAAAATTAGTAGTCTTGAAAAGTCTTACTTTTGAGCTCTTTCAAATGCATAATGAGCCATGTTAACGAAAAATGTTTCTTTATATTATAAGCATAAATATCAACTTATATTTAAGGCGATATATATTTAATATGATGCTGGCACTGGCAAATACAAAACATTTATTTATATAAATGCAAAAATAGGAAAACAAACAGAATTTGTATTAGACTAGTCTTAGTGCACCAATTATTTAGGGCTTATGCATCTACATTACCATTTATTCTTAAACAAAATTTAAATTTCTTGTGCGCCAAGTATACCAATATGTACATATGTGCATACTCAATGTTTTTCTGCTGCTGCTGCTCAAGTAATGCCACCTGTCGTTGGCACTAGTGATTGTTCAACTATCGCTAGCAACAAGCGATTACAGGCATTCTAAAATGTATCATTTTCTCCTATATATAGTTGTCGACATGGTAAGGCAGTGCATTGCCTATCGCTGAATTGAACTATCTACGAACATCGATATTTCATTGGCTTCGATAGTTGCATTTGCGCGGCATCAAACAATTTCCGCCTCGTTTTTACTTAATAATTAAACGCGAATCAAAGCCAAAAATGCATTTAAAAGCAGTTGTCATTGAATTCCGCCCACATCTGCATTGCGGCCAGATAATATTACAATTCAATGAGCCTATAAAAAATCAGAATAATGTGAAGCTTATTCTCAAGAAGGAAGACATATTTGTCTTGGAGAACGGCAACATGGAATTCGTCGTGCGTCACAAAAGCTGGGATATTGATATTAAGCATTTGACGGTTATCAATGTCATCGGCTGTCATATCAGCTTCCGCTTCAATTACACCAGAATCAATCTTGTTCAGCTGAATAAGGCGGGCAGCGGGCCGAAGGTGTCACAAATGATGCCGTTGCAACTGAGCTTTGATGAGCGAAAGGATCACTTGTCGCTGCACTGCAGCAATTGTCTGTACGAAGTGGTGCCCAGCTGCTGTTACAATCGCTTGCGTGAATTACCCAGCGGCCTGATCGACCCCAATGAATTTTTCTGCCACAATCACGGCGGATCTGGCCAGCCGCAGTTGGCGTCCAGTGTGCTGGTGCCCGGGGTCACCGAAATATACTATGGTTTCAATCACATCGTGCTCAACATGTATGTGCTGCAGAATCGCATCACCAACCGCTCGGGACATCTGAGCTGCAAGCGCTGCAGTTGGTTGCTCGGTATCAGCATTGAATCGGGCACCGCTGCTAAGCTGTGGGCAGATGCACTGCGTTGGCTGCCTTTGCGTTCCGACAATGCAAGCGAGAGTGGGAATCGGTTGCCACGCCTGCTGTTCAAGCATGCGACCGTGACACACTTGATGATCCGCCTGTTCAACAACGTGTGGCCACTTCAAAATATACATTCCAGTCCACTGAACAAGCGCGTTCTGGTTTCCACCACAATGCCGGATGGCCATGATCACTGTATGCTCATCGTCGTGCTCGAAACACAGTTGGCCGTACTGCGCCGCATTCCAGGTGATAAGTATTTAGATGAGGTCTGCTTCCATCGCGCTTGCAAGTTATACTTCCGCGACTACGGAAGTTGCCTCAGTAATCAAACGGGGCTGCAGAACCAAGACCAGCAGAAAGAAAGCATACCCAAGCTGTCCATATCGCCGTATCTATACGCGCAAATACTGGAGCGATTCAATCGCAATGCGTCCATAATACCCAACAACTGGAGTTACAATAACCCCAAGGAGATGTTGCGGCTCACCTACTTCTTCTACGAGAGCGACGAACAGGAGCTGGTGCATCGGCAGCAGCAGCACAAGCCGTTTCCAATGAAGGTGCGCCATTATTTCAATCCCAGCCGGACCAACATTTGTCTGAAATTTATTAATTTGTGGTTTTTCTTTTCTTAACAGTTAAAGCATAGGCTGCTGGTAGAGTATGCATCTGCTAGGGGTCTGGGTGCCAGCTTGTATGAGGATGATGCTGATAATGAAAGCAATGATGAGCACTCTGATAGCGAACTGAAATCGAGGTTGCTGTCCAAATCCGCTCCGATTATGGCCTATGAAAAGAATCTGGCCAAGCGCTGGCCACACCAGAAATAACACCAGCCGTAAGTTGCCGGAGCCAACTGATCAGACAGATCCTTCCCAATCTGAATAATTTCTGTAATTTTTTTTTGTTGTTTTTTTCTGATGATTTGAATAATGTTTATTTTGTTCTTTTTGAGTGGAACATGATGTTTTGATGAATTGTTTTGATGATTTGAATTTGATTATGTTTATCAACAAGTATTAGGTATAAGACATACATATTTATATACACACACACGTATATAAAACATATATTATTAACTTAATGCAAAGACGAACTTTGCAACTCTCGTGATTGAAAATCTCGATCCTTCCCAAACTGAATATTTTTTGTTGTTTTTTTCTGATGACTTGAATAATGTTTATTTTGTTGTTTATAAGTGGAACATGTTATTTTGATTAATTGATTTGATGATTTGAATTTGATTATGTTTGTCAACAAGTATTAAGTATAAGACATACATATTTATATACACACACACGTATATAAATCATATATTATTAACTTAATGCAAAGACGAACTTTGCAACTCTCGTGATTGAAAATCTCGATCCTTCCCAATCTGAATATTTTTTGTTGTTTTTTTCTGATGACTTGAATAATGTTTATTTTGTTGTTTATAAGTGGAACATGTTATTTTGATTAATTGATTTGAATTTGATTATGTTTATCAACAAGTATTAAGTATAAGACATACATATTTATATACACACACACGTATATAAATCATATATTATTAACTTAATGCAAAGACGAACTTTGCAACTCTCGTGATTGAAAATCTCGATCCTTCCCAAACTGAATATTTTTTGTTGTTTTTTTCTGATGACTTGAATAATGTTTATTTTGTTGTTTATAAGTGGAACATGTTATTTTGATTAATTGATTTGATGATTTGAATTTGATTATGTTTATCAACAAGTATTAAGTATAAGACATACATATTTATATACACACACACGTATATAAATCATATATTATTAACTTAATGCAAAGACGAACTTTGCAACTCTCGTGATTGAAAATCTCGATCCTTCCCAAACTGAATATTTTTTGTTGTTTTTTTCTGATGACTTGAATAATGTTTATTTTGTTGTTTATAAGTGGAACATGTTATTTTGATTAATTGATTTGATGATTTGAATTTGATTATGTTTGTCAACAAATATTAAGTATAAGACATACATATTTATATACACACACACGCATATAAAACATATATTATTACCTTAATGCAAAGACGAACTTTGCAACTCTCGTGATTAAAAATATCGACTTATGTTTAATGTTCATTTATGTAACTGAACCTATAATTTTACATATATGATTCTTGGAGTAGAATGAATAAAGATTATATCCAAGATTATATTTAAGTATGATGTTTTTACTTGGCCATACGACGCATCTGCTTTGTCTGCTCGCCCATCGCCAGCTGCGCATTATCCGCCTTGCTAATCAGCGCATCCAGCTTGTCCAGCTGCCCATCCATTTTCAGACTCTTGGCTGCCTTGGCGGCCGCCACTTCTGCGGCAGTTGGCGGTCCCAGCACATGTGGCTTTGGTTGCTGTTCCACGGGCTGCTGTCTAGTTGGTTCCTCGCCGTCGCCACTGCCGCCACCTCCGCTTCCGTTGTTAGGTACATCACTGGTGCCACTGAGGCTGCCTCCACGTGCAAACAGATTGGAGAGGCTGCCGCATGCGGTCTGCTTAAAGCGATTTAAGCGCTGCTGCGTACTGTTCAGAATGCTATTCAGCTCGTCCAGCTTGCCGCCGGCACCACGCAGTGATTCGTCCTGCTCCTCCAGCATCTGTAATCAATATTTTGTTTAAAACGAGACTCGGTTCAATTGTTCAGAAAACAATAAATATATAATATGTTTGTGGCTGATAAGAGAACAGCCCCATTTCCAATTTGGCAATGTGGATTGCCATATTCTTGATGAAAACTATTGATGCAGCATCAACTTGGCAATCAGTTAATTATGACGAAGAAAATCTACTTACGGTTGCCTCGGCCACCTCCATTTCAGCCATTTGCTGCTCGATACGTGCGCTGCGTTGTCGCTCGAATGTTGCCTGATCTGGCGGCTCTTGCCCCAGCAATTCGGCTCTCTGGCATTCCTGCTCATAGCTCATGTTGTGCTCCGCCATGACGTGCGTTTAGTGGATGTGCCTCGATGTGACTAATCAAAAACAAACAAAGAAACACTTGCACATCGATTTTTGAGCTACAATGGCTAAGAAAGCAACTGGGCCACAACGCATGCGCTTCGTGGAAGCTGGAATTGGCAAGGTAACCATGACAAAGAGTACAAATACAGCTGATTTTATACACACACAAACACACATAGCTGGTAGCTGTTTTAATATTACAATTTGAATAAAACTTAGGCATACATATCTATATATATATATACATATCTATATATATATACATATATATATAATTAATGCTAAGGCTCGGGACAGCGCTCATAGATCTGGATGTAGGATTCGGTGAGTGTAATCATCTGTGGCAGTATTTCGGTGACATGCAGATCCTGCATCTCGTACCACTGCCCGTTGGCCTTGTGGAGTATATGAACGCGATATGTTCCCTTCTTGGGATCACCATCGTGCACAATGTTCGCAACCAGATTGTATTTGGTATCCTTGAGACCCTTATCCCGCTGTTTCATGCCCAAAATGTCGCCAAAGTCCACATTTCTGCAAATGGGAACAAAATTTGAATGCAATTAAAATTAAATAAAGTTAAATAACGTCCACTTACTTGATGGGAAAGTTAACAATTGTAGGATTCTTTTCGAGAAAGAATGTGTTCTTGGTGAAGCGCTTGATATACAAGATTATAAATTGTGGTAGCCGTGTGATTTCGAAACGCTTCATAAAATTATCCTTATACGTTTTGTACTCCTTTTCGGAGCTGCCATTGAATTTGCCCAGCAGCTGATACAGATTCACCTGCGGTATTATATTCTCCCGAAACTCATCCGTAAACAGCGGCGGAGGTGGCAAATCGCAGGTTAAATAAATAAAATTCGTCTGCTCCACCAGGTCCTTGTATTCATCCGTCGCGAGCAGCTGCTGCTTGGCTGTGTCATCGAGCTCAACGGGCGGAATTTTACGCGTATATATCTTCATTTCACCCAAGAATATTTTATACAATATTGACGAATTTTGCTGCTTGTTGCCCTTCAGGGCCCGATGCAGTGTGTTGAGGAACCACGACAGAAAATCAATGGGATCTCCCTGTTCGGTGATTTGAAAACGTTTGCTCGACCACAGCACCACCGCCTGCAGCATCTCGTGCGGTGAAACGTGCGACTTAAAATTACGCGGATTCCACATTTTGCGCATCAGTTCGCCGAAACGCTGCACCAGCGTAAACATGGAATCACCCGGCGGCCGCTTGATAGTCGCATAGCTTTGCTCCCGGAGGAAAAAATCACGCAGCGGGCTAACATGCGACAACGCATGAAGGACCACATTGCAGTAGTCGTTCGCCTTGATGTTGTTTAGACCGACGACGCCGGGCAAATAGAGGATGCCGTCAACTGTGCGCGAATGCTTCGGCTGCACCTGGTCCAGTTTGCTGATCTCGTGTCGCAAAAATGTCGGATTGAGCACATACTTGATGTCGTCCAGCGAGGAATCGATGATCTCATAGTTGTCCGGCAGGCAGTAGAAGCGCAGCGTATGCAAATTGAGGAACACATGATGCGCCTCGCCCACCGAGTGTGTGTAGGCGTGCGTATTGTTGCCACGTCCCTGGAAATACTTGCCGCACACGAGGCACGCGTAAACGTTTATTCGCGTCAATGAAATCGAGCACAATTTCTCAAAATCAAAGTCAAGCAGATTGCGATTGATCGTGTCCAGATACGGGCAGACGCGATACTTCGGATTGAACACGGACGGTGTGTCTGCATATATATAAACATAAATATCTTTAATATGTATAACTACACATATATATTTATTCATTGTTCTCACCATCGTCTTCCAATACGTGCTTGTGTTTCGTCTCCAGCTTGGCGCGCTTGGCTGCTATTTGGTTAGGAATAAGTTAAAAGTATTTTTTATATATTCTAACATCCCATAATTACCTGTGGATTGCGTGTGCGCCATATCCACTGCGATTATCCTTCAACCTATATTTATGTATTGATTATGATTACGGAAGTGTCCATTAATTGTGTTATTTAGCCGGCGCTTGTTTTTAGTTAGAGATGACAATGCCAATGTCGATAATTTGACATTTTGAAGCAACCAACAATAACGAAAGTGCCAATGTATTCTATCCCACTATTTTAATTGATAAATCGATAGCACAATCGATAACACGTCCCATCAGGCTGCACGTGCATTAAACTAGACACCAGCAACAAATGTTTACCTCAAAATAATCATGGGCAAAAAGGTGTATAATGCCAAGGCGCGGCAAAATCCGCAAACAATTGTTGACAATTCGGCTGTAAAGAATGTGAGTAGTAATAATAGTTTAGGAGTATTATATATACACCCCATTACACCATTATTTCAATTTCATCCAACAGATCAAAATCGTAACTGAGGATGTTGTCGGAGACAGCTGGAGTGGCACTGGCTACGATGAAGCCAATGCTCTTGTCCTACCTTCACAGAAGCGCTCCACCAAAATCCAAATCGAGAAGCGACAGAATGTAAAGATTCTCTCCAAGAAGCAGCGTAAACATTTGCAGTCCATTGTCGACAAGAAGAAGAAGAAGGAGGGCGTAAGTAATATTTGGATGTAATTCTCCTGTCGTAACTCAAAATGTCTAAAATGCTTACAGCGTGCACAACTACTGGAGGATTTAGCTGCTGTGCAAATAACCAATGGCGAACTGCAGCAGTACACATCGATTAGCCAGGCGCAAACAGTGGGTCTAAAGCGTTTGCAGACACTGGATGAAGTATTGGCGAAAAAGAAGGCGCGACAATCCCAGCAGCTGGTCGAACAGCACCAAAAGCAGGGCCGGCGCGTCAATGGCATCAAGGGTGCGGGCAAGCGCAAACTGCTCATCGAAGAGCAGGAGGCACTGGATGCCAAACGAAAAAATCCAAATATTATAAATGTGGACGACTCCACGGATGACAGCGACAGTCAAAGTGATAGCGACACCAGCCCAACTGCACCAGAGGCTCCAGCAACATCTGAACCTGAGGCGGTGGCTATTGAACAGCAGCAGCCAGCCAAGCCCAAGTCTCCGCAACAGCTTAATCCAAAGACACCTACATCTGCAAATACATCAGTTATACCACATCAGACAGTCTATGTGCCAGTGCATCGTACGGACGAGGTGCAGGCGGCGCGTTTACGTCTGCCTATCCTCGCCGAAGAGCAGCAGGTTATGGAGCTGATCAATGAGCATCCGATTGTGATTGTTGCCGGTGAGACGGGCTCTGGCAAAACAACACAGCTGCCACAGTTCCTCTACGAGGCTGGCTATGCACAGCACAAGATGATAGGCATCACGGAACCGCGTCGCGTGGCCGCCATTGCGATGTCGAAGCGTGTAGCGCATGAAATGAACCTGCCTAGCAGCGAAGTGTCATATTTGATACGCTTCGAGGGCAATGTAACGCCAGCGACGCGCATTAAATTCATGACCGACGGCGTCCTCCTTAAGGAGATTGAGACCGATTTTCTGCTCAGCAAATATTCGGTTATTGTGCTAGATGAGGCGCACGAGCGCAGCGTGTACACGGATATACTGGTCGGTCTGTTGTCGCGAATTGTCCCACTGCGCCACAAGCGCTCCAATCCACTGAAACTGATTATCATGTCCGCCACGCTGCGCGTCAGCGATTTTACAGAGAATACGCGACTTTTTAGAGTGCCGCCGCCGTTAATCAAAGTGGAAGCGCGACAATTTCCGGTTACAATACATTTTCAGAAGCGCACACCGGATGACTATGTGGCGGAGGCGTATCGCAAGACGCTCAAGATTCATGCCAAGCTGCCCGAGGGCGGCATTTTGATCTTTGTGACCGGACAGCAGGAGGTTAATCAGCTGGTACGCAAGCTTCGACGAGCATTTCCCTATAAGGAAAAGGAGCAGCAGCAGCAGCAGGAGATGCAGCAAGACCACGAAAAGCAGAAGGAGATGGAACCGGAAAAGGAGTTTGATCTTAAACGCACCATACGCAATATGCGCAAGACGAAGAAAAAGTTTCTCAATCAAATCTCGTTGCCAAAAATCAATTTGGATGACTACAAGTTGCCCGGCGATGATACCGAGGCGGATATGCATGAAGTTGCAGATAATGAGTCCGATCCGGAAGAGCATGATATTCTTGAGGATGATGACTTAAATGAACTGACTGATTCGGCGGCAACCAAACAACCGCTGTGGGTGCTGCCGCTCTACTCGCTACTCTCGTCGGAGAAGCAGCAACGCATCTTTCAGCCAGTACCCGAGGGCTGTCGCCTGTGTGTCGTGGCCACCAATGTGGCGGAAACATCGCTCACCATACCCCATGTTAAATACGTTGTCGACAGCGGCAGACAGAAGACGCGTCTCTACGACAAGCTGACCGGTGTCAGTGCCTTTGTCGTCACCTACACATCCAAAGCGTCAGCCGATCAGCGTACGGGTCGTGCTGGACGCATCAGTGCGGGACATTGTTATCGGCTGTATTCCAGCGCCGTTTACAACGACCTCTTTGCCGACTTCAGTCAGCCGGACATACAGCAGAAGCCCGTCGATGATTTAATGCTTCAGATGCGCTGCATGGGCATTGATCGTGTGGTGCACTTCCCCTTTCCATCGCCACCCGATCAGGTGCAGCTGCAGGCTGCTGAACATAGGTTGACTGTGCTGGGCGCTTTGAAGCCGATAAGTGGCGGCGTCACTACGGATCTGCCGCCCGCTGTCTCCCAGCTGGGTCGCGTCATATCGCATTTTCCCGTCTCGCCGCGTTTTGGCAAAATGTTGGCGCTATCCAATCAGCAAGAGTTGTTGCCGTACACGGTGTGCCTGGTCGCGGCGCTTTCTGTGCAGGAGCTGCTCATCGATGCAGGCGTGCAGAGGGATGGCGATGTGCCATCCGTCTCCAATAAATATCATCAGAGGAGCATGAGCTGGGCCACCGGCGGCAACTACAGGCTTCTGGGTGATCCCATGGTGCTACTTCGTGCTGTCGGTGCAGCTGAAAATGCCGGATCCCGGGGCAAGCTGGCCGAATTCTGTGAGACTTACGGGCTGCGTCCTAAGGCCATTAATGAGGTGCGCAAGCTTCGCGTCCAACTGACCAACGAGATCAATTTAAATGTCAGCGATGTGGAGCTGTGCGTTGATCCGCAACTTAAGCCGCCCAGCAATGCGCAAGCCCGTTTCCTTAGGCAGATACTGCTAGCCGGTATGGGTGATCGGGTGGCGCGCAGGGTGCCGCTCGAGGAGATTAGCGATAAGGAGGAGCGGCGACGTCTGAAGTACGCCTACAATTGTGCAGACATGGAGCAGCCGGCGTTTATGCATTCCACCTCGGTGCTTAGGCAAACGCCGCCCGACTGGATCGTCTACCAGGAGGCCTACGAGCTGATGCACGGCGAAAGCAACAAAATGTTCATACGTGGCATCACCGCCATCGAGCCCGAATGGCTGCTGCTCTATGTGCCGATGCTGTGCAACATACGTCAGGTGCAGGACGATCCAAAGCCACGTTACGATGTGACAAAGGGACAAATTTATTGCTATGTGGATGCCACATTCGGCAAGGCCGGCTGGCAGCTGCCCCTTGGCGAGGTGGAGATGCCGCTCAATGATAAGGCCTGCTGGTAAGTTCATTTGTGAGCCGCACACAACTCCATCCATTAATCTTTGACCTACATACGCAGCTACTTTGGCATGTTCCTGCTCGATGGGATCGTTTGCCCTCCATTAGCTGCATTCAAGCCCAAACTAACGTCGACGCCAGCCTCACTGATCAAGAGCTGGTCCGGTCTTAATGACAAAGTGCAGCGTTTTAAGTGGGCGCTGACCACCAAACAGATTCACTCGCGTCAATCACTCTTCGAACAGTGGAAGACGGACCCCAATTGTAAGCATATATATATATATATATATATATATATATATATAATTAACTTATTCGTATCTGCATACATTAACTCTTAATCCGCCGTCCTCATATTTTAGTTCTGCTCGAGGAGTATCAGAATCTGCTGTACAATGTGGCACTTAGCGAACTGACGCCCATTTGGCCACCTACTCCAAAGCAGCTGCCTTAGCCTAGCACAAGTGACTTGGAAATTCCTCAAATCTAATAAAGCCACAAACAACATTTGGGGATTGTTTGAAAACTGTTAGTTTATATTTCAACTCTCTTCCGATGGTTCTGCTCTGCTAAAGATATCTATGTAAGTGCTTAAGCTCAGAGATGACCCCATAATCCTCAATGCTGATATACTCCTTAATAGGGACAGCAATCAAACTGGTTTCACTATTTATGTAAAGAAATAATCAAATAAATGAACAATTTTTGGCTTTTGTATAACAAGTTTCTTTTTTTATTTATATTTTAAATGTTATTTGTAGTATATACATATATGCTTTATATATATATATATATATATATATATATATATATTATAATTTATAAGAATTAAATTTGTTTAATTGGAACTAAACAGAATTTTAGAAGAAAAACATTAATCGAGTGGGAATTAAAATGTTAACAGCTAAGTTTCGATAGTTGTTCCAATACAATATATATGTTTTTAGTTTTTTCCTCGTTATATGTATATATTTATATGTATGGATGTATGTACGTCTGTATGTCAGATACAGATATCGTCATCATTTCATATCATTAACAATCAATTTATTTGCCTGTCTTGTACCACTTAAAGGTATTTGTTTCGTCTGCGTTGATTTCAATATCAACGAGTTTCAGATACAGCTGCAGCAAACCGAGCAAATGAATATATAATTAATTATACATGCATTGGGTAGGAAGGGAGAAACATTCAATTGCTGGCAACATTTTTTGTTCGGGTGCTGCTTTTTTTTTTTTTTTTTTTTTTTTGATACTAATTAATTTTTTTTTGTTTTGTTTTTATAACTTTATTTTTATTTAGTTTTTACAATATGCTTAGTTTGTGTATTTGGAAAAGTTATTTGGGCATTTTTCTAGTGTTTTTTTGTTTTGTTTGATTTCTTTTAATTTATAGTGGATGCAAATTGCACCTTGTTCATACATATATTACAGGTTATTCATTTATTGATCTTTTTTTTTGATTTTCTTCTCTATGATATATTCCTTTAGCTATGTAAATACTCGCAACCATAACTATTATACATAATCATAATTGTTTTAATGGGTGTTAACGTGTTTTGTTTTGTGGTTTCCTTCAGTTTTCTTCATTTCGTGTATATATATAATATAGTAGTATATCTCTCTATAGCTACAGATATAACTCATGCATATGTCAAGCGATATATGTGTGTACTCATATATATATTTATACAATAATATATATGCAAGTACATTCATATATCTATAAAATATTTGTGTGTGTGTGTGTGTGTGTTTATGTTTTTGTATATTTAAGTATGAATGTTGTGTTTTGTGTGTGAGTGTGTAGAAAAAATCAGTCTAATGTATTAAGGCAACGTGAGAGCTTTACAATTTCTTCAACATTATCTCATCCTTAAAATGTCAGTATATCAATATATATGAATATATAAGTCTATATATATTATATACACATTTATCATTTATCAACATTAACATTGTAGTCGTCAGCAATTTTCCTTGACTTTCACTTAATTAGTTTTGTAATTGATTTAGATTTACATTTACTTAAATTTATAAATTGTTGTATTTTTTTTTTTTCATTTTTGCTTTTTTTAATTTGCCAACTTAGTTTTTAGTTAAATACTTGAACATCAATGTATATAGCAATATGTATATATTTATTTAATTAGTGATAGGTTTTCTTTGTTGTTGTTTTATACATTAATATTAACAATAAAATTTTGGTATGTTTTGTGTTTCGCTTTGTTTTTAATTAATTTATATAAATTCTTTGTTAGTTCTTATCAATTGTTTTGTTGTTGTATATTGGCTAGGAAAGCAACAAAAGGAAGTTATAGAGTAATATGGATTAAAACAAAATGACCCAAGACAAGGGCAAGGCTCAATTCCAGGCCTAGGTCCAGGTATAATATGTACGTAAAATTAATGAAAAGCATTTTGGTTTTGAGTTTTCTATTTTAAATTTAACATTATATCTTTTACAAGTTTTATATATACAATTTTATACATATATATATATATATATATATATTATATATTATAATATGACATACATGCATAAAATTGTATTACTAACGAAATTATAATTTTTTTTTTAAATTTTTGTTCCAGATATTTTTTGTATGAATGTATATTATGTATGTAGCAAGCATAGCTAAGTTAGTAACTATACTACATATATGTAAATATATATGTGTATAGATTTCGTAATAGGCTTTAAACTATACTCCTATTTTAGTGAAAAAGCTAATCCAACCGTTGCATTATCTTCTTTCGTTTTGTCTCTTTACCGATTTCTTGAACTCGTTTTCTATATACACACGCGACAAAATAACAAATCTATAGCTAGGCATAATATGTATTATATATATATGGAGCATATGGTATGCATGTTATTTATATATATATATATATATATATATAAATATGTATACAAATACATATATATTAAGTATTTACATTCATTCATCCATTTGCAGTCGTTTTAAAAACGCTACGTTGATTTCTTGGAAGTATTTTTGTTGTTTGTTGCGGGTTTTAAAGATTCCGAATTCGTTTTAGTTGGGTTCTAACGCTGGGCTATAACAGATCTTGGTAATTAAATGATATAAACAGCTTTAAACTGTTGTCCCATTCTCATCGCTTTCATTGTCATCTTGTAAATTGTTGTCCTGTTTCTGCTCTTGTTCGTCTTCTACTTCTTCTTCGATTTCCGGGGGTTTCGTTGTTTCAGTATTCTGTTGTTGCTCCGGCGCCTCGTCTTCCTTCTCTTCTAGCGGCATCTCAACTATGGCCGGTGGCGTCGTTGCTGTTGTCAATTGTGGCTTGTCTGTGGCTGTGGCTGTAGGAGTAGTCGCACCACTGGCCAATGGCGATAGCTTCTCTGCGGTGCAGGGCGGTGTTATGGGCTCGGATGGTTGCCCCACCAGTTCCATCATGTGCAGTTGATTGCGCAGCGCATCCTCGTCCTGCTCCTTGAGCAGCGCCAGCTGCATATTGAGATTCTCCTGCCTTTGGAGCAACAGCTCTGGCGGCATCTCGTCTGTATAATCAAACGCGAACGACTCCGACGTATCGATAGTATTCGCCTGCTTCTTCTTGTCCGCAATGAGTTTCCACATGCTGAGCAGCGTGTTGAAGCTCATCAGATCAATGCCCGGTGGGACAGCACCGGGATGCCTTACCACTGCAGCGTCCGCAGAGGCATTGGGCTTGGCAGACAATTTCGTTCCCACATCGTCATCCTCGGAACTACTGCTACTCACGGCTCGCATTTTCGGCCTGTGCGCTTTGCTGCCACTGGGTCCACCCATGATGGGCGTGACTCTGGCCAGTTTTAGCTGCATGCTGTACTCATAGTCGCGTTGCATGGAGCTGCGTCGGGAATTAGCCAGCTCCTCGTTGCTGCTGGTCATTATTTGATTATACTCACGCAGGCCGGGCTCCTCGACGGGCACATAGTGTTCGCCAATCTCGATAAGATAAACGCAGTGATTGACGTGGGAACGAAACAGCAAATCCTTGTGATTGGGAATCCATACGTGCATCACATGACCTACCATGCCGGCGGTCGGCTCCCAATCCTTCCAGCTTAGCCGTCCGCCATTGGCTCGCATATGTTCCGTTGGCCACATGACGGCATCGATGATGTCCAGGCAGTCATAGATCTATAAGCGATTTGCATATCAGATTTGGATTAAATCTTCTTTATCTTCAAGTTCGAACGAAATATTCAAAGATTTATCGAACGTACCCCAGAATCATCCACAATGATTACCTTCCTGTAGATGTCAATGCGTGGCTTGCGTGGTGTTCCAATTGATGTTGACGCTGATGCGGCAGTTGTTTGTACAGCACCAGATGTGCTGCCCGGCGCCTGCTCGTTGGCCATGAGACAAATGGGGCCCTTCGTCTTGCGGGGATAATCACCGGGCGTGGTTATAATGGTGCCAACGCCCAATCCGACGCCCAGGCTGCCCGATGAGGAGGACAGCTTGTTGGAGCGTGGACTCGGCTCATTCTCGGCCAGTTCTGGGTGTGCATTGATTGGATCCTTGGAGGGAAGCGGCTCAACGCCTCCGCTGGCAATGGGCAATGTGGCACGCCTGGCGCTAGCCTGTAACTGACCACCGCTTCTGGCACGCTGCCCACTGCTGCTGGCGCGCAACGTGGAGCCCGAAGCAGCCTCCTGATCCCGTTCGCGATTCAAAAGGCCAGCGATGAGCGTTGTTGAAGTGGGCTTAACGGGCATTACGGCCAAGCCACCGCGCACCACCGCCAACGAATCGCTGACATATCTGCCACCTAGGCTGCCCGCCATGCCGGTCATACCCGGCACATTGGCGGACCGGACGCCGTAGTAGCTGTTGACGGTGAGCGTGTTGTAGAGCGGTGCCGAGATGAAAACTGGCGCTAGATCCGTTGATTCGCCTCCAGTGCTGCTTGCGGTTCCCGGGGCACTGCCCGCTCCGGTGCCAGTAGCGCCGGCAGAGACAACTGTGTTGGCACCAGGTGCTGTACCAGTTGTGGATCCAGTGGCGGTGCCAATGACGCTGCCACCGCTGCCAAAATTGCAGGTGCCCAGCTGCATGGATGCCTCCATTGCGGAGCCCGAACTGCAGCCCTGGCGGCAACGCTCTCGTATGCGATGCCACCAATCAAGCACCGTTTGCCTGATCGTATCCAAGGTAATGGCACCGCCAATGACCTGACACAACTGGGAATTGGTGTCCGCATATGATGTGGTCAACGGTGACACATAAATGGGATAACCAATAGGCTGATCGCAGCTGGAATTGATGATGTTGCGCAGCGCCTGCTTGGCGTTCTGTATGCTGCCCCGCTCCGGATTTCGATTGCGCAGATAGATCAGCTCCTGCTGCTGGCCAGCCCACAGGCCGCGCACGCATTCCCGATTCAGTTTGATAACGCGAAAGCTGAGGAAACGCTTGGTCAGCCGTATGATGCGATACTCGTCAGAGCCATCCTCCATGACGTGACGCAGCGCAAGCAAATTGGGTGCACCGCGCAGAACGGCGCTGCGCCAAACGGGATCCGCCTCATGGGAGATGACCAGCTCCTTGGAACAGCTATCGATGGCTTCGTAGAGAGCGTGCGGATCGAGAAATTCATCAGGATTCGTAATGTGATCTTGCTGCAATTTGAGTGCCATTTTAACAGCTGGCGCCACCACCGAGTGCAGCAGCTCCATGTCCGCAAAGACCCACTCATCGCGTGGCGATGTGATCCGAAAGTCGCCCTTGAACAGCGCATGCAGGCCATGCAAGAAAAACTCCACGCCCGTCAGCGAACTATGCGAGGCGGTGGCCAACGAGCGACGCGCGAGTAAACCCAGCGCCAGGCACAGCGATACCAGCGGCGCATCCTTGGCAACGCTGGCAACTTTCAGCTTTAGCGCCGGTCGCTGCGCATTTTGCAGCGGCGTCGGCATATTTGGCGGCATCATGTTGTTTCCCGGGTTGCCCTCCTGCTGATTAACCGTGGCTTGCGTCCGTGGCGAGTCCTCTTTGCGCAGCGCTTTGCCCGGTGCCGGCTTGGACAGCTTGACAAAGACATTCTGATCCATGTAAGTTACATAATTCCCCAGTCCAGGTGCACTCTCCGACGTCTGTCGCGATATGTTGGCAAAGCTGTGCGAGCTGCTCAGCTGATCGACGCCGCCAAGTACACTGCATCCAACGTCCTGGACGCCACAGACACCTGGCGCAGTGGCGACGCAGCCACTGCCGCTCATCGTGGCGCTCTTCTGGGGCCGCACGCTGCGCAGCTGTTGCTGGGATTGCGACTTCGATTGCGGGGCGCTGCTGCCGCCATGCGACGAAAGATTTGGTGTGCTCTTCGAGTCATTGTGAGCTGGCGTATTGTTTGCAGTGGTTGTGTTCGTGCTGCTGGTCTGCGCCGCAGCTGGGGTGGTCGTGTTGCTGCTGCTGCCGCCGATGGCTGTCGCAGCAGTGGCAGTGCCGTGGCCATTGCTTGCCGCTCCCGTTGTGGCTGAGTTGACCGAAGCTTGAGCTGCACCCGAATTGGACGTGCCGGGTGTCGCTGCTGCTGCGGCTGCAGCTGCAGCTGAAGATGCTGCTGCTGCTGCTGCTGTCGCTTGTGGCTGCGGCTCTTTAGTGGTTTGCCCATCCTTGCGCTTGTCAACACAGTAGTTGATCCACCTGAGGTACACGTAGCAAAAGCTGGATCGTGTTATGCCAACGGCTCGAAAATCAAAATCCTCATCCAAATTGAAATTAAATATGGGATCGAGATCAACAAATTGGCGGTTCAGCGTATGCTGCAGTGCCTCCTGTATGGGTCCAGAGGCTAGCCACTGCTCTAGCTTTGGATTTTTCACCACATAATATATGATGCTCTATGAATGGAAATGCGAGAATCAGTTGAACGCAAAAGGATGCTTTAAATGATCGACAAATTGGACTCACCTTTATATAATATGTGATTAGCACTTTGCGGTACTCGAAAACCTGCAGGGTGGCGCTCGCCAGATTATCGGATATGGAGTAGCCCTCGATGACGTACTGGGCGGCAACCACCTGCCATGCCAGCCAGCGTGTCGAGAACATAGCATTGGCGCTAAGCAGTCGCGGCAAATGGCCGGGATCACAGCAGCAGCAGCCATCATTGTCCTCCACATCTTCAGTGATGGCCTCCACCTCACGTTGTTGACAGTAAGTGCCTCGAAACTCTAAGCCGCGCATCTGAAACGTGCACAACCCGTTGCCCAACTCAATGATGTGCACCAGGCAATTCAGATCATCCGAGGCGAGCACTAAAACGAAAGCGAACATTAGTTAAGGATTCGTTGGTAGCAAGAGGTGTATATCAAGTCGCAACTTACCGAAACAGTCGCCCTGGTTGACATTGCCCCAACGACCCATGAGTAAGTCGCCGCAGAGTGAATGTTGCAGGGAGCGAGTCAGATGCTCATAGAATATGCTATTTAGATTATTGTCGTCGGCGCCCAGGTCGCGTTCCAGTTGTGAGCTGAGCCGCGTGTTCGAGTGATCAATGCGACGCGTGTTGTAATCCCGTTCCCAAAACTTAACAGGTCGCACGTACGAGGTGAGAAAGATGGCGCTACCCAGGAATGGATTGAGTGGCGTCGATAGCAGAGCCGAGATGCCCGCCTGCAGGAACAGCATCGCCGAGTGCGGTACACTGAAGGGCTGAGCAAATGCATGGAACGCAGAGCCCCAAGTGATCTGCCACGGTGCAATGTACGTCACAATGAACTGCAACTGAAATTTTGGAGAGGCGTAAGCAATTAGCAATGATTAGTGACGCATCAATTTTGAAATGCTTACCTTGAGCAGAAAATCGCAGCACTTGCGGAATGCGAGCGATACGAAGAAATAGTCGATGATGAAACTCTCAGTGGCCATTGCGAAGTCAACGCGGAACAGGAGGACGGTAAATATAATAATCAGATATTGATTCGTTGGATCCGAATAGGCGTTGCGCACAACTACGAAAAGTGAGAAATAAACATGACAATTAGAAAAGAAGAGGACGAAAAGATCTTCCTATGATTCACATTAACTCATCAAATGGAGTGAGACAAAAGCGAGAAGAGAAAGAGAGATACATAAAGAGAGAGAGAGAGAGAGAGAGAGAGAGAGAGATATATGCAAGGGGAGACTCACATTTGAGCGCACAGACGGCGACTATGAGAGTGCCCCAAGGCACTCCAAACTTATCAGCAATCAGCTGCGAGTCAGCGGTCAGCGATGAGATGGCCAACAACGGGAAGAGCACATTCCGCTCGAGCACACTCAAATAGATGTAGAACTTCTCGAACCACATTATTTGGGGCGCATTGAGCACCTCAAATTGGCCGAATTCCTTTTGGCGCAGCAGCGGTCGGGCGAAGCAGAGCCAGGGCATGTGCTTCCTCATTTGGGGCACCGCATAGTGGAGCAGCAGGCCGAGGGTGCCGATGAACACATTTAGTACCACATTGAGATCCGGCTGCAGGACCGTAAAAACGGTGCTGCAGTGCAGCACGAGTACGCTGACAGCGAGCAATGTCATCACGACGAGATCGTTTTTCAGCCGTGTCGTCACAGTCGCTTGCAGTTTGCGCGGCAGCGGATCGGGAAGCTCGTTATTTGTTTCGCCGTTTGCGTTGTCCAGGTGTGTTGCAGTTCGATCATCCGCATCCGGTTCGGCATCAATGGGCGCAGCATCTACGTCCGTCGTGGCGGTGCCAGCGCCAGCTGTCAGTGTAGACACATCGCCAGGATTTGTGGTTGACGAACTGGAGATTTTATCATCCTGAACATCTTGGACGCTGGCTAACAGCTCGGGAGCAGTCTTTGATTCATGAGCACTTGCCTCGAAAACGTTCACCTGGCTTGTCGTCACCTTGGCCAACTCACTGCTGGACAGTTCGGCGGACGGTTCATCCTCGCCTGCTTCGCCGCCAATGGAGGCAAAGGAACTGGAGGCGGTAATCGCACGTTTGCTGCTGCTTAGTGTCTTGCCCAGCGTTTGACTGCTGCCCAGCGAGGATGCCTTCGATTTGCTGTGCTTATTGTGGCCAAGCTGATGTTCCAGCTGTGTTTCTTGCTCCGCCTCCTCATCTGGCTCCTCTTCAGTTTGCTGCACATCTTGATGGTGGTTGTGATGGTGCTGCTGCGCCGGCTTCTGCTCCTCGCTTATGGGCAGTTTATCTAGAGAGCTTAGTTCTATGTGCTCATTGCTGTTGCCCGTCGAACTCAACACCAGATCCTGCTGACGTGTTCTGCTTGTCACTGGCGTTGGTTGCGCTGTCGACGTCTGCTCCGACGATTGTCTCTTGCTGCGGCTCGTCTGCTGCTGCCCTTGTCCCTGTCCCTGTCCCTGGCCGTGAACCTGTCCCACTTGGCTGTGTCTGTGTGCGTGACCCTTGCGGCACCTGTGCGTATGATTAGGTTCGTCCTCATCGTCGCGATAGGTGCTCACAATACAGGTTTTGATTAGGCGCCACAGATGACTGAAATCGCTGGCCGAGCGTGACAGATGATAGCCGAGGGGTATCAGCATTGCGCAGAATATTGAGAACAGTATATACTGAGTGCCACGATGCTCGTCCAGCGCCGCATACAGCGGACCATACAGCAGTAGAACGGCCAGCACAGATCGTATCAGGCAGAGGAATGAGCCTGCAAATAGGTTGAAAGGATTAGAAAAAGTGCCAACGAAGAGGGAAATATAACTTACCCAAGAGGCTGCTAGCTGCATTGCCGCCAAATAGATGCATGTCGAGCTGCTCGAGCAGGTACATGAGAAACGTGTTGATCTGCGGACAGAGGCCCACCGAGAAGATGAGGGGAAAACAGAGGAGCAGGATATAGAGCGACTGCAGCAGCAGTGACACCACATACGCCGGTGAATAGTGCACTCCAAAGAAGACCAACTCAGCCGGCGGATGTTCCGTATAATCCGCATCGAGCCGCTTGAGGAGCAGCAAGAGGCCACCGCACATGCAAAAATAGATGGCACGGGAATATGCCACCGTTTTGTTAAAGCCATGCACCGGTGAGGCGGCATCCGGCTGAACGCTCTTCACCAGCGAGTATTGGGCACCCGCAATGACCGCACAGAAGAGCAGCACACAGAGATCCTTGTAGTGATTATGCTGGAGTATCGCCGAGCCCATTATGGCAACCAGAGTGCACAGCACACTCGCCAGCAACACATGCAGCCAGTGCAGATCCCGATCAAAGAGCGCCAGCAGCTGTAAGCGATCCATGGCTATTTTGTACTCATGCTCTTGGCCGAACCACTTGAACCGATATTTGTAGAAACTCTTGGGCGCAACCGGCTTCTCGGCGGCCAGAAAGCATGCGGGTCGCCAATAGTCACAATACGGCGCAAAGTGCCCATCCACATTGAGCATTGGCTGGCTGAGCTGATGTTGCTGCTGCTGCTGTCGGCTGGCCGCTGCCGCCGCAATTGCCGCCGAGACGGCAGCATCGGCATTGATGGCAACCGTGCCGCTGGCAGTTGCAGCCGCTGCATCATTTAGCTGCTGCTGCAGTACATCATTGCGGGCCGCCTGCAATTCGCTGCGAAGCACATTGAACATGCCATGAAGCGAGCGTTGGCCCACTGATACGCCAGATACTCCGCCCGATGCTCCACTTGCCGCAGTTGCTGGTGCAGTTGGGTTGCCGCGCGCCGAGCTGCTCATGAGCATGCCCAGCGAGGCGGCTGCTGCTGGCGGTGGTAGTGTGGCAGCCGCCTCGGCAGCAGCCGCTGCATTGGCCAACTGCTCACAGACCAATTTGGCGTCCAGGTGCAGTTTGTCACGTGCGAGGGCGCGCTCGATGTGCGTCATGTGCTCCACGGAGCTGCTCGCGGGATAGCTGCCCTGCAGCGCCTGTATGGCGTCCTGATAGAACTGAAAATGCGCACTCGACATGTTGGGGGGCACAATACTGGTATTGGCCGGCACCGGAGTGCCATCCGCCAGGATGCCAGCAATGGGTCGACCGCGCTCATCAACGGCACCACCATGCATTAACCAGAGCATCTTGTGTATGTCTGCGGTGAGGCTCTCGGTCAGGCTGATGCTGTGCGTCGAGTTCGAGGAGGATGAGTTGCGCGAAGCGGACGCAGGCAGCATGGCGAGTTTGGTTTGCGGCTGCCGTCTCACTAGCGCCAGCTCATTGTTGCTGCTGTCCAACTGAGTGCTGCTGTTGCTGTCGGCAGCAATACGCCGCCGGCGCAGTTCGTCCACCTCGCGATACTTTACCACTTTGGGTATGGCCCCGAGACTGCGGGCTGCCATGCGCGATGTGCTCGGCTGTTCCTCATCGTATGGAAGTTCCAATTGGTTGGCCGGCAGCTGTTCCATGCCGGCCAGCAGCTGATCTTTGGAGCTGGCACTTATTTGTTCACAATCACTGGATGGACAACCCGAATCCGCCTCGCTCCGTATCAACTGACTACGACTCTGAGCTGCCACTACTGCCGCCGCCGGCTGTTGCTGCTGCTGCTGATGCTGCAGTAGCAACTGTTGCTGCAGCGCAGGCTGTGACAATTCCTGGCGCAGTGCCTGCTCCGCGGCCAGTTCGCGAGCGCTCTGTTGCTGCTGCTGTCGATTGCTGAGCAGCGGCGAACGTGAGCCCGTATTGTTATCCGTCTCCTCATCATCGGACGCAACAGCAGCGACGGCTGCAGCAGCAGTACCTGGCGTAAGCGGTCCACCGGCAGCAGCAGCTGTGCTCATGTTCATCTCACGGCTTTTGAGAACATCGTCCAATTCGCTATGCGTCTGCTGCAGTTCGCTGAGTATATGCTCCAGGTTGTCATCGAAGTCCTTAAAGACATCGTCATCATCATCGGCCAATATGCCGCCCACATCCGATTCGGCGCTGTGATGCGTCTGACTGCAGCCCAGAGCACGAGTTCGTCTGCGCAATGGCACATCGTCCAGTTCATCATCGTCGTCCACGTTTTGATTGCAATTGATCTGATCGGTTTTATCCAGTTGCAATCTTGGTGACTCCTGCTCGCTGTTCTTCTCATCCAGATGCTCCACAATGGGATAGACAGGCGGCTCGATTAACGCCGTCGTGGAACCGCACACGCTTGAGCTGCCAAATATGACGCTGCTGCAGCTGCTGCCACCTCCACCGTTAGTAGAGCTCTCCGTGTAGTTCTGGTCGACCATGCGTGGTGAATACAGATTCAGATGCTGATTCCGCACAAGACTTTTGCTGGGCGGCGGCAGCGGATTGCGCATCTGCTGCTGTCCGCTGATGGCCTCCACGCTGTTGGGATGTGGGCTTAGATTGGACACAGACGGTTGCGGACAGAGCACCTCGAGAGCGGCGCTTTTGATGCGACGCACGCCACCGCCAGCAGCACCTGCACCAGCACCACCACCACCATTACCACCGCTACCATGCTGACCGCTGGATAGCAGCGTTGACTTGGAGACGCCTTGGCCGTTGCTGTGTTTGTGATAGCTGGTCGCATTGGAATGTCGTCGTCGCTTCATGGCGGCAGTGGTGCCGTTGCGACTGCTGCCAGGGCAGACGCCGGTCGACTCGGTTGCCGGGCCGGATTCGGCGCGACCCGTACAGGAGCTGGTGGAGGCGCACAGCTGCAGTGCGGACATTGTGCTGTTGGGATCCTTACGTACGATTGCGCCACCCAGATGCGGATGCAAATGGTTGTGATGCAGCTGGTGATGATGGTGGTGATGGTGATGCTGGACTCGAAACGGTGCCTGCTGCTCAATGCCCAAATCCGATTTGGTATAACTATCATCCTCCAGATACACATCCGATGAGGAATCTGCCAAGCAATCATTGTGATAAAAACATTTCAATAATCAATATCATTGACTAACAATTGATTCCGACGGAATATAAATATAGTTTGCTTACCGAGTATCCATGATTGCAATGCACGATTGCAGGCATCATTGGCAGCGCTGCGGGCGAGACCCATGCCTAGTTCCATGTCCTCCACATCGTTGACGCCGCTGCCAATGCTGCTTGCATTTTGGTGCTGGCTATGCGGCTGCTGCTGGAGATGATGATGCTGATGGTGCTGCTGCTGCATTGACTGAAAGAGGCCTGCGCGGCTCTGATGCTTCAGTCGCTCGTCATGCGTTTCGGAACTGCGATGACGTTGCAGGCGCGAGGAACGTGTATTTGGCTGGGCCATAACAATGACAGCTGCGGAGGCGGTGGTGGCAGTTTCACTGGCTGCAGTCGAACCGGCGGACGCTTGAGCGCTGGCTATGAAATGCTGGCGAGCATTGGCCTGCGGCCGTACCGCCTTCGTGTGCAGAAAGCTTGGCGCCGCCGCGTTCGCCGTTGTCGTTGTGGCAATGGTATCCGACTGATTGCGCATAAGTTTGGCATTAAATGTTGAGTCCGCAGCACCGCCCGCGTCCAGGCTGCTCTGCCGCTCCAGACGGCGTCGATGCCGCCTACTGAATACCTCCGAACACTTGCGTGACAAATGACCCGTACGAGTTGCACCCGCTGTTGTGCCACTGCTAGTGCTGGCACCAGCTCCCGAAGTGCTTGATATCTGCTGGCATCTGCTGCTGCTATCGAGACCGCTAATGGCGCCACCTTCTGCTCTACTGGCACCGCCGACCACCTCGACTACCTCAGGATACACGGTTAGGTACTTGTTGTACAGCTCATTGGCAGACATGTTGTTTTGGCCGGCGGCAATGGTGGAGCGTATGGATTTACTGACGCTGGCAGATCCAGCAAGAGATTGCTGATCCTGTTGGCTGCCGGCGGAGAGCATTGAGGGCGCATAAAACATAAGCTCAATGGACTCGGAGCTGTTCTTGCGATGGACATCAACTTTAAGATCTTTAAATGGAGAGACTGTAAGATTATAATGGCAAATATATATATATTTATATATATACGTCGACGTATATATATAATATATATGTAATTTAATCATTTGATCTGTTTATTTTGCGTACCAATAATGCTGTTCACATTGTCAATGGACATGATGCTGTTCTCCTCGCTGGCCTCATTAATAGCCTGCTCCTCGGAGAGACGCGAACCGCCACCAGCGGCACGCATTACTTTCATCTCGATGCCATGCTCCTCGCCGCGACAGCGGAACGTTGTTTCCCTTGTGACCTTGAAGAACTGACTTTTCAGATTCACCTCGGACATAGTCTGTGCCCGATCGTACAATCGATGAAGCGCCAAATTGCTCAGCTTGACCAGCAATATAGTGCTGCTGGTCAGCACACAGTACAGGCACCAGGTCAGCCATGTGCTCGGGAAGTACTAAAATATCGAACAATGAGTAAGTTTATTTGTTAAGGTCGGGTAGCATAGGTAGGATGGTAGATCAAAGGCACAGTGAACACTTACCAAATAGGCAACAAAGGGCGAACAGAGCAAGTAGAGCCATAGATACAGATGCACCACATTGCAGAAGACACCCTGGTGCGGATCATAAAAGTAGCCGCCGGTCAGTGAGGCCCACACGCCTTGGCGCAGTATCTCCAAGGTCTGTGAACCCATTGTGGACTATACTGCATTACTGCTATTATGCCCCGCACCCGACACTCGGCGGTGACAGCGGGGGCAAGCTGGGCCAACAACCGTAAGGATCGCCGTCTTATCGCCACTTAATTAACAACGAGTCAGTGTTATTGTTATCGGGAGCTTTTAAAGCTTGCAAATGCAAGCGGAGCCGAGTTGAAATTCGAGAGCTAATCGTAAGTCGTTGGTCGTTTGAACGGGGGGGAAAGTGAAGGCGTGAGTGTGTGTAAATTGTGAATTGGCACAACGAGAGGCTGAGTTGGACAAAGCGAAACCAACGCAAGCAAATCGAAAATGATATATATGAAAATTGATGTGTTGCTGCTGAAATTAGTAACCGTATTCTGCAGATTTCATGCACTTGCTGTCAGCACTTGCACTCCTAACATTGAGATTACGATACAAATTCACATCGATTTCGATTCAGTTGCTGTTGTTGTTGCTGCTGCTGTTACTGCTGTTGGTGTCTTCGTGGATGCAGTTGCACCTTAGCCACTGTTGGTATGTGATGGTTTTTCCGTTTTCTCTTTGATGTGAGAGTTGTCATTGTTGTTGTTATCAAAACATCGTCTGCATCGTTGCATCTACTAGCTTGAACTTTTCTTTATTTGGGGTTTTGTTCTTCTTTTTTCTTTTTTTTTTTGCAAAGTAACACTCACTCCCTATGCTTCCTCGTTTCATATGCTTTTTCTTTTATTTTGCCTTGTCTTCGTTGTGCCGTCGCTATGTCAAGTTATCGAAACGTCTTATCGCTATCGAGCGCACAAGTGTTGGAAAAAGATACTAAGAAATCAAAAGATTGGCGCGTATTTGAATAATTACAATACAACATTTTATTTCGCATAGTTTATTCTTGAAATACACCCATTCTTAAGCTACGATACTATGTAATTAAAGATATGTAAAAAAAAAATAAAAAAAAATCTGAATCACAAAGTTAACATCACCATTACCCACAGATCTTCTCGATTCACGTCTAGGTTGCTTTTTTTTTCTTTTCAGTCTACGTCCTCGTGAGTTACCGCACTCAGTGCAGGCTATAGCTATACACATAGTTAACGCTCTTCACTGCTGCTGGCATCCACATCGCTGCCAACAAAGTCATCCTTATGCTCATAGTTGTGATGATGATGGATGTGCTCCTCTTCCTGTACGACGGGCACATGCTCAATTGGATGATGGTGCTGATGGTGCTGATGCTCGTGATGTTCGTGATGATCGTGATGATCGTGGTGGGAGGTATAATCTTGCTTCTCGTGGTGATGAATGTGTTCCTTAGTCTGATGAATTTGGATAGGATGATGCTCCTCATGTATAATTTTCTTCTCCTCCTTTAGGACAATCGGCTTGTGATGATGATGTACATGCTTTATCACAGTATGCACATGTTTCTCGATCTTTTTATGTATTGGAACATGGATGACAATCTTTTTTTTCTTTTGTTGGCTGCTGCTAAAGAAATTAAGAAATCGACAAAAACAAAATATTGAGAAAAACCACTTGATATATCGGCATGCATATTCCAAATATGGTTTACCCAGCATTTGTTTCCTGGACGCAAACAAAACACAGCACCAGCACAGCCAAGACCGATAATTTTAGAAACTGTATTGGGGGGGATAGGCGGAAAAAAAACATATTTTGAATACAATTCCAGTACAGCTTGCAAAAAAATCTCTTTTATATATCCATATCGGTAGCCTCAAATTATGTTGCTTACCACACAACGATTTTCCATTTTAATTATAAGTCTATGAGGCGTTGAAAAACAGACGATGTGACCGCTCGAGTTGCTCGATAATGAATGATTGCTGGCACACTGCGGCCAAATTATTTTATAACACGATCCATCATCACGATGAGGCCTAAACTGGAATGTGGCGCGGAATGCGCTAGCGTCGCTCGAATTTTGCTTCCGTGCACCGGCCACAAGCGCTAAGAGCAGCGCGAAGCGCACGCGCCGCGGTCCAAGCAAGCAACAAGCAGCAAGTAGCAAGCGGCAAGCAGCAATCAGCAATCCACAATATATGATTTGCTCGAATTAAATCACATTATCATAATCATCGTGTATGTGTGTGATGATTGTGGGTGTTTTTCACTTGTTTCGTTTTTGTTCCCATATTTGTTTGCTTTTGTGTTTCGTTGATTTTACTTATATATAAACCATAACGTAGGTGCGATAACGTTAATATCATCAAGAGACAGGATAAGAAATAATGTAAGCCCCATTTCAATGATTTTTTGTTACTGTCTCTGCTGTATCAACGAATCAAAATTTTTGTTGTTTTATTATGGTTTTTCTATTGTTTTGATTTCCTTAGTGGGATTTTTGATTGTTACACGAAAACTTCTGTTTCGTTTTTCGTATAGAGACGGAAGGCACATCTACACAAATGTACATTGTTTCTTGGCTTGGTTGCACTTGCTCAAAACTCAGTCAACGGAAATAAGTTGAAGTGTGCAAGGTATACATTTATAAAATAACAACATACATACAAAAGTAAAGATATATTTACAAAGTACAACATAAATAAATTTTAAGGTACGTGCACGTAATTTTCATAATAAATAATTGTAATTGCGTATTCGCTGCAACTAGACCGTTCGAATTCGTGTGTTACGCAATGACACGAAAACATAAAATGTAAAAAAAATAACGGTAATTAAAATACATTTATATTTGGCATGTATTTTCCCATTTTCATGTGAAGTTAAGTTGAATTAATTTTTACCCGTCTGGTAAATAAAATCCAAGATATTCATTTGAATAACAATCGACATGCATAAGCTATCGATATTGCGTTAAGCAACACTGAGCGGCACATACACTACCAAGAATCATACACAGAGTTCACACATAGTCACCTACACGCCAGAAGCAGCTGCAAAAGAGGAGAAAAAAGCAAACAGTTTCTTCGAAAACGGTCATTTAAGGTAATTACAATTAATTGAAAATTTCTTAAGAGCTGCAAAGATACTAAAAGTAAACACATATAGCTCCAAAGATTATCTAAAAACCCTATTGTTTTGCGTGCAAAACTAAAATAGATAAGAGTGTGAGACGTGTTCAAGCCGTCATATGAGTAAACTCTCCCCCATCTCTGTGTGTGTTTGTGTGCGTGTGTGTGAATGGGCTTCGAATGGGGCTGCTACGCCCCTTCAGAGGAAGTGGCTCTAATATTGAAATCAATAGCATTACATCGTATTGGGCTGTGTCATTATATGTATATGTATTTCTTATTATTTATGATACTTTATTTAGATGATAAATCGTAATTCGATTTTTATACATGACAAATCAAACCAATGTCAATGCTCTCAACTGTAGCTATTGTTCTTCCTAATTAACACTGCTATATCATATTGGATTTTTGTTTTTCCAGCTATCTGCAGCAAGTTACAAGCGTGAGAGTTCCGGGTATTAGAAGATCTGCAAGATGACAGATTCAAAGTATTTTACGACCACAAAAAAGGGTGAAATTTTCGAGCTCAAGTCCGAGTTGAACAATGACAAGAAGGAGAAGAAGAAGGAGGCGGTTAAGAAGGTGATTGCCAGCATGACAGTTGGCAAGGATGTGTCCGCATTGTTTCCAGACGTTGTCAACTGCATGCAAACGGATAATCTGGAGTTGAAAAAGCTTGTGTATTTGTATTTGATGAACTATGCAAAATCGCAGCCGGATATGGCAATTATGGCAGTAAATACGTTTGTCAAGGATTGCGAGGATTCAAACCCGCTGATAAGGGCGCTGGCCGTGCGCACAATGGGCTGCATACGCGTGGACAAGATCACCGAATATCTATGCGAGCCCCTACGTAAATGCCTAAAGGATGAGGATCCGTATGTGCGTAAAACAGCGGCCGTTTGTGTGGCCAAGTTATATGATATATCAGCGACAATGGTAGAGGATCAGGGCTTCCTGGATCAACTTAAAGATCTACTCTCCGATTCGAATCCGATGGTGGTGGCCAATGCCGTTGCCGCACTCAGTGAAATAAATGAGGCCAGTCAATCGGGCCAGCCCCTGGTAGAGATGAACTCGGTGACGATCAACAAGCTGCTGACGGCACTGAATGAGTGTACCGAATGGGGACAAGTCTTCATACTGGACTCATTGGCCAACTACAGTCCAAAGGATGAACGCGAGGCTCAGTCTATTTGCGAGCGGATTACACCACGCCTGGCTCATGCCAATGCGGCGGTTGTCCTTAGTGCCGTCAAGGTGCTAATGAAGCTGTTGGAAATGTTGTCCAGTGATAGCGATTTCTGTGCCACGCTCACCAAGAAGCTGGCGCCGCCGCTCGTTACGCTGCTCTCCTCCGAGCCAGAGGTGCAGTATGTCGCCTTGCGTAACATTAACTTAATTGTTCAGAAGCGACCGGACATCCTTAAGCACGAGATGAAAGTGTTCTTTGTCAAATACAATGATCCCATCTATGTAAAGCTTGAGAAACTGGATATTATGATTCGTCTGGCCAATCAGAGCAATATTGCTCAGGTCCTTAGTGAGCTAAAGGAGTATGCCACCGAGGTGGATGTGGATTTTGTACGTAAAGCCGTGCGAGCGATTGGACGATGTGCCATCAAAGTGGAGCCTTCAGCGGAGCGTTGTGTGTCCACGCTGCTGGATCTGATCCAGACGAAGGTCAACTATGTGGTCCAGGAGGCCATTGTTGTCATCAAGGACATATTCCGCAAGTATCCCAATAAATACGAGAGCATTATCAGCACACTGTGCGAGAATCTGGACACACTCGATGAGCCGGAGGCGCGTGCCTCGATGGTGTGGATCATTGGCGAGTATGCGGAGCGCATTGACAATGCCGATGAACTTCTCGACAGCTTCCTCGAGGGATTTCAGGATGAAAACGCACAGGTGCAGTTACAGCTGCTGACCGCTGTGGTTAAACTCTTCCTTAAGCGACCATCGGACACTCAGGAGTTGGTGCAGCACGTACTCTCCCTAGCAACTCAGGACTCTGACAATCCAGATTTACGCGATCGTGGCTTTATCTACTGGCGTTTGCTCTCTACTGACCCGGCTGCGGCCAAGGAGGTTGTCCTAGCCGACAAGCCGCTCATTTCAGAGGAAGACAGATCTGCTGGAGCCAACGTTGCTGGACGAGCTGATCTGTCACATTAGCTCGCTGGCCAGCGTTTATCACAAGCCGCCTACTGCTTTTGTAGAGGGTCGCGGCGCCGGCGTGCGCAAATCTCTTCCAAATCGCGCAACTGGTACCGGAAACGCCAACGCCGAACCGTCCGAAACCGGTGCCGGCTCTGAGGCCATGGTCATACCCAATCAGGACTCACTTATTGGTGATCTACTCTCCATGGACATCAATGCGCCCGCCATGCCCGCTGCTCCAGCTGCAACTACCAGCAATGTTGATCTGTTGGGCGGCGGCCTCGATATACTGCTCGGTGGACCACCAGCTGCCAATGAAACAGCGCCTGGTGGTGCCACCAGTCTGCTGGGCGACATCTTCGGTCTAGCTGGCACCTCGCTCTCTGTTGGTGTACAAATACCCAAAGTCACCTGGCTGCCGGCGGAGAAGGGCAAAGGATTGGAAATACAAGGAACATTCTCGCGCCGTAATGGCGAAATCTACATGGACATGACGCTCACCAACAAGGCCATGCAGCCGATGACTAATTTCGCCATACAGCTCAATAAGAATAGCTTTGGTCTGGTGCCCGGTTCGCCGCTGCAGGCTCCGCCACTGCCTCCAAATCAGACAACCGAGATTAGCTTGGCGCTGGGCACCAGCGGACCCATTCAGCGCATGGAGCCGCTCAACAATCTGCAGGTGGCCGTTAAGAACAACATTGACATCTTCTACTTTGCCTGCTTGGTGCATGGAAATGTCCTGTTCGCCGAGGATGGTCAGTTGGATAAGCGTGTGTTCCTCAACACATGGAAGGAGATCCCAGCCGCCAATGAGCTGCAATATAGCCTGAGCGGTGTCATTGGCACCACCGATGGCATCGCTTCCAAAATGACCACCAACAACATTTTCACAATTGCCAAGCGCAATGTTGAGGGTCAGGATATGCTTTATCAGTCGCTCAAGCTAACGAACAACATTTGGGTGCTCCTCGAGCTGAAGCTGCAACCGGGAAATCCGGATGCCACACTCAGTCTCAAGTCGCGCTCCGTGGAGGTGGCCAACATTATATTTACCGCCTACGAGGCAATCATACGTTCGCCCTAAATTAACCCAAGCAGCCTAAAAAAACAACAACAGCAGCATCTTCAGCAATAACAATAATAACAAATTCTAAGAGATAACACATTAAATACTAAAGGCCAACTAAAAATCGAAATTGAATTATATACATAATATATTAATATAATATAATATAATATATTAATATAATATAATATAATATATTAATATAATATAATATATATTATTGTAGTTATTTGAATGTTACGTGAGAAATCTGTTAAAACAAAGGACACCTCAAGATTCCAAATTTAGCGCAAAGTTGATGTGTATTATTATTACTTATCTATTACGATTACATACATACGTATATATATTGATATATATATATATATATATATATATTTATATTCGCATATTCCCCCAATATACACTTATATATGGGCACAGTTTATACGCATATACGTTATTAATATCGCCCAAAAATGTTTTCTTTCCCCCTTTTAAAACATAAATGCACGATAAAATCGATGGCATCGTTAGATACATATTTCAGAATTAACCATTTATGTGTAAAGCGCTGGATAGGACAAATGCAATTCAGGATTTATCATTCCAGTGATTTCATTGTCGTGAAAAGCGCTTAATATTAAGTATCCAAATACACGTATGTCTTGTACATGTGCATGTGTTTAGCAACAAATTACATAATATACATAGCACACATATATATTCAAATTGACTAGTTTGTACCCTATTCTATATGTTATCGTTTGGGTATTATGGGAATTTGAGCAGGAATGGAATCGATCCATTAAACTGGCCAATTGCATTGTTTTAAAGTCATAGGGCTATACTTTTCATACTTTATTTATGAATATAATTGACACTTCCGTAAGATAAAATCTGGGATTTGGTTGAATTCTCTTCAATTTGAAGATTTAAAGATTCCGTACATCATCTTTATTGTAATGTAGATGCCAAAAGATGGGGTAACTCTGCCTTATGTTTCTTTGAAAAGTTTCGTATATTCTCTCCTACATTCTCTCTCAGCTTATACTTACAGGGTATAATCGATTGTGCGTATCTCATTTGCATACCTGCACACAGATTGTCATACGTAAATTCACCTGAGCTTACACTACCGTTATCCTGCGAAAGCCCTACGAAAAGCTTTTACCAACTAACACAGACAGACAGTAAGTGAGCGACTCCAGAGCTTTTGGACATTTATTTAAGGGTTGCTACATTACGCCAGCTAATGCTATCCCGCTCTCTCTGCTTGGGCCAAAGGGCAACACACCGCTATGTTGGGGTTGTCCCTGTCGGGCGCGAGATGTGCGCTTCTGCCACGCGCTGTTTTGTTGTACCACAAGTAAATTTGTCTTGGCCCCGATTGTAACGTCCAACTCCAACTCCATATTACAAATAAGTGTACACAATAAAATTTGAGTGCGAATGCATTAAAAAAAAATAAAATAAAAAAAAGAAGATAAACTCCAACAAAAAAAAACCCTCTCAAAAGCCAAGAAGCCAACATTCAATTTGAAAGAGCCCACTTCGCACAGACGTTAAAGGATTGTCTGCTGGACATGCTACTGCTGTTAACTAGGCTTGAGACAAACTCCGCCCTATTTTGAGCTGCAACTTTGACATACAAATCATTGCTGCTGTTACTGCTCTGTATGGCCATGGGTCGCAAACCGATTCCTTGTCCATGATCCCACAATGAAATAGACAAATCAAAACTAGTTAAAAACGAAAATAGTGCAGTGTAGAGCACAATGGGTGGAGCGGGAAATGGCAGTGACGCTAGAGACGTTGTGGCTGCAGCGGGAGGTGGAGTTGGAAGCGGAAAAATTGCAATTGGAGTTGGATTCGGAACTGGAAGCATAGAAAGCAGTGCATTACATTCGCTGGATAACTATGACGTGGCCTATGATAATCAGGAACATGATGACACCAAAAGCGTATCTCATCTCGATTGGCCTTTTTTAATTAAGGTGCGTATTATAATTCTTTTGAGGTTATGTTTCTCTGTATGCAAATAAGAAGTGCGCTCCATGACTATTGCTCTCTTTATATATATATATATATATATATATATATATATATATATATATATGTGTGTGTGCACAAGTGGGTATTTTATGTGTCAACAGCCATGTTAACTGAGTCATCAATGAGTGAGGCTGGCCAAGTGGCGCCAACTGTGTCAGCCAGTGGCCCTGAGTGCAGATGTACCCATGCTGCACACAAAGACCCGTCCTTGATCGCATTACGAGCTAAGCATAAGCAAACAAACCTACATACATACACACATATATATATTTGGATGGCAAATGAGCACGGTGTTTTCACACTGTCTGCCACAGTGCAGATAATGTGTTGGATATGGAATATTCCTAGAGCTTCCAACTTAATACTAATATATCAACATACGATAAATAATCACACAGAGCCACGAAATGATAAATCGATTTTGTATATCTCGAATTTCAGTCAGCAGAATTGTATATAAACTTTCTATATTTCGAAATTGAAACCTACCTACAAAGCCGAGTTTCTATTTGCAGTACTGCGAATTGTATTATAAACAATAAGTGCATGTCTGGAATATGTTTATTTATATATAGCTATATGTTTGTTAGCTGCGCAAATACGGAAAATTGAAATGTATCTATAGACATTTGTACTTGAATTTAGAAAAGCTTTTTTTTTTGTTGAGTGTAGAAGTAATTGTATATGTTATTTGAGTTCTTTTTTTTTATTGCAGCCAGCTGCAAATCTTTTACAAAAACTCGCCCTCTCGTGGAAGCCTTTGTCTCAACTTTGCATGCCTGATCGATTTAATTAACCATTTCCGTTTCGTATACATGTCTTTACTAACTATTTGTCTCTGTCTGTCACACAGGGTATCCTGGAGAGCAGCCAGACATGTTCACCGACAAGCCCAGACACGTTGTCCGCACTGCTCTGGGCCATCATGGCTGTGTTTGGTATTGTTTACGCCCTGCTTGGCTATCGCTGCCTGCGCGCCGTCGGCTTCCTTAGCGGACTGATGGTGGGCGCGAATGCTATATTCATTTTACAGGACTTTCAGATAACGTGGCTGGGCAAGCCGGCCGACTCGGCTCTGGCCATTGTTGCCGGCCTGCTCGGCGCCGTTCTCGGGTCCACATATCCAGTGGCCTCTGTGCTGATCAGTGCCTTTGCCGGTGCCCTCCTCTCGGGTGCTGCAATGGCCGTCTGTGTGGCCACCATGCCGGACAATGAGTTTGGGGTAAGTTGTGCACAGTGAACTACACTTTAAACATTGGCGAAATTTCACTTTATGATAGCATCTTTAAAGCTACTTCACTTGCTTCACTTACAAACTTGCACTTGTATCACCTCTCCTCCGCAGTATCGCGAGATTTATGTGGCTATTGTGGGTGGCGCCGTCATTTGCTCAGTGCTAACGCTTTGCTGTGTCAAATATGTGACCATAGTGACATCCAGCATTGTGGGCACAGCCATGATAATTGGGTCCATTGATTTTTTCATGCACAGCTTAGAGACGATTAACTGGATACTAAATATGAAGCCGCATCCATCGCCACCGCCCTGCTATGGCGGACTGCTAATCACCGCCTGGCCGGTGACCATTGTGATTAGCATTATGGTGCAGTGCTTTATCACAGCCTGGCGCGTGGATCATCGCAAACGCATCTATATGCGACACCATCAGCAACATCCCCATGGACCGCATATAGCGCACGGCCAGCAGCCGGCACCTGGCAATCCGCATGTGCCCATGCGGCGGGCACAGTCGCGCACCCGGGAGACACGAGAGGAGGCACGCCAGCGCAAATTCCGCTATCTGTATCAGGTTCGCACGGCACGCGGTGACATCATATCGCAGGTGAGTGCAATGGGTATAAGATCCTTGACAGGAAGTCCTCTAATCGTTTGTTATTTTGTAGAACTTTGTCTCGGCACTGCAGAAGCGCATTCAATTGAGCGGCACGGAGACACCGTCAGAACGGTCAATTAAGACCAGCTCCAATGAGCGTAACACTTTCCGAAGTGATCGCACCCACTTCACCACCATCCACGATCCGGAACTGTGCGACAAGATCGAAATCGTACGCGACATTGGATAACAAACAAGCAATAGCTACATGTAACTATATCCGTAAGGGGGAATAGCGATCGTTAGCATTTTGATGCAGGCCACAGGGCACAGGTCGGGGGCAACATAACGAGCAGAGATGGACACATACGGATATAGTAGAGCATGTAGTTAATGGGTTTTTAGCAGCGACACGCACAGTAAACACAGCTGCAAGCAAACAGGCAAAGATAAAACATGCCAAATTGGCAGATTCACAATGAATGACGATGATGATGATGATGTTGATGATGATGATGAAAAACAAGCTTTAACTTGATAACTACAGAATACAGATTAGAAATGATAGATGCAGTGTAAAAATAGTCGATTGATATCGCGGAAAGGTCTTAAATGTAATGCTGATATTTTAAAAATATCTTGACTAAATCACATAAAAATCAACTGAGAATAAGCTGATTAGAAAAAGCCAAAACGCACATTTCAAATGGAGATATGGGAATATAGTGAACAATATGCAATATACAATATATTATGTATAGAGTTGGGCTGAAATCTATACGATCTAGATAAGAAGCGATAACCCCATTAGTAAATGCATTTGGGTGTTTTTCTTTCTCTCAGTTTTACTTAGATCGATTACGTTTCAGCCCACCATCTAATAAGTTTATGCATTCCTAGCACTCTAAGAGCATATGCAACGTAGATATTTAATGTTCAAATCTCACTTTAAAAAAAAAAAAAAACAAAACTAAATTGTTACTAACAGGTATATATACGAGTCTAATATAGCCGTGTTTCATAAGTGAAAATATGACTAAGTACCAGTAGATTGACTTACGCTCTAATTAGACAGTAAGAAAGTACGCAGAAAATTCGTGATCGTAACGTATATCGGAGAGTGATGATAGGCCAGTTGGAATAAAGCATTGTTTCTCTCTAATTATTATACATATATATAGCGTAAAACCTATATATATATAATATATATATATATGTGTGTTTTAATATATACAAGTATATATATTAAATCATATCTAAGTTTTGTGTATTCCTCGTGTGCTGTCTGTAAACTGGAACTAAAACTATATTATCTAATACAAGCGCTTAGCACATAATCAATAATTGAGCGCAAAAAAAAACATTTTACTACTGATTTTGTATCTGTGTTATAATTCTACGAGTTCAGCATGTATTTACTAATTACATTTACACGCATATATTTGAGCTATATATCCACTTATGTATGTATATCATTATTCAAACAAAGAATTACTCAAGAGAAACGTTTCGAGAACTTATTCAATTTCTGAATCGCTCTATAAATAACTACAGATATAAGTATATAGCATGTACTATTTACAACTGATGTTTCCTTCGATTTTGATCAAGTAATCCATAAATACATACAAAATATACACACATATATACATATATATATATATATATATATATATATATATATATATATATATATATATATATATATATTATATATGCATACCTATTAAGTACAATAAATTATATGCAGTTTATAAGGGAACCGAATTTTAAAACCTTACGCCAAATCTGTACAGTTCATTTGGAAGGTATGGAAAACACAAAGTATAATGAGATTGCCTAATGGGAATTTAGTAAGTAAGCCAAAGATTTCGATTTATTGATTGCCCAAAAAAGTTATGCGTAAAGCAAGCAAAATGCGAATGCAGAAACATTTTAGCAACATTATCATTAGTATAAGCTAAGATTTAGTCTAGATCATGCAAGCTGCAGTACAAACTCAAATGAATCCGATCGATTCATAAAGTTGAAGCAAATCTGAATACATATACAATAATTTATACAGCGTATAGCCCGATAAATTCCGATTAGACATTGACAAGAACACAGTAAAAGTTAATTCATTAAGTTTACAAGCCATGTTATTTATTACAAGTTGAATATTTTTGAACCTAAGCCAACTGCTATATCAAAATTGCTGCCGTCCGCAATTGTTAATTTGTCCAATTAATTTGTATCTTCAAAGTTTTTGTGTATGTTTCTGGCAACTGTTTTTCTGGTTTACCGTCATTATAACCAACTAATCTGAAGTTGTTTAATTCATTTATAGTAGGGAGCAATGTCTAATCGGGTTTACTCAAAAAGTAAGTCTCTTACGCAAAACATTCAAAAGGAGTAAAATAAATGAAAAACCAGAAAAACTATTGTCTAACAAGAGTTGCTAAATATTTGAGAATTAATAGTTAATATTGATAAATGATCTAATATAAATAAAAACCATTGAATATGGTGCGCATACTAAAGTAGAAATATAAAGACACTTCACATAATTAAAACAATAAATATAAACACAAAATACAAACATAACTTTAAATCTATGAAAATTCTGCAAGGGCTAAGCACAATGACACAACCAGATTATGAACAAACCCAAACAAACAAATCAAAGTAAAATAAATAATGCGAGCCGAATAAATAACCAATGTGTTTTTGATGATGATTAAGAGAGTAAACAAAATATTCGCTTTCATTGCACTCGCAACGTGAGCATTGAAAATGGCAATCTTTGCGGATGGCGGCACAATACGAGGAAGTCGAATTCCAGGCGCTGCAGAAATCAGTAGAAGCTGAAATACTAGACAAGTGCAGACAATGCCCAAACGGTGCCACAAGCATGGCAGAACATACGCACTTCATCCATTCTGTCACCCATCATCCATCCTCCTCCTCCACCGGCACCTCTGCTTAGTTTGCTGACACTTCTCGGCTGCTGTTTTTGGTGACGTCGCGTGGACGGCGTTGTAGAAAGACTTAAACTATCCTCATAATAACTGCGTCTGGAGTAGTCCCTATCACGGTCCCGCTCGCGTTCCTTTTCCCGCTCCCAGGAGCGATCACGTGAATCTCTTGTATTGTGGTTGTGGTGACGATGCTGCTGATGACGCCGTTCTCGATCTCGGCTATGGCGTCGATGCTGGCGCTCCATCGATCGACTGCGACTGTAGCGCCTGCCACGCTCAACGGAACGGCTGCGTTCGCGTCTATTGCTGCGCTCATGATAGCCACCATTGACACCACGCTGGGTGCCGCGTCCACGGCTAACACTGCGCCGATTGCGCTGCTGCTGTTGCTGTTGCAGTGGCTGCTCCTCCTCCGGCTGCTGCTGATAATAGGGTAAGCGTGCCGCAGACATGTCACTTTTTGCCCAGTCAGAGTCGGACTTCACTTGCGGCGATTGTTGATCTGCAATTCAAACTGTGCCGCGTTAAATCAATCAGTTGCAGTTCAGACGATTTGTATGCGGCGAAACCTTCGGCTCAGTCGTCAGTACTTTGAGACATACATACATAATTAAATATGTAAATTTTTTTTGCATTACCGTTTGTCTTTTGCCTCTTGCCTCTACTCTTTAAGTAGTTGTCTTCTGTTTTACACTTAAAATTTTGTATGTTTTCTTTAGTTTTGTTGCTGTGGACAAGTAGTGCACATATAATATATACAGCGCATATAATTTATGCAGAGTATAGACCGATCAGTTCCGATAAGACATTGACAAGAACGCAGTAAAAGTTAATTCATTAAGTTTACAAGCCATGTTATTTATTACAAGTTGAACCTAAGCCAACTGCTATATCAAAATTGCTGCCGTCCGCAATTGTTAATTTGTCCAATTAATTTGTATCTTCAAAGTTTTTGTGTATGTTTCTGGCAACTGTGTTTACCGTCATTATAACCAACTAATCTTAAGCTGTTTAATTCATTTATAGTAGGGAGCAATGTCAAAACATTCAAAAGGAGTAAAATAAATTAAAAACCAGAAAAACTATTGTCTAACAAGAGTTGCTAAATATTTGAGAATTAATAGTTAATATTGATAAATGATCTAATATAAATAAAAACCATTGAATATGGTGCGCATACTAAAGTAGAAATATAAAGACACTTCACATAATTAAAACAATAAATATAAACTTTAAATCTATGAAAATTCTGCAAGGGCTAAGCACAATGACACAACCAGATTATGAACAAACCCAAACAAACAAATCAAAGTAAAATAAATAATGCGAGCCGAATAAATAACCAATGTGTTTTTGATGATGATTAAGAGAGTAAACAAAATATTCGCTTTCATTGCACTCGCAACGTGAGCATTGAAAATGGCAATCTTTCCTCATTCGATTGCGAACTCTTTGAGCCTGAAGAAGCTTTGGCAGATGGCGGAACAATACGAGGAAATCGAATTCCAGGCGCTGCAGAAATCAGTAGAGGCTGAAATCCTAGACAAGTGCAGCCAATCCCCAAACGGAGCTATAACCATGGCAGAACTGTTAACCAACAAACCAGCGCACATAGCCATGCCGGGCATTTACCTTATGGCTGCCATGAACTTGGTAAATATCTAAAAGCTGAGATCTTTCATTATTGCCCCCTGCAGACTGCAGCATTAGCAAAAATAAAACATCTCGTTCACCGCATAATATATATATATATATATAAATGTACACAAATATATGTAACCTAATATTTCCTATAACTCCCTTATCAAATAAAATTCCTTATCATCTTGCAGTGCAGCCAGGGCAAGGTGCGTGTGCAGCAGAAGGGGCAACATCTGTCCCAGGAGGCATGCACTGTTGATAACTTGACCATCACATTGCTAAACGAATAACTCAAGGGAGACGAGAGCATTTAAATCTTACTAATGTTCTGATTACTGATTAATACACATTCGTAATGCAGTCGCAAAGCTGTGCACCTCATATATATATAATAAACGAATGAAATAAACGAACGACAAAAATTTGTAACAAGTATTTATTTATATTTGTTGATCTTGTTTTTCATTTCAAATTGTTGCAATTGGTGTAGCCTCCCCTATACGGTATTAACTATTTATAGTGCATTATTTCTGCTGATGTTGTTGTTTGGTATTGTGGAGCTGGTGTTGCTGTTGTTGTTGCTATTTGTATTGAACGCTAGACGAGAAGAGCAGGCTGCTTAGATGCGGCCCGGGAATGTGCCGCTCTCGCGCTGATCGTCCCACTTCTCAACCCAGGCATTGGGACACATCGTCTTGTAGACCTTCTGGAAGTAGTTGCATGGCGCAAAGCTCTCGCCGCGCTTCTTCTGGCAACGATGGAAATCAATATAGGATTGATAACAATAGCGCGTCACGTTCTGGTTGGGGAAACGTGGATCAAAGGGAGCGGTCTCCATCTTATAGGCGGACATTTTGTCGGTTGACGACTTATCGCTGTTTTTGGTTTTGGATATGAAAAATTGCATATATATTGACTTTTAGTTAAAGAAAATGAAACGAAATAGAATAAACGCAAAACCAAAATCGATGGACATATAGATTGATCCACAAACCAGGGCACAAATCAAACACAGATGTTGAGATAGCGATAGTTTTTGTGGTATATGAGTAATGGAATTATTAAACAACTTAAGCAAAATGTATGTTTTATGAACAAAAGAATATAAGGTATTAAAGGAAAATATAATAATAAACAATATTCATAATATATTAATTAATAATGTTGACAATTATAATCGTAATCGTAATAATAATTGTCCATTCACAATTGATTAATTGAAATTAAAAGTCAAAGTCAATTTCAAATTCAATTTTCGATCGTTGTGTAAAGAGAGAAAAAGAGACAGAGATACACAAAGAATCATAATACGTTAGTTCATGTTTGGATGTTTGTATGAACGATAAGTGATAAGTGTAAGTACAGACATTATATAAATTATGTATATACTGTCGCAGAATACATATTTATATATATTATATTTTTAAAAAGTATTCTACTTGTAGACTTAAAAAATGTTACAAGCTACGGCTTAGGTTCTACACTATTCTTTTTTTAGTTTTACTTTATTATTATTATTATATTCTTATTCATATTCATTTTCATAGGTGAGGCCCTGTTTGTTTATATTCATTTCTGCGCCTCTCTCCATTGCCTCCGTTTGTGATCCCAAAATTGTCTACATATTTATATAATATTGTTAAATGATTGCTTATTCTAAAGGAATTGAGATAAAGTATTCATACTCTTTATAATCCCTTTTTTCGTATCAAATGGCTGAGAACAAGAAGTGAGTGAACTGAGAGGCACCCTTCTTACTAAAAAAAAACACATCAAAATACAACTGCTGAGCTTATAATCTAAATAGTTTGTATAGTATATATATGTATGTAAATTTATACATATATGAATGTGTGTATGTGTGTAAGTGAGTGTGTGTGCAATCGTATCGCTTGGATTCTATAAATTGCCTGCATTCAAGTTCATTTGTCATCTTGCTTACAATCTTATGAATATATATGTATATATATATGAATGTATATGTATATATACATATGTATATATATATAAATATATATATATATATACATATATATATATATATCTTGATTGTTGTATGTTTTATGTATGTGGGTGTGTGTGTGGGGTATGAGTGTGTATGTGCGTGTGCTCCTGCTGCTCCTATTTGACCAGTGGACGCTTGCCGTTGTCCGTATCGCAGGCATTGCTCTTGTACTTGTTCACTTCGGCCAGATAAAGGGACCAGAAATCCTTAGGATCCACATCCCTGTCATTGGGCGTCTTCAGCTTGGCCACAACGCCCGTTTTCAATATCTTTCCACCGCGACGACGCCCCACCATTGGAGGCGGCGGAGCCGATTTGCCAGCCGCTGCGGCCGCAATATACGGAGCAGCTGGGCTACTGGCCGCGCCAGCGGCTATGGCTGGTAGTGCACCAAACACATTAACTGATGCTGAGTTCTCCAGATGATGCTGCTGCTCGCGCAATGCTGCCGATACTGCAGCTGTTGTAGTGGTCGCTGTTGCTGCTGCTGTAGCTGTTGCTGCATCCAATTGCAGCTGCTGCATCTGCGGAGACTGATGTTGTGGTCGCCGTTGCTGCTCTTGCATTTTCTTAAACAGTTCCATGAATGAACCATCGTTGGCAAACACTGGATGTGATGCCTCTGGCTTGGGCGGCGGATATACTTTACCCTCGCGGGCGAGAGTCTCGCGCAGCTTCTCCTCGATCTCGCGATGTATGCGCTCCTTGTCAAAGGGCTCATCCGTGTCCAGATTGTAATAGGCGCCCACTGCAGACATGGCCTTGTCGTTGCATTTGCCAGATACATTTATTGATGGTAATGGCACTTCATCCATTCTGTCACCCATCATCCATCCTCCACCGGCACCTCTGCTTAGTTTCCTGATATTTGTCGGCTGCTGTTGCTGTTGACGTCGCGTGGGCGGCGTTGTAGAACGACTTCGACTATCCCGCTGATAATAACTGCGTCTGGAGTAGTCCCTATCACGGTCCCGCTCGCGTTCCTTTTCCCGCTCCCAGGAGCGATCACGTGAATCTCTTGTATTGTGGTTGTGGTGACGATGCTGCTGATGACGCCGTTCTCGATCTCGGCTATGGCGTCGACGCTGGCGCTCCATCGATCGACTGCGACTGTAGCGCCTGCCACGCTCAGCGGAACGGCTGCGTTCGCGTCTATTGCTGCGCTCATGATAGCCACCATTGACACCACGCTGGGTGCCGCGTCCACGGCTAACACTGCGCCGATTGCGCTGCTGCTGTTGCTGTTGCAGTGGCTGCTCCTCCTCCGGCTGCTGCTGATAATAGGGTAAGCGTGCCGCAGACATGTCACTTTTTGCCCAGTCAGAGTCGGACTTCACTTGCGGCGATTGTTGATCTGCAATTCAAACTGTGCCGCGTTAAATCAATCAGTTGCAGTTCAGACGATTTGTATGCGGTATACCTATACACAAAATATACAATTCTTTCTTTTTTATTTGTTTCGATTCGGCGAAACTTTCGGCTCAGTCCTCAGTACTTTAAGACATACATACATAATTAAATATGTATATTTGTTGTGTTTTACCGTTTGCCTTTTTCCTCTTGCCACCTGCGTGTTTGTGTAATAAAAACCCATGCGTTACAATTTTAGGTAGTCGTCTTCTGGTTTACACTTTAATTTTTGTATGTTTTATTTAGTTAAGCAGCTCACATATATTCTGCAATTTATTGTATGCTCTTTGTTTCATGTTTCGTTGCTGTTGATAACAGCGATGAAAAAGGTAAAAGAACTTCGGGCAGAGTTGCCACACTTTAATTTTGTGCGAACTTTACGTATAAGTTAGTTTTGCTGTGCAAAACACACTTCCACGACAACAAATGCATCCATGACAAAGTGAGTAATACAAACTTATGTGTGGATATGTGTGTGTGCAGTTGGCATAACTAAAAGCGGACTTACTGCAAACCACACAAATGGCATTAAAGCTCCAGAGAACGAATGGCACGGCCGGTAAATCATGTATATAAAATATACAATATAAATAAAGTCACGCAGGCAGGCCAGGCAATTTAAATACTTGCACTGAAATTCAATATCTTATGCAATTGCAAATTGATTTGATTTCGTTTGGACTTTTCAGGTTGGTTGTAATAAGGAATTATAAAATTTACTTGTCTGCTTTTATCCCGCGGATGATGTTGCTGCAACTGCTGCTGCTGCTTGACGGATGCTGCCAATGTTCTTGATTGCTGTTGTTGTTCTGTTTGGTGTTCCTCAGATGGTGGGCGGGGGCGGGCACCCTTTCTTTTTTGTTTTTTTGCAGCCTGCCAACCTGCAGCTGGCTTCGGTTGTTGGGTTGTCGGGTTGCGCGCGGGTGTTGGTGCGGTGCGTCGCGTGCGTTTTAATGTGTTTTTGTGCTTGCTGCTCTTTGGCTTTGCTTTGTAACTTTGCTTAACTGAAATCGGTTGGGAGCGGATTTTTGTACGTCCTGCATGGAAAAATGAACTTGAACGCATGAATACAAGACGTTACTTGGACCAAAACGCTGTGCAAGGAGTCTGTTTATCATAATTACATTTTTCTCATTTTATTTTTGTTCTTTTGTTTTTCTTTGTGGTTTTATGCGGATACATATACGGATACTTAACTTAACGGTGATGGGAAGGGCGGGGGCGTTGTGGGATGGGTGGCAGCTTCGAGCCAATTGCGTTTTTGTCGCACATTCCCAACTTATGTAACTAACGCTAAACTTAGAACGCTTGCTTAATACATAACTTACTTATGCCAAAGCATAACTTTACCTCACTCACTCAACAAATTTGTCGTAAAACTAAATTAGAAGTTATGTAATTCTTTTTCGTTGCCTGCTGCTAAAGCCTTTATAGTCAGCGGCATTCGAAATGTGTATGTGTGTGTGTGTGAGCGAACTTATGACAAATACTACTGTTGTGTATTGTTGCATAAATGCTATATTTGTGCCACTGGCTTACAATTTGAGTGAATTGCATTCTGATTTTGTTTGTTGTGCGTTTTCTTTTTCTTTTTTTTTTTGTAAAAACATACCTTTGTTGTTTCGGAAAGTACGGATAAAATTTTCAACTACTTGGAGATTGTCGCTGTTACGAGCACGAACTGGGCAACGATAGTGTGTGTGTTGCGTGTGACAAAATCGAATTAAAAATATCGACTAGAGCCGAGTTGCCAGATATTCACTAGTACAACTTAATAATTTTCCAGCATAGTGTATTGTTTGCTATGTTAGCAGAACGCTTATCGGTATCGATTATCGAGTATTTGCGTTAACATTGCTTCATCAAGGCAAATCTAAATGAAATAAACGCGATTCAACGCCGTCAAGTTATGGGTGAGTCAATATAAGCCTTTTCGTTGTTTTGATGATGGAGAGCAATCTAACCGAGCGAGGGGCCAAGCCAGGAAGCAATAGAAACCAACAGAAGCGCAGCAGCCAAACGACCCATCGAGTTGTGCGAAAACTTCCGCCGCGTGCTACCAACAACGACGGATGCAATATTTACATTACAAGCAAAACAGACTTTAAGGTAAGCAGCAAATTGTCAAGCTGTTAAACTACTATTATTATTATTAAATATTTTTAAACAATAAATGTTGTCAATTGGTACAGGCACAACAGAAACGATGCGAGGATCTACTCAACTGTGGTGCTAAGGATATCTATCTGCACTGCATGGGCTATTCCATTACACGTGGAATCAACTTGGCACTTCGTCTTATCCAAAACTCGGAGGGGGCACTAAGCTACGCGATTAACACGTCCACCATAAAGCTGGTGGATGAACTGCATCCACTTTGTGATGAGGACGACATAGCATTTCGCAAGCGCAACAATTCCGCCTTGCACATAAAAATCTACAACAGCAGCCTCTTCGACATTGTAGTTCCCAAGCTGCCAGCGCAGCCCAACTACACAGCGACTACCAATAAACAGAAAAAGACACACCGCAGGCCCCAGCAGCCGCAGCAGAAACAGCAGCATAAAATAAGCAATACAAAACAAAAGTAACAACGAAATCATGTTCAAATTATCGGAGCTGGTGCGTTGGCTTGGCCTAACAGAGTTTGAAATATTAGTAAATCTGTGCGGCCTGCTTGTGTTTACTATAGCGCTCGCCTTAAAGATCGCTGGCACATTCAACAACGTGTTTCCCGACCTGTTGTGCGACTGGTTTAGCATATTTAGTCCGCTATTCTTTATCGATATTTGCAATGCCTATTTCTGCGTCATCGTTGGTATTCGCATGTACCTCGACTCGGATAACAAGCGCAAGGCCCTGCACCGGTTTATGTGGAGCACTTATTTCCTCGTACTTATCGCCATCTTCAAATATCTGTTGTGCCTCAAACTGTCAGGCAAAACGGGTCTCGAGTACAGCGAAGTCTTTTCGCCCATATTTGTGCTGCTACAATTGGTCGCAGTGCGCGCCTGCCAGCTGCCTAACTCTATTTAAAAACTGCAAAGTGTAAAATGTCTATCTATACGTATATTTATGTGAAATTATGCTTATAATATATTATATGTATTATTGTACGCAAGTTGTGAACATACAAATACACACAAGATATTTTGTATTACCTAGAACTGAAGTTTGATCCAAAATTGTTCAATGATTAACATTTTTTTGTTACAAATCGACATTTCGAAAGTCGGCGATATTGTAAATAAGTCAAACATCGATACTTCCACCACTGCGGTTGATAATTTGTCATGTTCACATAGGATGAAAACAAAAATGCGTTCGATATATTCACATTTTCCTGTTACCGATCGATATTTCGCGAATAGACGATGACTTTATGGGCAAGTCCAGCTAACCGATAATATAATCGAGTGTCTACCAGCTCCATTACTTTGTTCGTTTTGTTTTATTCGTTTTTTTTGTTTGCCCACTTGTGACCAGTAGTGACCAGAAATGTCGACATTAAATCGTCCCAAGTCACCGCATACGCCCACGACAATCAAGAAGGGCGAAAAGGAGGATAGCTTTTGGGACAAATTCAGCACACTTGGACGAAAACGCGGCACTCGCGAAGGTGAGCTCCCAATTTGGGATACCGCAGTGAAATCTTTTGAATATGGCCACATATGGCGAGCACTCAGCCCCAACGCCACGACAAATGCACGATTACTTGGCCCTATTGAGCCTTGCAGCGAAGAATCTGACAAGCAACCAATTTCAAGCGTTTGCTTAATGATTCTGTAAGCAGATGTGAATTTTGTCTGCTGGCGATAATAAAACACATTGCGTCATTTACATTTTGTGACGCACACAAACAAAAAAAAATTTCTGATCGCTTTGGTTTTGCTATTGGTGTGTATTGTTTGTTTGATTGTGTTAGTGTATTCGAGAATTGTTGGGTGTTTGCTGGTTCTCGTATATACTGTGACGTCATCTATAATGTTTACATTTGTATTATTGCCTACTCGCTCGCACTCGCTCGCTCACACGGTCGTTTCTATTGTTTGTTGCACAGTCAAGAAAGTCCAAGAGGAAGGCAAATACGCAATCGACTCCCCAGGCTCGCCCAGTCAGTTCGACATACCGCCCGAAGATTATGCGCTACGTAAGTACCAGATGTGCAGGCTATTCAAAAATAATACTTAATTCCTCGAATAATCCGCGTTAGGCGAGCATGAACAGCGCGCTGTCATCGATCCCCAATCGATTAACGATCCGGAGGTGCTAAAACTTCAACAGATTCTCATCGATTGGATCAACGATGAGCTCGCCGAGCAGCGCATCATTGTGCAAAAGCTTGAGGAGGACATGTACGACGGCCAAGTGCTGCACAAGCTCTGGGAGAAGCTGACCGGCAAGAAGCTGGACGTACCAGAGGTCACGCAGTCCGAGCAGGGTCAGCACGAGAAACTCAACATTGTGCTGAAAGCTGTCAATCACGTAAGTTATAAAATATTGTATGTATATATATATACATATATTATTTATCTTAAAACTAACTGTTTCTTTTCCAAGTTTGTATTGTATTGAAACAATATTCCATTTTCAATCAATCAATAAATTTCGGAAAACTTGTAAGACTTATGACAAGTATTCATTATTACTCCCGTTACAGACACTTGGCTTCCATCAGAAGATACCGAAATGGTCGGTGGCTAGCGTGCACTCGAAGAATATTGTGGCCATATTGCACTTATTGGTCGCTTTGGTGCGTCATTTCCGTGCGCCAGTTCGCCTGCCAGAGAATGTCTTTGTCACCGTGGTGATTGCCGAGATGAGCGCCGGTTTTATGAATGCCCAGTAAGTTGTGATTTCATTCTATCTCACTTGGACATAGAAATGCAATCGTTTCTTTGGGTTGTTTTTTTTTTGCATAGGAAATATCAAGAGCAAATCACGTCTGAGTACGATGATCTGGGCATGCGTTGCGAGAAGGATGCGTTCGATGCGCTGATTGACTGTGCACCCGAAAAATTGACCGTGGTGAAGAAGTCGCTGATTACGTTTGTCAACAAGCATTTGGCCAAGCTAAATTTTGAGATCCACGAACTGAACACGGACTTTCGGGATGGCGTCTATCTGTGCTTGCTGATGGGACTGTTGGGCGGATTTTTTGTGCCATTACACGAGTTCTATCTGACGCCGCAAGATACCGATCAGATGGTCAACAATGTGGCCTTCGCTTTCGATCTTATGCAGGATGTGGGTCTGCCGAAGCCAAAGGCACGCCCCGAGGACATTGTCAACATGGATCTGAAGTCTACACTGCGTGTTCTCTACAGCTTGTTTACCATGTTTAGGGACTACGCTTAGCATATCTAAACATCACCTACATTCAGCGTTTTATATATTGTTATCAATTAATAATTAATGCATGCCCTTATCGTAAATGGAATTCAACTTCAACGAGACGGCCCGTGCCTCCTAACTATTTATATTGATTGTGTATGTGTGTCTAACCCGTTGCAAAATGCTGGCCCAGTTGGCCGGCAATAAAGCTAACCCGCTCGATTGTTAACTTGTATTTACCATTGATACCATGCCGTAGTTGTTACTAAATGAATTTATACAATACATATTAATTAATAAATGTGCCTTTGATAATTTAAATTGATTATTTGTGCTTTTATAAGACAAATCAGATAAAAAGTCTGAATTACAATTACAATTTGTGTAGTAATGTACATGTATATGTGCAAGATTATAGATATTTAGCAGACTTTTCGGAAACATTTCAAATAGTGGATTAATATCAAAAATCGCATATTGTGCAATTTTAACCAAAGTTTTGTGGAAGTCGGAACAGCTCTGCTAAAAATAAGCACTCAATTTTGAAAAATCGCTTACTGCTCCGACTGCTTGCCCGTGTGCAATTATTTCAATTGACTTCACAGCTATCATGGTAAGGTAGCTCGAAATAAAAACGGAGGCCGATTCCAATATATATGTCATCTTCAAAAAGTCACTTTGCGAATTGCCGGATTACGATTTAAGGATGTCCGCATCGACATTTACCCAAAACTTAACGGAACCTGAGTCGCCGACTGAAGGCACACAATTCAGCGGGCACAGAAATAGTAAGCCGGATAACAATTGTCGCACCTGCAACGATTTCAAGTCATGCTCCAAGCAACAGCGTCTCAATATCTCGGGCACACAGAAAACAAAGGTAACTTTGAGTCAAATTCATTGGCCTCTAATTTTACATATTCCCTGCCCTTATGTAGGAGGAGCTGACTGCTCATGTTGCAGCGCCGCGAGATGACTGTCCATTGGACAAGGGCCGTTTGGGTGTATTCACCTGGGGTCTGCAGCATACCATGGCAGAATATTATTCCGACAATCCCACTGACACCGAGAAACGTGATATGCGAACATTCTTCGATGTACTCTCACTTTTATATCCATGCGAATATTGTGCCAATGACATTCGTAAAGAGTATGTCTACAAACACGACGAATTATAAAAATATATAAAATGGTACATGTTGTTATTGCAGCAAATTCAGGTTCCACAATAGCGTGAATGATAAGCTTGGAAAGCCGTTGTTCGATTGCAGCAAAGTAAATGAGAGGTGGCGTGACGGCTGGCTAGATGGTTCCTGTGACTAGAACTACACATGCATCACAAAATACACTTTACAAACAGCGATTCTGGCAAACATTCGGACAGAATGAAGATCGGCTCATTTTAAAACCGAAAACTAGTCAAGCTGCTCAGATTTTTTATTTTAATTTCTCAGTTGGAGATCGAGCAAATCCATTCTTCGACAGATTATTTCATATATTGAACGTTTTGTAATTTCCACATATATAGGTGAAAAGTTGGCCCTGTAGAAGTTGTATTGTGGAACAAAATTCGTATTTTCTGTATTTATGTAATATAACTACCACTTACTAAATGCCTCTTCTCTTATTCGGTGCAATTAAAAACGACAATCGCATTACTTATTTGACTACGGAAATTGCATAATTCTTGTACATTTTTTCAGGTAAATTTCACAATTTAATTTAGTCGGCGCTGTAAATTGCCAAAATACAGATCACACTTAATACGTTAGTGTTGATATCTTTTTAGATATAGTCATTAGGGTAAATTTGCCAGTTGAAATACAGTATAAGCAAACGCATACATATAATCAAGGTCAATATGCGTACAGATAAATGACAATGTTTATTTTAATTTTATATGTTGTTTTCAAAATGTCGCGCCAAAATTTACAGTGCTGCCTAATTAAGCAAAATCGTTTCTAAGCGTCATGCTTTTCATAACAATCTAACAGTAAAATCTGGAACTAAAATGGGTTTTGTAATTACTTAACTAAATAAAAATACCAATTAATTTATAAAATTTTGCATATATAATTGTGCTTCTTTCCAGGCGCAAGATAGTTTTTATTTAAAGTTTCAACCGTGTTTATGCTGTTGCTCGTTTGTTAAGCTAACATACATATTCTCTCTCTCTTCTGTCTCTCTCATTCGTTTGCGATTGGGACTTCCCGGTTTATTTATTGTTCGCTTTTAAAGTTTGCGTCGACCAGTTTAATTGCAAACGCCTACAGCTACCTAACGTTTATTAAAAAATTAAAGTAAGTTCTGTGGTATCTGGCAGTTAGCAGCGGAAAAGGAAATATATATTGAAATCATGTACATTTCGTAAATAATTGACAAAATCAAAGCAAAATTAAAGCTCAGCGTAAGCCATTATATGATGTTAATTTTTGTTGTTGTGAACAAGATTATTTCACAAGTTTGGCGCACAATGTCTGTATAATAAATACTTAACATACGTACATACATATAACACACAGCTGTATTTGCTACGAAAAAATCACACGTTATGTATATACACCAACTTATACATATTTTTACACACGTTTTTGCAAATTTTATCCGGCAACTGAAAAATCGTCACGGCGGCAAATTAATCGTTGGCATTATATGTACATTTTGTTGAATTTTGAAGAAATCTCGTATAAAGCACATACTGCCAATCAAATAATATTGATGGCATGCAAATCGTGCAATTTGCCACATATCACAAATACAATAATTTTTACAAGAGAAGAGACTCGGTCTGCAAGTCATTGAGTTATTGCATTTTCCACTTTGCTCTCATCTTCTCCAATTGGAAACTTTTTGGGACCGGCGCCATGTGTGATTGGGTTTCGCCATATTTAATTTGCTACTTAATTTAAAAATGTGTTATGTATGTTTGCCTAAATGTAACTTTTGCTTGTGTTCCGCAGATGAGGTAACTACAGCAGAATGCACCCAACTTCTCCGGCACCGCTGTGGTCAATGGTCAATTCAAGGACATCGAGTTGAGTGATTACAAGGGGCAATACCTGGTGCTCTTCTTCTTGTTTATTATGTTTGTATAGGAAATATCAAGAGCAAATCACGGCTGAGTACGATGATCTGGGCAGTTGCGAGAACCATCTGACGCCGCAAAATCCCGATCGCTTTCGATGTGATGCAGGATATGGGTCGGCCGAAGCCAAAGGCACGCCCGAGGACATTGTCAACATGTATCTGAAGTCAACACTGCGTGTCCCTCTATAGCCTGTTATCAAGTTTAGGGACTACGCTTAGCATATGTAAACATCATCCACATTCAGCGTTTTATATCGTGTTGACAATTATAATTAATACTTTCCCATATTGTAAATGTGCCTTTGATAATTTAAATTGGTTATTTGTTCTTTTATAAGTAAGGATGATCAAGACAAAGCAGATACAAATCTTTGGCTGAATACAAAATACTAATTACTACTATGCAAGTAATTATAATTTGTGTCGTAATGTACATGTATATGTGCAAGTTTTGAGCTATTTAGCTCACTTTTCGGAAACATTTCAAAAGGTGGAGTAAAATCAAAAAACACATTGTGAATTTTAAAGTAAAGTTTTGCGGCAATATTCGTCGGATTCCAGCAGTGTGCATTAAGAGCTGCGCAAATATTGCTTACATAAGCAATTCGGCGTTAACAGCGAGTTAAAGTAAGCACTCCATTTTGCGTTAACGGAAAACAGCTGACTGCTCTGACTGCTTGCCAATGTGCAATTATTTCAATCGACATCACAGCTATTATGGTAAGGTAGCTCGAAATCGAAACGGCACCCGGTTCCACTATATATGTCATCTTCAAAAAGTCACTTTGCGAATTGCCGGATTACGATTTTAGGATGTCCACATCGACATTTACCCAAAACTTAACGGAACCTGAGTCGCCGACTGAAGGCACACAATTCAGCGGGCACAGAAATAGTAAGCCGGATAGCAATTGTCGCACCTGCAACGATTTCAAGTCATGGTCCAAGCAACAGCACCTCAATATCTCGGGCACACAGAAAACAAAGGTAAAATTGAGTCAAATTCATTGGCCTCTAATTTTACATATTCCCTGCCCCTATTTAGGAGGAGACACATACGGCCATCGATGAAAAGCTGACGGTTCATGTTGCAGCGCCGCGAGATGACTGTCCATTGGACAAGGGCCGTTTGGGTGTATTCACCTGGGGTCTGCTGCATACCATGGCAGCAAATTATTCCGACAATCCCACTGACACCGAGAAACGTGATATGCGAACATTCTTCGATGTACTCTCACGTTTATATCCATGCGATTATTGTGCCAAGGACATTCTTACAGAGTATGTCTAAAATAACGACAAATTATAAAAATATATAAAATGGTACTTGTTGTTTTTGCAGCATTGCAGCAAATCCAGTAAATGTGGAATCGCAAAATAATCTCGCACAGTGGTTATGCAGGTTCCACAATCGCGTGAATGATAAGCTTGGCAAGCCGTTGTTCGATTGCAGCAAAGTAAACGAGAGGTGGCGTGACGGCTGGCTAGATGGTTCCTGTGACTAGAACTACACATGCATCACAAAATACACTCCTTAAAAACAGCGATTCTGGCAAACATTCGGACAGAATGAAGATCGGTTCATTTTAAATCCGAAAACTAGTCAAGCTGCTCAGATTTTTTATTTTAATTTCTCAGTTGGAGATCGAGCACATACATCCTTTGACTGATTATTTCATATATTGAACGTTTTGTAATTTTCACATATACAAATTTGTGTAAGTAGGTGAAAAGTTGGCCCTGTAAGAGTTGTATTGTGGAACAAAATTCGTATTTTCTGTATTTATGTAATATAACTACCACTTACTAAATGCCTCTTGTCTTATTCGGTGCAATTAAAAACGACAATCGCATTTATTTATTTGACTACGGAAACTGCATAATTCTTGTACATTTTTTCAGGTAAATTTCACAATTTAATTTAGTTGGCGCTGTAAATTGCCAAAATACAGATCACACTTAATACGTTAGTGTTGATATCTTTTTAGATATAGTCATTAGGGTAAATTTGCCAGTTGAAATACAGTATAAGCAAACGCATACATATAATCAAGGTCAATATGCGTACAGATAAATGACAATGTTTATTTTAATTTTATATGTTGTTTTCAAAATGTCGCGCCAAAATTTACAGTGCTGCCTAATTAAGCAAAATCGTTTCTAAGCGTCATGCTTTTCATAACAATCTAACAGTAAAATCTGGAACTAAAATGGGTTTTGTAATTACTTAACTAAATAAAAATACCAATTAATTTATAAAATTTTGCATATATAATTGTGCTTCTTTCCAGGCGCAAGATAGTTTTTATTTAAAGTTTCAACCGTGTTTATGCTGTTGCTCGTTTGTTAAGCTAACATACACATTCTCTCTCTCTTCTGTCTCTTTCATTCCTTTGCGATTGAATCAACAGCGCTGACGCAGATATCCGACTGCTTTTTGCGTGCTTTTTTAAATCACTTAACATTCGCATTACGTTGTCGAGTCGAGTAGACGTCCCGGTTTATTTATTGTAGGCTTTTAAAGTTTGCGTCGACCAGTTTAATTACAAACGCCTACAGCTACCTAACGATTATTAAAAAATTAAAGTAAGTTCTGGGGTATCTGGCAGTAAGCAGCGGAAAAGGAAATATATATTGAAATCATGTACATTTCGTAAATAATTGACAAAATCAAAGCAAAATTAAAGCTCAGCGTAAGCCATTGTATGATGTTAATTTTTGTTGTTGTGAACAAGATTATTTCACAAGTTTGGCGCACAATGTCTGTATAATAAATACTTAACATACGTACATACATATAACACACAGCTGTATTTGCTACGAAAAAATCACACGTTATGTATATACACCAACTTATACATATTTTTACACACGTTTTTGCAAATTTTAGCCGGCAACTGAAAAATCGTCACGGCGGCAAATTAATCGTTGGCATTCTATGTACATTTTGTTGAATTTTGAAGAAATCTCGTATAAAGCACATACTGCCAATCAAATAATATTGATTGCATGCAAATCGTGCAATTTGCCACATATCACAAATACAATAATTTTTACAAGAGAAGAGACTCGGTCTGCAAGTCATTGAGTTATTGCATTTTCCACTTTGCTCTCATCTTCTCCAATTGGAAACTTTTTGGGACCGGCGCCATGTGTGATTGGGTTTCGCCATATTTAATTTGCTACTTAATTTAAAAATGTGTTATGTATGTTTGCCTAAATGTAACTTTTGCTTGTGTTCCGCAGATGAGTAAACTACAGCAGAATGCACCCAACTTCTCCGGCACCGCAGTGGTCAATGGTCAATTCAAGGACATCGAGTTGAGCGATTACAAGGGGCAATACCTGGTGCTCTTCTTCTATCCATTGGACTTTACGTTTGTGTGCCCCACGGAGATTATTGCTTTTTCTGAGCACGCCGACAAGTTCAACGAGATAAATTGCAAGGTAGTTGGCTGCTCCACGGACAGCCAGTTCACTCACCTGGCCTGGATAAATACACCACGCAAACAGGGAGGTTTGGGCCAAATGAACATACCACTTTTGGCCGACAAATCGATGAAGGTGGCACGCGACTATGGCGTCCTCGACGAGAACACCGGTATTCCATTCCGCGGCCTCTTCATTATCGACGATAAGCAGATATTGCGCCAGATAACGATCAATGATTTGCCTGTGGGCCGCAGCGTCGAGGAGACACTGCGCCTGGTGCAGGCTTTCCAGTTCACCGACAAGAACGGCGAGGTGTGTCCAGCGAACTGGAAGCCCGGCCAGAAGACCATGGTGGCTGATCCCCATAAATCCAAGGAGTACTTTGCCAGCGCATCGTAAATGGATGCAGCTCAGCATTTATCTTACTTGCGGAGCCTCAACACCGGCTGTTGTTGTTCGGCAGAGAGAAATGTGGAGAGGAGAAACATTTCGAATTGCGGCGCATACAACACACATAAAACAGAGGCTGCTAACACACACACACACACACACCTTAATAATAATATTACTTATATACATATGCTACAAGCTCAGTTGTCTAAATGTAATAAATACCATACCCCCACACCCCACACCCCACACCCTACACACACACATTCAACTTATATATATATGATTAAGGCAGAAAGTAGTAGCAACAAGTTCTGTTTAAAGCAACAATAAATCCGTATTGAATAGTAATTAAACACGTGCTTCTCTGTACACTTCCTACGCCCATTATCATAATTTCTTGTATCACAGCTTTTGGCCCGCTGTTGCCGACTAGCCGGCAAGCCAGAAGCCGCAGACGTTGGCAACGGCCCGGTTAAGTCGTTAGTCGTTCAACTTTTCCTTATCTGGCGGCTGGCTCTCTGCACGTTCCAACTCATGAATTAACTTCCGTCTGGCTACGATAACAATTGTGAAATGTTAATAAAGACTCGCGTAATAATAAATACTATTCCCATACACTTTTCTTCCATTTCGTTGCATTTTCTTATTCTGCAGAAGCAGCATGCGATATACATGGGCAAACCTAGTGCTCTCTCATCAATTGTGAACGCCGCATAACAATAATGCGATCTGAATTAACCAGAATATTTGTTTTTTGGGAATATGAATAAGCAAAATATGCATATAAAAATATGACATTTGAGAATTGCAATCTGAATTTTCAAAAATTAATATTTGGTTATGCAAAATAAATGTTATAAAGCATCAAATTACTATATCTGAATGTTTATACTGATCAAATGGCTACCAGCCCCAAGGTGTTTGCTTTCGCTTCGGGTCACTAACAAAGCGCTCGACTTTTTTCTTATTGATTTTGTTGGTGTTGTGATTTTAAAAACTAGTTTTTATTACATAAAACAGAGAGGGAGAAAGAAAACACACAGCCAAAGGCACATGCTGCTATCTCCGTTGAAGCTACCAGAAACCGAAGCCCTTTGCCGGCTGTGTTGCTTTTTTCTTAATGTATGATGTATGTACATTTCAAACAAATAATATATGCATTTATGTACATATTTCACCTTTGCTTAATTCAAACGGGACGCCAGTTGCTGAAACAGTTGATAAATTGCTTATTTGTGCAAGTGTGTGTGTGTCTGTTTGTGTGTGTGCATATGTTCTCAAATAATAATGGCACATGTGTATACAATATTTACTCTCAGCATGGTCCTCTCAATCACCCGTGTAAACTTATGTTCGTAGTGTGTGTGTGTGTATGTATGTACATTCAATCCATGAGTGTAACTTAAAAATACTTACACACAGTATTCAATTTATATGTACGTTTATAGAATTGAATATCTTAAGCCATCAGTACAAATGATGAATTCTTATTTAAAATTGCTCCCAAGTAAGGGAATGTCTTTCAACAAAATTATCTTACTTGTTGCGTAGCTGATTCACAGCAGGTGTATTTCAATTTCTTCTCTATCGTAAATTTAACGAACTTTGTTCCTGCTCTAGAAGTCGCTGTGAAAAGGAGGAAAAAACAACATTTTGAATTTTGATTTTATAAGAAATGGCAATAAACTTCAACTTATTTTGCATATGCTCCAAAAATCAACAATAAAATCGTTATACCAACTTTACTTATTTTTAATGGGATAAGGGTAAAAATTGTCATTAACAGTATCGTCACCATTATCATTATTCAGTGAATTGGGGCGTTTGAGATCGTTAGAGCAAAAGCTCTCGCAAAATCAAATGTCTTGCAATCCAGAGGTCATCTGGGAATTAATGTAAAAAATTTACATTTTTTCCGAACAAATCGTTAAGCGTGTTTCCAATTGCAAAAGTACTTGATTTAATTCCATCGTTTTGTAGACAAACGAAATCCAACCTAATTACCAGATAAAGTACCCGCAAGTATATATATATATATACATATACATATGTTTGGTTTGCCGGGCAGTATAATATTTATTGGCTTTTACCGCAAATCTTTTATTGGTTGCTGTAATACAATTATATATATACGTATGTCTACTGACTGATATACATATGTACATAGTGAGAAACTGATAAGGGTAGTGTAAAGTATTAGACGACATTAGAACGCCGTGTGCAAAAACATCGTACAGAATTGTAAAAGTACAGCATATGCACATATTTAATATTTTGGCCTTGTCATTTTGGATAAAATATGGACAATTGCACACGCACAAGCTAGTAATTAAATATGCTCAGGGATTTGACACGGACTTATTGTCCGCTAGATTAGATGTAGTTGTTCTTGAAAAAGAAAATAAAAAATTAGGGGCTGTGGGCCCCTTATTAATTTGTCATCAATCTAGACAGCATTCCTAAGCGATTCGCAAGGCAGATTTTTAGTTGCTTTCGCTTTAGCCAGGCTTTCACAATTGGCACTCAATCACAATTGATTGTGATTTGTTTCTTATTCCCTATAAAAATGCACTCGTCTGATTGGGTTGTTTATTATGTTTGTATAGGAAATATCAAGAGCAAATCACGTCTGAGCCTGACTCCGTAAAATCCCGATCGCTTTCGATGTGATGCAGGATATGGGTCGGCCGAAGCCAAAGGCACGCCCCGAGGACATTGTCAACATGTATCTGAAGTCAACACTGCGTGTCCCTCTACAGCCTGTTATCAAGTTTAGGGACTACGCTTAGCATATGTAAACATCATCCACATTCAGCGTTTTATATCGTGTTGACAATTATAATTAATACATTCCCATATTGTAAATGTGCCTTTGATAATTTAAATTGGTTATTTGTTCTTTTATAAGTAAGGATGATCAAGACAAAGCAGATACAAATCTTTGGCTGAATACAAAATACTAATTACTACTATGCAAGTAATTATAATTTGTGTCGTAATGTACATGAATATGTGCAACTTTATAGCTATTTAGCTCACTTTTCGGAAACATTTCAAAAGGTGGAGTAAAATCAAAAAACACATATTGTGAATTTTAAAGTAAAGTTTTGCGGCAATATTCGTCGGATTGCAGCAGTGTGCATTAAGAGCTGCGCAAATCTCGCTTACATAAGCAATTCGGCGTTAACAGCGATGTTAAAAGTAAGCACTCCATTTTGCGTTAACAGAAAACAGCTGACTGCTCCGACTGTTTGCCCATGTGCAATTATTTCAATCGACATCACAGCTATTATTATAGCTCGAAATCGAAACGGCACCCGGTTCCACTATATATGTCATCTTCAAAAAGTCACTTTGCGAATTGCCGGATTACGATTTTACCACAATGTCCACATCGACATTTACCCAAAACTTAACGGAACCTGAGTCGCCGACTGAAGGCACACAATTCAGCGGGCACAGAAATAGTAAGCCGGATAGCAATTGCCGCACCTGCAACGATTTCAAGTCATGGTCCAAGCAACAGCGCCTCAATATCTCGGGCACACAGAAAACAAAGGTAAAATTGAGTCAAATTCATTGGCCTCTAATTTTACATATTCCCTGCCCTTATGTAGGAGGAGACACATACGGCCATCGATGAAAAGCTGACTGTTCATGTTGCAGCGCCGCGAGATGACTGTCCATTGGACAAGGGCCGTTTGGGTGTATTCACCTGGGGTCTGCTGCATACCATGGCAGCAAATTATTCCGACAATCCCACTGACACCGAGAAACGTGATATGCGAACATTCTTCGATGTACTCTCACGTTTATATCCATGCGATTATTGTGCCAAGGACATTCGTACAGAGTATGTCTAAAATAACGACAAATTATAAAAATATATAAAATGGTACTTGTTGTTTTTGCAGCATTGCAGCAAATCCAGTAAATGTGGAATCGCAAAATAATCTCGCACAGTGGTTATGCAGGTTCCACAATCGCGTGAATGATAAGCTTGGCAAGCCGTTGTTCGATTGCAGCAAAGTAAACGAGAGGTGGCGTGACGGCTGGCTAGATGGTTCCTGTGACTAGAACACATGCATCACAAAATACACTCCTTAAAAACAGCGATTCTGGCACACATTCGGACAGAATGAAGATCGGTTCATTTTAAATCCGAAAACTAGTCAAGCTTCTCAAATTTTTATTTTAATTTCTCAGTTGGAGATCGAGCACATACATCCTTTGACTGATTATTTCATATATTGAACGTTTTGTAATTTTCACATATACAAATTTGTGAAAGTAGGTGAAAAGTTGGCCCTGTAAGAGTTGTATTGTGGAACAAAATTCGTATTTTCTGTATTTATGTAATATAACTACCACTTACTAAATGCCTCTTGTCTTATTCGGTGCAATTAAAAACGACAATCGCATTACTTAATTTAACCAAATTTGGCGCCAAAGTTTGCAGTGCTGCGATATGATGACAATTTTTGCATACCTTAATAAGCAAAATCGTTTCTAAGCGTAATTTTTTCAAAATAATTACTTACCTAAATAAAAATAAAAATTAATTTATAAATTTGCTTAAATAATTGTGCTGTTTTCCAGGTGCAAGATAGTTTTTATTTGAAGGTAACCGTGTTTATGCTATAGCTCATTCTGTTAAGCTAACATACATATTCTCTCTCTCTTCTATCTCTTTCATTCTCTGCGCTGACGCAGATATCCATCTGCTTTTCGCGTGCTTTTCAAATCAACTAGCAATTCACATTACATTGTCGAGCCGAGTGGACGTTCCGAATTTTTTGGTCGCTTTAAATCTAAAAGTTTTCGTCGACGAGACTAATTTGACAATACTCGCAGCTACCTAAAGACTATTAAAGAATTAAAGTAAGTTCGAGTGATTCTGACAGATACCAGCGGAAAGGGAAAACAGATATTAAAATCATGTACATTTCGCAAATAATTGACAAAGTTAAAGAGAAATTTCAGCTCAGCGTAAGCCATTACATGATGTTAATTTGTTGTTGTTGTGAAGAAGATTATTTCACAATTTTGGCGCACAATGTCTGTATAATAAATATATATACATACGTACATTCCTATAACACACAGCTGTATTGCTAAAAAGAAATCACACATATATGTATATACAACTGCAAATAGATATTTATATAGACGTTTCCGTTGCTTGTGCAAATTTTAGCCGGTAGCTGAAAATCGTCATGGCGGCAAATTAAATGTTCGCATTCTATGTACATTTTGTTGAATTTTGAAGAAATTTCGTATAAGGCACATACTGGCAATTACAAATACGCCTAATATCAAATAATATTGATGGCATGCAAATCGTGCAATTTGCCACTTATCACAAATATACACAAATACCTATTACAATTAAAAAATTTGCTATGTATGTTTGTGGTGTATTTGCATAACTGTAACATTTCCTTGCCTACCGCAGATGCTGAAACCGCAGCAGAATGCACCCAACTTTTCCGGCACCGCAGTGGTCAATGGTCAATTCAAGGACATCGAGTTGAGCGATTACAAGGGGCAATACCTGGTGCTCTTCTTCTATCCATTGGACTTTACGTTTGTGTGCCCCACGGAGATTATTGCTTTTTCTGAGCACGCCGACAAGTTCAACGAGATAAATTGCAAGGTAGTTGGCTGCTCCACGGACAGCCAGTTCACTCACCTGGCCTGGATAAATACACCACGCAAACAGGGAGGTTTGGGCCAAATGAACATACCACTTTTGGCCGACAAATCGATGAAGGTGGCACGCGACTATGGCGTCCTCGACGAGAACACCGGTATTCCATTCCGCGGCCTCTTCATTATCGACGATAAGCAGATATTGCGCCAGATAACGATCAATGATTTGCCTGTGGGCCGCAGCGTCGAGGAGACACTGCGCCTGGTGCAGGCTTTCCAGTTCACCGACAAGAACGGCGAGGTGTGTCCAGCGAACTGGAAGCCCGGTCAGAAGACCATGGTGGCTGATCCCCTCAAATCCAAGGAGTACTTTGCCAGCGCATCGTAAATGGATGCAGCTCAGCATTTATCTTTCTTGCGGAGCCTCAACACTGGCTGTTGTTGTTCGGCAGAGAGAAATGTGGAGAGGAGAAACATTTCGAATTGCGGCGCATACAACACACATAAAACAGAGGCTGCTAACACACACACACACACACCTTAATAATAATATTACTTATATACATATGCTACAAGCTCAGTTGTCTAAATGTAATAAATACCATACCCCCACACCCCACACCCCACACCCTACACACACACATTCAACTTATATATATATGATTAAGGCAGAAAATAGTAGCAACAAGTTCTGTTTAAAGCAACAATAAATCCGTATTGAATAGTAATTAAACACGTGCTTCTCTGTACACTTCCTACGCCCATTATCATAATTTCTTGTATCACAGCTTTTGGCCCGCTGTTGCCGACTAGCCGGCAAGCCAGAAGCCGCAGACGTTGGCAACGGCCCGGTTAAGTCGTTAGTCGTTCAACTTTTCCTTATCTGGCGGCTGGCTCTCTGCACGTTCCAACTCATGAATTAACTTCCGTCTGGCTACGATAACAATTGTGAAATGTTAAAGACTCGCGTAATAATAAATACTATTCCCATACAGTTTTCTTCCATTTCGTTGCGTTTTTTCTTTCTGCAGAAGCGGCAGGCAATATACATTGGCAAACCTAATTGTGAACGCCGCATAGCATAATATGACTTGAAAATTGCGATCAAGATTAACCAAGATTAATCTTTTCAAATGTCTACCAGCCCCCAAGGTGTTTGCTTTCGCTTCAGGTCAGCCACAAAGCGCTTGTCTTTGTTCTTATTGCTGTTGTTGTTGCGATTCTAGCGCATCACGCGTTGTGCTATTTAAGACAAGGTCTACTTCCCCGTCTCTTTTGGCGAACTAGTTTTTTTTTACACAAAAACAAAAACAGAGATGGTGAGAGAGAGAGAGGGAGAACACACAGCCAAAGGCACATACTGCTATCTCCGTTGAAGCTAGCAGAAACTGAAACCCTTTGCCGGCTATGTTGCTTTTGTATAATGTATGATGTATGTCCAAAAAATAATATATATATATATATGCATTTATGTACATATTTTACCTTTGCTTATTTCAAACAGTTACTGAAAAAGTTGATAAATTGCTTTTTTGTGCAATGTATGTATGTATGCATGTAAATTTATGTGTGTATGTGTTTGTTTACATTCAATCCTTGACTGTAACTTAAAAATACTTACAAACAATATTAAATTTATATGTACGTTTATATAATTGTATATCTGGAGCTATTAGTGCAAATGATTTATTCTCATTTAACATTGCGCCCAAGTAACGAAATGTCATTCAACAGAATTATCGTAATAATTGCGCAGCTGACTCATAGCAGGTTTATTTCAAGTTCTTGTCTATCGCAAACGAACTTTGTTCCAGTTGTAAAAGCCGCTGCAAAAAACAAGGAAAAATGTCATTAACATTATCGGGTTCATTATCATTAACATCAGCAAATTGGGGGCGCGTGAGATCTTTAGAGCTAAAGCTCTCGCAAAGTGAAATCTCTTGCAATCCAGAAAAAAATAGCTACACTCCCAAAAAAAAATCGATAAGTATGTTTTCAATTGCAAAAGTACTTAATTTAATTCCATCGTTTTGTAGACAAAGGAATTCCAGCCTTATTACCAGATAAATATATACATATATGTATGTATGTATATATATATATGTATATATTTATCTATGTATATATATATGTTTGGTTTGTCGTGCAGTACAAATATTTATTGGCTTTTACCGCAAATATTATATTGTATTGTATCAAAGCAACCAATAATTAATATTTTGGCCCTTGTCATTTTGGATAAAATATGGACAATTGCACACGTACAAGCTAGTAATTAAATATGCTCAGGGATTTGACACGGACAATAAGTTCACTAGACTAGATGTGGGTGTTCTTGATAAAGAAAAATAAAAACTATGGGACTTGGGCGTTCGATTTTCACTTAATCACAGTCCAATTACCGCTAATTACTATTGATCCAAATGCTTTGCGAGCTATGTACATTGAAAAAGTAAACTATTTTTATTAAAGACGATTGATTTTTGATATCCTCCAAAGTATGCAACACATTTAATTTAGGTAGTAGGTGAGCTGCCAACGTGCTTTAAACACACTTTATAAATAAAATGATGCATTATGCTAGTCTTTTCACGCGAAATTTAAATATTTCCAATAATTAAAATAAACATTGGTATTTCTTTAAATTTAAATATGTCCTCTTCTGCCTATTTGCAATTACGCGGGCCTTAAGTGAAGGCTCCTCTCTGATCTTTTTGATTTCTTATTCACCAACCAAGTAGCATAATTTTAATCTCGCAAGCATTACCCCATATATAATTATATTTTCTATATTTAAGTATTTTCCTATTTTAAGTATGCGATTATAATGTAAATCAAATTAACAACTCAAAATTTGCAGAAGCCGTCTTGTTCGCCGTGATTATCCTATATGCCTTTTACAATTGACAGTAACCTTCTACTGGGGTTGCTCAGAAGAATTTGCCGATTCGTAGATTTCCAACATTTAGCTTAGGTGGTATATGGGCGAATAAAATTAGCTTGTTATTAAAAACTATGTATTAATAATTTTATTTCGGGTTTTCTTGTTTTGTTTCATTCTTTGCTGTCTTTGAATGAGATATGATAGGTTTTGTTTTTATTTAATATTTTTTTATTTTTCGCGACGGGGAAAGAAAACAGTTTTTTACATATGTTCAACTCCCCACACACACAAAATAGCTTTTAAGATCTTCCTGGCTCATCCTACTTGCTCCCGAAGGGACGATCTAGAAGAAGAAACCAAGGATTTTGCCTCCCAGATGTTTTCTTCTGGCCTCTTCGTGATCCATAATGCCACCGGATGTGGTCAACACGACATAGCCAAACTGACGTGACGGCAGCAGATTGTTGGTCCATTTCTCGATGTCATTGATGGGGACATCGAAGCGTGGCGAGATGACGCCACATTTGTTCAGGCGTCCGGTAAGGTTTACCACGATCTTGCCAGAACGATGATCATCAACAATTTCGAATTCGCCAATGTATCCGTGCTTCATCATCACAGTGAGGAACTTGATGATGACTTTGGAGCAGGGACGCAACAGCACCTGACGCTTACCGCGCTTCTCGGCATTGTTGATGCACTTCAGGGCATCGGCCAATACGTTCATACGCACCATGGCTGCAATAAAGTATAAATTAATATATTTCTTACACCAAACAGTAAACAAGGTTAAAACAAAAACAAAAAAAAAACACGTGCAAACGCGTCGCCTTGAAAATATTTGTTGTGCCAACCTCTCCCCTACCCTCCGTCCTTTATGAACAAGCAGCGGACCGACGAGGGATCATGCATTGTTGCACAGATAAATTTGTGCCCGGAGGTATGTAAACAACAACGATGAATTGCAATGATTGTCAATTCGTATGCTCATTACGCGTACAAGCTGATTCTATTGGATTTGCCAGCTATTCTGGCGTTTGGGCGGCACCACTGACAAAAATACCAGTAACGGCGACAACAACAAAAAAAAAACAGCTGATGCTGTCGAACATGAAGGCACAACGCCAGACTTTTTACGTTGCCACACAGAAACAATAAAAAAAATATATAAAAAAAATTGTGTACTGCCGTTTAGATTGCATTATTGTTAAATGCACGCAGAAACCGGCAATGTTGTTTAATTGTATGTAGGCCAACTTTTTGCTGTTGTGCCGTCGCCGCCAAAACATTGAACTTCAAAACTTCAATTCATACACAATAAAAAAATAAGAGTTTTGCACATAATTTTCAAGGCACACGCACAAAATTTGTAGCGCAATTGAATCCAGCTATCTTTTTGTGATATATGCTGTGTTTGTTTCAAGTTTTTTGGTAAAATTTAACGCGGATTACCTAAGATTTTATTTTGTGAATTTTAACACAAATTTACACGACCGCGAACGTATCGGAAAAGAGGAAGTCCATCTTGCCGCATTTGACAGCTGCAGTTGTCAGTGGTGCGCACAAGCAGAGTTGCTCAGAACGCAGAGTTGCTTTGGAATAATTTAGTGTTAGACAATTTTAACTATTACTGTATTCTGTTTGTATTTGTCAACACCTCAACTCTAATAATATGTCCAAACAGTGAGTATTTACAATTTTTATTGTTTTTTATTTTTAAACTTGAGCAAAATTCCATAGATTTGGCCTTATAATACCGGGACAGCAAAAGAAGCAAGATGCAAAGCCAACACGCCCTCCAACCAGGCCATCTATATTCGATGAAAGTAGCAACAGCTCGGCCACTGATAATGAAGCCGGTGCGCCTCAAATGCGTCCCACTGGGAAACCTGAAGTGATCAGTGCGCCCAGTCTTATGGAGCGTCGCAAGGCACGTAACATGCAAGAGAAGGCCTTGGCAGAGGACCCAACTATTTTCCAGTACGACGAGCTGTATGACGAGATGGACAATAAACGCGAAGAGGCCAAGGAGACTAAAAGGCTAGAGCCTCGACAGGCCAAGTACATTGGCCGGCTGATGGAGCATGCGGAGCGACGCAAACTGGAGAACGAGCTGCGCATTGAGCGCCAAGTGCAGAAGGAGCGCGAGGCGGAGGGCGAAACATACAAGGATAAGGAGACATATGTGACAGCGGCGTATCGCAAGAAGCTAGAATCTATACGGGAACTTCAGGAGCAGGATCAGCGTGATGAATATCTGGAAGCTATAGGGGATGTAACAAAACAAAAGGATCTCGATGGCTTTTACAGGCATCTCTATGAACAGAAACTGGGCACCCAACAGTCGGTACTTAAGCCAAAGACTGCACCCAGCACCAGTGAAGTTGCCTATAAACCGATCAAGTCTGATGTGGGTAGCTCAAGCAAAAATCGAAGTTACCGAAGGCGTCGCTCCTCTGATGATGATAAGCCAGCACGGATGACGCCTGAAGTCACAGACAAGGCCCATTTGCCCAACAACATTGATGCCGACTCAGACTTTAGCATCGATGAGTCCAGCGATGAGGAGGAGAAGCAGCACCAACAACAACGACAAATGCAGGCAAAAAATGCGAAACAAGCAGCGAACAAAAGTGTTGTCAAAACGGCACTCAAATTAAAGGCGTCGCGTAGTCCCCAAACAGATGCCGCTGATAAGGAAAAGCAGCTGAAAACCAAGTCTGATTCAACACCAGAACCCTCATCTGAATCCAAATCCGAATCCGAGAGTGCATCCGTTAAAGAGGTCGGCGTGGATGCCCCGACAGCTGTGAAGACGCCCATCGATCGCACTCACATTTGGCGTAAACGCACCGTCGGTGAAGTATTCGATGCTGCCCTCGCCCGCTACCATGAGCGAAAATTGGCCAGATCTGCATGATCCTCATGATTTGCAAATGAAACGGCAAACCCGAAGTACAACTATGCCCGACTATAGGCCTTGTTTGCTTATTATTTTATTGTTAAGTAGAGAAAAACTTATATAAATATATATATGTACATGAATTATGTGAACGCTTCCTTTGCGCAAATATTTGGCTATCAAATGCCTAGCCCAGAAAAAAGCAGAGAGAGTGACAAAGATATTCATTTTTTCCACAAAAATAGGGGATAAAAATAAGCTAAGCAAAAAGCTAGTTAGTGTAAGTTTATTTTTCTTATTTATTTAGTTTTTTCTTTAGCCGCAAGTTCTGCAGACCCCTTTTATAAATAGGTGTGCTCGCCATAATAACGAAAGTCGACAAAGCTGAGCTGCTGACATCGTTGGGAGCCGTTGCCATCAGTTGCCATCCTTTTCAGCGCAGCGCATCTGCAATGCAACAATACTCACACATACACATGCACATACACAACACATGCATACACATACATACATATACGTATATGCATAGGAACGCGGTGCTGTCAGTAGCATATCTTTACTTTTGACGTTGTCAACGTTCTTGTTTACGTTTACCTTCTCTCATGCGTCCCCGAGCACGAGCTCGTTCGTCGTCCTCGTGCTCGTCCTCGTACCCGTCGTCTTGTCAGCGAAATTAATAGTGAAATCCATTTTCCATTTGGCAACTGTGGCTTCGTTCTACCTTTGTGTTTCTCTGTTGGCGCTGACTGCATTTGGGCCACCCAACCAACTGTTTCGCATGTGCGCTCTGTTTTATTCATGCTACTTACCACTTTCTTCTTGCAAGTGCATCTCATCTTTGGTCCTCTTGCCTCTTGGATTGGGCCATCAATCACATGCTGGGGTTGGCTTTGATTTCTTTTTGATGTTGTCGTTGAGATTTGGACATTTTAGGCAAATTAATATGAAATTCGCTTAGACCCCAACCAACCACAATGGAAAGAAGAGTAAGACAGAGCTATAACAATATTACTTAGTATCTTGGCATCTCTTTCTACGCCGTGCAACTGATCTCAACGCAGCGTTGCATCTCTTTCTAAAATGCCTTTGTTGATTCTCAGATTCACTTAAAATTCTCCCATGTGCATTCCGTAAAAAGGCAAACGTAATAAGTAATGTAGTTCACATACATATACACATAGATACAAATATACACAGGCTGTTATATAAACGGGTGTGGCACAATTGTGTTGCTTTGCTGCAGTTACTTCTCCCAATTGCCCAATGACCTAATCAATTTGTGATCATAATTACTTGGCTTTGGTTTTGGCCATCCGCTTTTGGCCTGTGGCGCATTCTAAAATAGAACAGTTTCAATCTAGGGCCAGCAACCACAGGCACTGGGCACACAATGCTGCCGACTGCTGCCAGTGCTGCAATAAAGTAAAGGAGTAGAGGCTTAAAGATGTGATCATTCACGTGTAAATTCAATTATCAAAATTTCCAATGCCTCGCCTTGAGCTGCTGCTGCTGCAGCTGCTGCTCCTGCAGCTGCTGCTCCTGCTGCTGGTCAGTTGGCCAACTTGGAGGCCTGGCTTATGGATGGCTGTGTGTGCGTGTCTGTGTGTGCGTGCCTGTGTGTGCGTGTCTGTGTGTGTATGTGTTTCTGTACGTGTATGTGTGTCTGTACGTGTATGTGTTTGCGTGCAGTGATTTATGTGTGCAGCGGACGTAGACCAAGTAGATGGCAGCCAGAGTCGACGGCGCGTCTAAAATTTCGCTGCAACGGACAGCAACGTGTAATGAAAAACTGCGCATGGGTAGAAGAAGAAGAAGATGTGGTTGGTGGGGTGTGTGTGTGTGTGGGTGGGCGAAAGGTGTGGAGAGAGTGTAGGGTATTAGGGGGTGTATTGGTGTATGGGGGTGTATAGGATACTTTTGTAGGTCGGCGGCTTGTCGCCAGAGCGACATAAATACCACATACAAACACACACACGCGCACACACCCCATTTCTATGTGCCTGTGTGTGTGTGTGTGTGTGTGTAAGTGAGTGTGCTTGTGTAAGTGGGCGTTGCTGCCTAATAAGCAGGAAATTAAAATGTTATATGCATTGCTGTTGCCCCTTGGCTGCTGCAGCTGCTCGTCTTTCAGTGGCATTGTCAACTCTGCCACTGCAGCTGCTGCTGCGGCTACGGCTGCTGTTTTCCTTTTTTCCTTTTGTGGCTTCTGCGGGACGCGCGTACGCCTTGAAGTATGCATTATTTTTACGTGTCAGTGCGCATTTTTGGCATAATTGAAGCACAAACAGTGCTGCCTGCCTCCGTATTCGGCTGTTGGCTGCTCTGAAGGTCGCTCTGGCGACATGACATTGCGTATAAGCCACCGACTCAGCAGTGTCCACCCACCCCTATGAAGGGTAGACTACTTTAAGTTTTTCCAGTTGGCAGTTGTTCAGTAAGGCGAGCAACGAATCGTTTTGCCGAACCATGCTGATTTAATAAGAACAGCAATATCAATGGAAAAGTCTAAAGTTTGTGGTTGGTTACTGTCACCCGGCACCATCCAGCACATATGCAACTACAGTACTCACTCGCTAGCTATAACTATAACGTATCAGTTTCAAACGAGATCCGCAATTCAGGCCTACTTCTTATATATTAATATCTATGCTCAGTATAATTAATAGCATTAAGCTGAGATCGTCTTTTACTTAATTTTCAATTTGATAGTATTAACTGATTAGAAGGTTTAATGATTCTCAGAATCATAATATTCTACTGAAGGTATTCAATGCATTAGAAACAAATAAAATTCTAATTTGATGAAGTTCTCATAGGTAAGTGACGACTGTAGTGTCTTGGGCGACAATTTTGTGAAATAAGTTTTAACATCGCCTGCTGCAACTTAAGCTTGAGCTTGAGCCTCTGCCTGAGATTGAGTTTCCTGCTCGGTCTTACGCATGGGCGTCACTGACTGCCTTCAAACTGCGCCTTCTTCGGTTAGGTTAGGGACGTCATTGTGGGAGCTGACGTTCTACGCGAAACCTAATTAAAAGTGCTTTATTATGCAATTAATGTCGTGATAATATCGCATTCGCATTGTGCTGCACTGCACCAAAAACAAAAAACGACCCTTCACAGAATGAGGTAAGGAATGAGGATAGGATGCATAAGCTCCACACAGAGTGCACTCTGTGCACAGAGTGCACCCTACAACCCCGAAACGCGATGTACACCCTGTCATCGCATTCAGTTTCGCTGTGGGTCAAAGTCAGAACTTTGGTTAGTTTTTCAGTCGCTTTCTTCGCGTCTCCCTTTCACTTTGCTCTCCCATTGTTTGCAATTATTTTGCATAAATTTGTGAATGGGAAAAACTGTGTAGCAAAATTTTCGTTTTATATGGCCGCAATTGGCTGCTGCTCAGTCATCACCCTGGGGGACCCACTGGGCGTGCGGATAGTTGGGTGGCTTATGCTGGATGTTCTCTTAGCTCTTGTCTTTGCTTCAACCTGATTTATGCGCACTTTGTGCTTTGGCCCAAAATGCGATGTGATCCGATGCTTCCCGGCGCCCTGCTTCAACTTCATTTTCCAGTCTTCCCACACACACACACACACACACACATCTACTCGCAAAGCATGCTAATTTATTGCTGCTGATTTTAATAACTTGCCAGTTTTGCTAAGCAACAATGCCCAGATAACTGTTCCCAACCCTATTGAGTCTGTGTATATTCGGTGTGTGTGTTGGTGAAATATATTTTGGGTGTTGCCAAAGCAATACACAAAGGCAATCGTCTAAATAAGCCAACACAGGGTGTGAAGTGCCAAGTTGCTGCTGACGAACATCTGTTGATGGACAAGGTCTAATCTTGACGCCTTCTCAGCTAGCTCGTGGGGCGTTCAGTTCGGCATGTCCAATTTTGAATAGCTAATTCGTAATTGCAATTATAATTATCTCGCTTTCATTGCATTCATTAGGGGCACACACATATTTAACATTCAACTGCAACTCATCGTCAGAGTTGTCCAATTTGGCATTTGATACAAACAAAACTAAAAGCAACAACAACAACAACAACAACAAGAACAGCAAAAGCAACTCTGCACGTGCTGTCTCTCTGTCTGTTTGGTCGGCAAGTTACCCTGTCTCCCTGTCTCCCAGTCTCCCTGTCTGGGTTCCACTAGCCATTGACCACTAGTGGGAGGGCTGGGTAAAGGTTACCCAACCGCCAAAATGGCTGCGCATCTGTTCATCTCCTCATCTACTGAATAATGCCCAGTTGTTGGACGAATAATAGTGCGGCCAATTTGTACAAATTCCCACTCACTTAATACTTTAGCGGATTCGCCCCTGATGCCCAATGCTAAAATGTTGCGGATTTCAATGTTAAAATATGCAATGGCTTTTGAACAATTTATAACAATTTACCCATAATAAAAATATCCGTATATATGTTTGGAATTTTGTTGTGTTTTTGTGTTGTGTGTTTAATAGGCACAAACTTTGCGAGCAAAGTAAAGCGAGTAATTGTTGGGAACGCGAATGAGATAGGTGAGGGGAAGGGGGAATGGGTTCACTAGGGGGAAGATTTCCCCGAAATTCAATTGAAAATTGCATTGAAATAATTTGCCATTTTGCATTATTTTGCATTACACACATTTACATTTACACACACTTATATAGAATATGCAAATGTTGTGTGTGTGTGTGTGTGTTTGTTTGCATTTTATATTACTGGTTCTGCCGCTTTACTCACATAATTTGAATTTTCGCAATTTATTTGCTTTGACTCTTCAACTTGCATGCAGCAGCATGAATTATAAAATTTCGTTTCAATCGTTTTTGTTGTAATTGTTGTGGCCAAATGGAATTGTGAGCCCCAATCGTTGTCCGGAACAGCAGCCAAATACCAACGGCTTCCGAAGTAAAAGTCAAACTCAACTCAACTCAACTAAACTGAACTAAACTAAACCAAGCCCAAAAAAAAAAAAACTATATGGCTGCGCTTAGGGATTTCTGGTTGGGCAAATGCAATCAAGTCACAAACTTGATTGCAGTTATGAAACGATGAAAGAATTAAATGAATTGCTTTAAGCATTCGATTACCATGAAGACTGTTTCTGCGATAATTGTTGGTTTCATCAATAATTATTTTTGTGTACCATTGTTTAGCATTGGCTTCCTTGAGATAAACTGAATTCACGACTATGAGTCACCCTGTGCCCACTTCAGCTCACATCAACAAAGGCACACATATACACACACATGCATGCATACATGTGCATACATGCCTGTGAATACATTCGAGTCGTATACGATGAAATTTAAATCTATTATTGTAATCACTTGTATATATATATATACATATGTGATTATATAATTAAAATAAATTCAATTTTAATTGTTTTTCAATGTCTTGCATAAATAAAAATAAAATAAGTTACGTTGTTTGCTGGGTTCGTGTCTAAGCTAAATAACTTTCGTTCAGTGTGGAACTGTTAAACAGATTCGTTAACATTAGAAAATTTCGTTAAAAAATTACGCCATCGTTGAGTGTGGACCATCCACACATTCCACAATCCTTTGGCCAAGCAGCCGCTAGCTAAGTCAACAGCCAATTAAATTTTATGGCAAGTGAGCTTTGTCCCAAAATCCTGGTTGAAAAATATGTTACTTAGGCATAATTAAGCTATACTAGTAGAGGTCAGCACCTAAAGCTTTCCATTTAAAGACCAACATAAGAAGAGCTTTCTGAGAATGCGCATACGCTGCGTTTGCTGGCTGACTAACAGGAAAAAATAAGTAGCCTGCTTTCGAGCGCTTTCGCTCTCAGTTGGCCGCGAGATTTCGCCCAGCACGGATAACGCAATGGACAACGAGCTCAACTTACAACTGGTTGTTGGTTGTTTCTCTGGCTGCACGCGCTGCCTGTGCTCTAATTGTTTTTATTGTTGCTGGTGTTGTTGTTTTGAGCAGCAGCATCGCGCCAGTTCTTATTGTTAATAAGCGAACTTTGTTCATTTGCTGTCAACATATATTGTCACTTTTTAATGTGCGCCGCCCTGTGATATTGTAAAGTGTAATTCAAACAAAATTAAACAAATCAAGTGCGCAATTTGGTGTACACCAAAGGTAAATAGGCAAGCAGAAAACATTTCTTACAACACTGTGTGTATTGTGATTAACTATGCCGTGTGCTTAATTTCGCTGGTGCAGCTTAAAAAAACCAAAAGTAAAACCCACAAGAGAAATTCCAAAATTTAGCTACTTGCATTTCTTCGAGTATGTGTGTGCGAGTGTGTGTATGTTTGCGTGTGTGTGAGTGCGTCTCTTTCCACTTTCGCCAAAATGCTCCAATTTCGTGTTATCTTTTCCTGCCTCTCACTTTTGATTACTTTGACTTTCGCTGTTTTATTTTCAACTCTCCCTTTTAAATAGCTGACGTTGTGGGCGGATAAAGTGTGTGTGTGTGTGTGTGCGTGTGTGTAAGCTGTGTTCCGGCTGAATTTCAGCTGTGTAACGGGACCAAATCATGTGGGTGCCAATTGAACTGGGCTGTATCCCTGTAGCCAATTATTCATTTAAAGCAGGTCACCTCCCAACCGACCACAGCCCACCAGTTTTCTTAGGCCTTTTCATAAAACATGGGGATAATTATTAAATATGTACAAAACATTGTCACACTGTGCACAGTGGAATGACCTCGCAGTAGGTTAACTGAAAGTTGTTGCTACTGTTGCTGCAGCTAATGTGGATGCCAAAATGGCAGCCTCTCTTTCACACTCGCGCACACTCACACACACAAACACACGCTTCATACTGTCGCACTCTAAATCCATATTCCATATATATATATATATATGTGTCTGTGTGTCGGTGTGCTCGCAGCTCATTAAACACTTATTTAATTATAATGCATTTATGTTACTGCATTAAACCAAAGTGCCCCAGTCAAGGAAGTTCACATTTTATGGCATCCTCTTCCTAATATTTAATATGTGCTGGTTTTACCAACAACAACCAATGGTTTATCAAATGTTTTCCTTATATGCTTAAATACAAATTGCAATAATAATATCTATAATTGGATGGCAGATGTGTCCCCAAACCCCAATGAAGACATGTCTTCTGATATCGATTACTTTTTCAATTAGTTTATATGATAATATATATATATGTTCGATCCAATTCAGTCGGCTCAAGCATACAACAATTCCTGCTTGAATTACTAATATTAATTTATCGTCCAACGGAACTGCAAATTATCAGACAAATTTTGGTCTGGTCAAGGGACTGCAATAGTCAGCTGAAGAATAATGAGGGAGAGGAGAAGAAGGAGGCACAGTCAACAACTGGTGGCGAGCAGTTGCAATGTGAGAATTGTTTTACTCCATTGGCAACGTCAGATGCGCTTGTGCTGACGGCTGTTTGGTCTTTGAAGTGGAAATGCTGCAGCTTTGCTTACAAATTCAATCAAAAAACTGTCAACTGTCAAATGTCAACTGTCATCTGTCATCACTCTCCATGCATATATATATATATGTGTGTGTGTGTGTGGCTGATAAAATATGAGTTGCGATGATAGCGAATGGAAGAGCAATCGTTTACTGAGACACATGGAAAGCGATGCTAGATGAAAGTGTTGACGTTCCTGTCTGTCGCTTCTCGTTTCTAGCTTTTCCCTTTTCATTTGTTTGCTCTCAGTTCTCCCCTCACCGCCGCCGTCTGTCATAGTTCTTATCTTTATATGTATTTGCTATTGCTGTTGCTGTCTCCATCTACATTTCCATTTCCTTCTCTGTCTTTCCCTGTCTTTCCCTGTCTTAAGGTTTGTCTTTAACTTTCCCCATAAGCACTTAATACCCTTACTCTTTTCATCGTTTTTCAATGAAAAGTTTCTAGTTTTATTTTCATTTGGCACGAAGACCCAAAAACTATGCCAAGTACTGCAGCTTGAAGATGAGCGCGTGCCCAACGAGTTGCTGTGCCAGAGAAGGTGCTGTCCCAATAAAAACAGTGTGATTTTAAAAATGCTACTAGCCAATGAAAAAAAGGGAAATAAATTGGATATTTTAGTGTCATATGCATATATATCTTTCCTTTCATCGTATCTATATGTGTCAAAAGAGAACTGAAACATTTTCTAGGCCGAGCTCTGATTTTGGTTATCGATGTTTAAAGCCGGTTTCGAGACAAATTTCTTTAAAAGTTGGTGACTTCCGATTTTTATTTTATTCCTCTCGTTCAACCTCTTCTTTCCGCTCTCCCCCTTTCGATGTTTCCCTCTCTTTCTCTCTCTGACAGCGCAGAAAGTCCAGCAAGGAGTTGGACTGAGCTTAGTTCATCTCATTCGGCATTGGAAACTTTACAGCTTACCTCAAAAGGAAATGATCTCTGTGGACAGCTACTAACTGCTAGTTGATAGCTGGCGGAGAGGTAGAGGATCTCCTAGCTGCCTGTCTGGCTATCTAACGGATTACACAGCCTGCATTCACGATGGATGGGACACCACTTGGATTAACTTTCACTTTCAGCCTAACGTTGGTGGTGCTGTTGTTGCTACTAGTTGTGTGTGTCGTGCTCGGATGCCACTGCCTAGGACCACGTGCTGCCAGTTGGATGCGAATGCGCTCCAACAAGGAGGAGAAGATTGGCCTATCCAAGCACAAGCACAAGCTCTTCCATCCCAATGGGTACATGGCCAGCGTGAGTTGCCAATTGCTTTCAACCCCCGAATCATTTGAAATATCTCAAATTGGTGGAAAATAATAATATTCCTGTCTGTTTAACTGCTTGCAGATTCAATCTGGCTCTGAGTTTCTGCTTAGCACCAGCGGCAGCTTCAAGCGCTTTGATACCCTTGACAAGGACGATCAGCAGCAGCTGCAACAGCATGCCCATCATCAGCAACACCATCAGCAACAGTTGCTGCTGGGCAATGGATGCGACCCAAATATGGCGGCAACTACAACAGCAACGACGACGACGACGCCGCTTTGGAATCTGCCACAGGCAGATGTCAGCATACCGCCACAGCCTCTGCGTCCGGCACCAGCGCCCAATAGCGCTGGCCCCAGCAGTAAAACGGTCACTTTCTCCTTCAGCCAGATCAACGAGCTGAGCTCACCATCCGCAGAGCGGGTGGAAGCGTTGACGATGGAGCCTCGCTCTTGCATACGCTCCCCACAGCGTGTAGGAGGAGCTGGTGTTGCGGCAGCTGTGCCACAGCCATTGGAGGCGCCGCCGCCACGACTTACGACATCTGCGTCGGTGACCCTGTCCTCCACTGCGATTCCTCGACCCATTGCCAAAAGGCAGATCTCGGTGCAGCAGGGCATCAATATCGGGGCAGAGGTAACGGAAACAGTAAAACCAGAAGATCTGGTACATGAGCGTCGTCCGCCGGCACTAAAGCGTCGCAACTCCAGCACAAATCCGTTTCTGTGCGAGTCAACGGAGCAGCTGCTACAAGCAAAAAGCGAGGTAAAGATCCAGCCACAGTCGGTGCCGCACAACGGCAATCCCTTTGTGCATGGTCAGAGCCAAAGCCAAAGTCAGGGTCAGAGCCAGAGCCTATCGAGTCGCCTCCTCAAGCTGCACAACACAAATAATCCGTTTACCGGACTGACGCAGCGCGTTAAGGGGCCCCATATACTGCAGAAGACCATATCGGAGGATTATCTTTTCCGCAAGCTACCCAATGGCCACGGAATAATTGTAAGCAATGCCAATGGCAATGGGTATGGAAATGGAAATGGAAGTGGAGGTGGCAACGTCAACGGCAATGGCAATTCAACTTGGTGCTTTGGACGGTCGCTGCTCCGCCAGGAGTCGAGCATTAGCCTGGGATTGGGCAGACGCAACAGCTCGCAGATGTCTCTGGATGGCTCAATGGAAGGTATTAATCTGGAGCGAGCTATTTCGTGCGATTCGGTCAACTCAGATGCGTCATCGCTGTGCCTAGATCAACTCGATCAACCCTACACCCAAATTACCGGTTACCTCTGCGTCGGCCTGCAGTATGAGAAGTTAGTTTACCTTCTTCTTCCATAGCCCGAAAATGGAAGCCCATCAAAATTGTATAACTTCATTCCGCCACTATCCACTCGTCCACAGAAACATCAGCAGTCCGAACGAGGAGCAGCTGGAGCTGACGGTGAGCGTACTGGAAGCTAAGGGACTAATCTGTCCGCACAGCATGGGCCTTGACTCGTTGGACACGTTCGTTCGGATCTACCTGGTGCCGGATCATGCAGGTGGTATGCAGACCAAGGTGAGTCCGCCTACTCCAAAGAAAACGAAAGCGTTCAGTTCTTGCCCACATCCACATCCAGGTGGTAAAAGCAACGTTGACTCCAGCCTACAATGAGAGCTTCAACTTCCATCTGAAGCGACTGGGCGGGCCGGCACTCGCTTTGGTTCCATCTGTATCACAATGGGCCCGTTCACACCCTGATTGGCGAGGCGGAGATGGAAATTGGCGAGATGGAGCGTCCGATAATCACCTGGATACCATTGTCTGATTCGCGCAAGTGCAACGCGCGTTGGGGAGAGCTGATGTTCTCATTGAGATATCTGCCCACAGCGGAGCGCCTCACGATAGTCGTCGTTAAGGCGCGCAATCTCAAGCTGGAACTGGAAGCCCCAACGGAGCAGCTGTCGCAAGGGCAGTCCCCCTCTGGCGGAGCAATTCAGCATGTGTTTGTCAAGGTGAGCTAAGTCAACATTGAACATTCAAAAGATAGCCATGATCTCAAATGAGTCGTGTTTACAGGTCTATTTGATGAACAACGAGAAGAAGGTGTTGAAAAAGCGCACCTCGCTGAAGCGCAAGGATCGCTGTCCCATTTTCAACGAGTCGATGATATTTAGTGTGCCACCCCAGGGTCTGACCACAGTCCAACTGCGGCTCACTGTCTTTGGCGTCACTGATAATGGGATTGTGCCCCTGGGCCATGTCCTTGCCGGCAGCTGTGCGGTCGGTAAGGGTCTGCGCCACTGGCACCAGATGCTCTCCTCCCTGCGAAAGCCGGTGGCCATGTGGCATGTGCTCCGACGTGCTGCCAATCAGCCCATTTTCATTGGTGGCGCCGAGGCCGTCGTTGCCGCCATGCAAAGCACCCTCCAGAGGGCCAGCGCAAAGCGCAACAGCATCGTCTAATCTCCACATGGTTGAGAAGCAGAGGAGGTTGCAGTTCAAAGGGGGTTTGAAGCATTATTATGACCCTAATCACAATTTGATACAATTTTCAGCCGGGTTCCAGCTGGCACACGTCCTCGCAGTGGTAGTTAAAGCCTGTCCAGAAACTAGAAATTTCAATTCGTTCTTAATTTTCAAATTATTGGTAATTTTCCTATTTTCGTCTATATAAATTATTATATACAAATACATCATGATCCCAATTTTGTTGGATTTGAGTTCAGAAACTAAACATATATCGCTTCGGCCTATTTTTCCTGTTACCACTGTACCTAAACCTGGTCCCGCGCTTCCTATCTTAACTTAAATGAAACCCTCTAAATGGCATTTATTAAATTTAGAGTGAAGCATTTCATTAATTGTTTTGTATGTGATTCCCTAAAATAATCTACAAAATCTTCGTATTTCCTATAATTACTTCTAGATGCATACTACCACACACCAGTTATAAAACATATATATATATATATATACACATAAATAAGAGTCACTAAATTGAATGAAACCCCGCACCAAAGGACAAGTCGAGCCTATTAACTAGTTATATATACACAAATACATACACATATGCGTACATACAATATACAAAAGCTACATATACATACACATGATACAGATATACAGATATACTATATACTATCGGATACTGTACGCACTTATTGTTAGCATTTATACCCATTATCGACATTTGTCGATTAGCTAAGTCTTTTCCAAAATAAATTACAATTGGAAAGTGTGGCAAGCCGAACAGGAAATACCTTTGCAGGACCATTGAGCAGATTGTGTCAATAGTGATTCAAATATAAATTAATCAAAACTTGAAAATTTAGTCGAGTTTTCTGAGGTTCAACTCGGCATTCAAGCGTACAAAGTCCAAATTTATTTACAGCATTCGTACAAGGGCATAAAAATTGGAAACCAATATTACTGAAAATTAATACGGTAATTAAGTGAAATAAGTAAAGTCCTCATGCAGTAGAAGAATTACAGGAATGCCACCCAATATCCTCAAAGAATCTACAACAATCGAAGAAACATTATTTATGAAGCCCACTGTAGAGTAAAATAAAACAATTGATAAGCAGTTAAGTTACGAGAGGTTAATAGATAGAATCTTTTCTGGCAATCATGATTGTTAAAATATTAAAAAAATTAAACTAAAATGGCTTAAAACTAAAATTAAATTAAAAAGAAGGTTCAAAAGCCAGTTGCATGTGGAAAAAGACCCGTTTTGAGCAATGTGATATGTATTTATTCAGATGTAGTTAACTATACTACATATATAAAGTTATACATGTATTTGTATTTGTATTTGTAATCGTATTATAATTTGTATTTATTTCGAGCTAGCAAGTATTTAAGATGCTACAATACTTAATAGTTTAACAGACTTAGCAAAGTTTAGAGTTTAGAGAGTTTTACCGATTTTACGACAGAGTCGCGTGTTCAGTGGACATAAGAAATAACAATAATTGAAAACCCCCTTCATTCGATCGATGAGAGCATTGTTTTCCAGTTCGTTTTCCGACAACATTTGAAAACAGACACATGTAAAAGCAAAAGACAATAACTTTGCAAGCATTTAAAAAATCATAATTTATCAAATAATAATTTCATTACTAAGCCAAAATACTTTCTGACATTGCCCCAACTATCTACTTACACTGCACTCTAGAAAGCTATTTACTTATCGAGTATATATTGATATACCTTTCTATGATCTATAACTATGCATAATCTAAAACTAAAACTAAAACAAGAGAGAACGTTTCAGTCGGGCGCAACCGATTTACGAAATACTTTGATATCAGCTGATAACAGGTAGCAATGAACCGGCTGGGTGTGTCCTTCAAATTGCGGTAGATATAATCTAATAAACCCTCACCAAAGTTTGGGAGAGTTAGTGTAGTTTTTATCCGAATTTTTGAAAGGTGTTGCTAGTAATGACTCTAGCTTTCAAATTGTGTGAGATTTATATGAGCTTTTCGTTTTCCACTAACAGGTGTTTTGGCTTAGCGAGACGGAGTGGGCGTGGCCATCCAATTTTTTATAGATCTGTTAGGGAAGTTACCAGCAATATACTTTCAAAATTTGGTTACCATGTGCATTTTAGATTTATAGCGTCGAAGTTCCTGGGGGCATCGAGCGGGGTTGTGGTCTTGAAGTTTATACCCCGATCTTGTTGTTACTAGCAAGTCACCTTCCAAGTTTGGTGAATCCATCTTTAAAATCGTGGAAAATATGCGAATTTATCGATTTACACTTTTCGAAATATCGGCTTTGGCGATATGGGCGCAGGTGTGGGAGTGGCTATAATCTAATTTTCAGTTCTTAAAGGCGAATTCCAGTCTAGTGGATGTAGCGCTCCATTTTTTACACTATTCAGTATGGGTAAGGGTGTCGAAAAAGTTGCGATCCTACAGAAGGACAGACAGACGATAGCAAGACGGACATTGCAGAAAATCAATATACTCTGAGACCTTTGGTATCAAAGTATAACAAATAACTATAAATGACCAACAAATCCAAAACCTGGCACACAACCTTTATCAGCTTTAATATTCCAATCGAATATAAAAATTAAAGTAAACCTCACATTTAAAGCGAAAACTCTTGATAAGCTTACACTTTATACGAACAAATCTCATGTTTGTATTACACGCTTAAATTCATATTATGAATATCAGTTTTGTACTTTAGTATTTTATAATAATAAATAGCGAAAAAGCCATGGAACAAAACAAAATAAAAATAAAATCAATCCAAAAATTGTTAAAAACTTAGTTTTGTTTAATTTGTCGTATTAAATTTGTATTTACATACATACATATAAGTACTATATATACATTTAAAGATACACATACATACTTTAATTACATATATACCATATATATGTACATATATATATATATAAATATTGAATGACTGTAAATTATATATGCAATGGCTACAAATTGTTATACAAATAAAAATTAAAATAAATCCACAAAGGGAAAAAATCAAAAAAATATGGAACATCTAAAATTTTTTTTCAAGCATGAGCGTTCTCGACTATGTTATACTATGTACATAGCTTTGGTAAGTAGAAATATTTATAAATTACTGAAATATAATAGTAATGGTATTTAACAGCTGCCGTAGTAATTTGCATTACTACATAAATCTAATTAACTTCAGAATAAATGTATATATTTATTTGATCTGAACTAGAAAACAATCGCGAAATAGTTCAATCGAGACAAAAGTACTTCAACGATAAACAACTTTATGTTAACTATTTATACTGCACAGGGTAAAAAAGGAAATTTTGAACAGAACAGCACAAAACAAAGCAATTAAAATTGATACTTTTGAGGACACACACACTCATACACACTCTTACACACAAACAGCCACATACGCAACAAATACGACAAACTGACAGATGTATAGATATAGATATAGAGATACATTTGTATCTTTGTGCGGTTTTCAATCGAATTTCTAATTTCGATTTGGTTGATGCCAGCCATCTGTGCTGCCATTGGGTCGCCTATTTTTAGCCACAGCGATTAGCAGCCAATAGGCAGGCAGCACACTAGACGCAACAGACGCAGAGGGATCTTGGGTACACCCAGACCCAGACAAAGACTCAGACCTAGGCCAGACCACTTGACGTCGAGTCGCTGCCAGACTGTCTGGGAAGTAGCAAACCACTCGAGTGACTGCCCAACTCCTCATCCAACACATTTAAATGTGTGAAACAAGCACGTGATCCTTTCAGTTGATATCTGTCACTGCTACTGATACGATCTGAGCTACCAAATAGTGTATACAAACAGCAACAAAATGCAGTGTAGCCTGCCGGTGAATGTGAACGTGAACGTAATAACCTCCAAAGAGCGTCGGCTGCTCCGGACGCCCAAGTGTGCCCGCTGTCGCAACCATGGAGTCATTTCGTGCGTCAAGGGCCATAAGAAGTTGTGCCGATGGCGCGAATGCTGCTGCCCCAATTGTCAGCTGGTTGTTGATCGCCAGCGTGTGATGGCCGCTCAGGTGGCGCTGCGACGCCAGCAAACCATGGAGGCACTGGAGGCCAGCTCCGGCACCGCCAGCAATGAAGCGTCTAGCAAGGCTGAGCCACACAGCGATGAGGAGCTGCCGTCCACCACATTGACAACGCCCACCAAATGCTGCTCCTCCATGGCGGCCAACACGTTGCGCACGCGCCAGGCCCTGATTACCCAGAAGCGCATCTACAAGCAGCGGCTGCGCAACCTGCAACAGTCCACACTGCATATCACTGCAGCCATGGAAGGTAAGTGCCGCAGTCGGTGCCAGACTGTCTGGCAAGCCCAGTAATATGAGCAATTGGTGCGAGCGGGAGGGAGATGTCGTAGCGACAGGAAATGCCAGATTCCTTACAAAAGCAACAAAGACAACAACAAAAGCAGCCATAGCAATAGCAACAGAAACAGAAACAGCAGTAGGAATAGCAATAACAATCCCATTAACAGTATGACAAGCAACAAATTTGTTGGCAAGTCACTCCACCCACACTGAAATTGGAAGCTAGTCGGACTCAGGCATATTGCTCGTTATGTCCAATTCAAGAACCCAAATTTCAATGTGTAAATCGATTCAGAAAACGGAAAACCTCTTGAAGACACAAATGTGGCAAAAGTCAACGGGGCAACGAAAACAACAACAAGAACAAAAAAACCAACAACAAAAACTGAGCGGGAGATAAAAATCCACTTTTCGAAATTTCCATCTGGTTTCCAAGTAAACGAAAAAATCACGCAGACAATTTGGTGCCGTTTTGTCTGGTTCTGGTCGTTTGGGTCTGTGATCGGTGTGCAGCTCAAATTACGCCTCAATTTCCATATGCCACATGCATTACACACATTCTCACACAACTACACATACCCATACATGCACAACTGCGTTGAACGAATTGAGACAATTTGAAAGCAATTTGTTGCATAGATTTGACGCCAACGCCAACGTCAACGTCAAGATCAAAGAGCTCTCGCCCCCAAAAGTCACAGTGTGTAACTTAAATTATAATGCCCTGCCCATTTTCTCATATGCACTTGCAGAGTACAAGCAGCGCTTTCCCACGTTCAACTCACCGCTGCTGGAACGCATGCGCAAGCGACGAGCGTTCGCTGACCCGGAACTGAACTTTGCCATGGATACAACTCTACTTGGCAGCTCCGCATGCGGCGGCACAGCAATTCCTTTGGCAACGCCGCCAACAGTAATTGGGAACGCTTTTTATGATCTATTGGGCAGTCCCTCCGCCTCAGCCGCTGCTTCAGCAGCAGCTGTAGTACAACACCAAGAACAACATCAGCAGTATGGATATCAATCAATGCCGCTCCTTACACACACGACCGCGCCAATGCCCAGTGCCAAGAAGCCTAAGCTGAGTTTCTCAATTGAGTCAATAATCGGTATAAGCACGTAACATGACTTCAGTTTATGGGACATGTCCATATTTTGTACATTTTATAACATTTTTTTAAACTTTTTTTTATTATTATATAGTGTGATTCTTAGGAAATAAAACGATACTCATGTGACGTAACAAATATGTGTGTTATTATTTTATTTTTGGCTTTAATATATTCGTTGCATTTGATGTTTTTATATATTACATCAACTATTAATTCGGATTTACGAGGTGCCGGTTACTATTGCAAAGTTGACAATTATATTGTCCCAAATTTATCAAAAATAAACTTAAATTCAAAAACAACGGTCAATATTTACAACGTGGCCAAATATACCAAAGTTTATTACAGAAAATAAACGGAATGTGCGCAGTGCTGGAAAACACCAGCCATATATGCAACATGTGACAGCTGCAAGAATTCATGTATACATACCCAAGGGTAAATTTTCGTGTCACAGCTGCAAAGTTTTTGGAAGTGCTCATTTAAAAGTGTTAATATATGCAAATCAAAATTCGGCGTTGCCATCTAAAGCAATGTAACTGCGACTTGATATTTATGAATGATATAGTCACTGTTATGCACTTATTGTACATCTTAAAATTGGAATCGACACCTATCACCCATTAGTAACACAAATATGACAACAATATTTTACGCGGAACCTGAACTAGTCCTTGCGCACGGTCGCAAGGTGCTATTTCTTAATCCAAATGACTTGCAAATCTTTAAGGACATTGAATTGGCCGCTGACCTTACAACATGCGGTCTAAAAATTGCAGCCCCCGACAAATCTGAGGAGCAGCATTCGACAAGCGAGGGAAAGGGGACTGATGGCGGCAAACCGAAAGTGTACATACTAAATGTATGCTACTCGCCCGATCGACAACTGATCGCAATAACCACAGCTGGCCAAAAGGCTCTGCTTGTCTATGAGAGTCGGCCAGAAAATGCGAAGTTGCTGTCGGTACGCCCCTTGGCTCGAGCCTCGAGCGCAATGACATTCTCAGCTGACTCAAGCTCTGTGCTAATCACCGACAAGACCGGCGATTGCAATCAGTATGACTGTGTGGAAGTTAAGGCGTTACCACGACTACTGCTGGGCCACCTGAGCATTGTTTACGACATCGTATGGACACCGGATCTCAAGCACATTATCACATCTGATCGGGATGATAAAATACGGGTAACTAATTATCCGGCCACATTTGACATACACAGCTATTGTTTGGGCCACAAGGAGTTTGTCTCTGGTCTGGCACTACTCACCGAAGAGCATCTGTTGTCTGTCTCGGGCGACAAGACGCTACGTTTGTGGAATTACTTATCCGGCATGGAGTTGCTGCATCATGATCTTCCCGCACCGGCTGTGCGGCTCAATATGCGCGAACTTATGCCCGGCAGGCGCTATCAAGCAGCTGTGCAATTCTATGATCACGTCGAAGCCATTGGTCTGTACGAACTGGAGCACGCAAACGGCATCTGGACAATCGCACGTGAGAAGCTAGTGCGCGCCGAAGCTGGCAGCTGGAACATAAGCAATTTTGCGCTAACCAGCGATATCATCTATGTGGCAGGAGCAGTAAATGAGCGCTTCGCATTGCGCGTCTACAATGTCAGCGATGGAGAGCAGGCCAAAACGCTTCCGGCTGGCTGGTTGGACATGGTCACCGGCAGCTTTGCGGACCAGACCTGCGTCCCTGAGGATATGTCTGTATGGTTTAAGAAGCGCTACGACAACGTCAGCGACTACATGGAGCGCAAGAAGCGTCGCATCGAAGATCAGCAGCAGAAGTAATGCAGCTATGCATTGTATTTCTCCTAATCTAAGAATTTATGTGTAATATAAATGTTAAATGTTAAGCGAGGCAACGCGAAATTCGCCGTTTCTGTTTATTCCGTAGCACAACAAAACTCATAACGCACAAAACGAAATATTTCCAAAATATTAATAAACTACAATTACCAAAAATTAAACTACAAAAGACGTAATACTTTGTGTACATAATTTTAACTAATCCTCTCAGCCAATGTTTCGATGGAATTGTAATAACCGATTTCAACAAATTAAAATCACAATTTTTTTTATAGATCTCAGACTTATTTTTAGTCACATGTTACCAGATATTTAGTCCAAAAGATTCAGCAGAAAACTCAGATCTGTATAATACATGTAATTCGTATTTAATTGTTTTAATTTATATTAGCAAGTAGCGGACAAAGTAAATGAAATTAAACTGGCTTGTAATCCAATTTGCTTTCCAGCTTCTTATTGTCCGACACTTTGCGCACGGCCTTCATAAAGTCCTCCTGAATAACATATTCACGTTCAGCCCTGCAATGGTGATTTATGATTAGAATTTAACATGAGAATAGACTTAAGTCACCAGCTTGCTCACCTGATAGCAAAGAGGCCCGCCTCTGTGCAGACATTGCGCAGATCGGCGCCGTTAAAATTGTCCGACAATTTGACAATGGCCTCATAGTCTATCTCGCCGTGCTTAGCAATCTTCAATGCATGAATCTTCAGGATCTCCAAACTTAAACGAAATATCTCGATTATAATCTGAAATTAGGTAAAGATTTCACTCATTCATTCCAAACTTACCGAGCCTGTTCATTAGGCAATGGAATTTCAATTTTACGATCCAAACGACCGGGACGCAAAAGGGCAGGATCTAGCGTATCTGGACGATTGGTGGCCATAATCATTTTGACTTGTCCCAGTGAATCAAAGCCATCCATTTGATTGAGCAGCTCCATTAGAGTACGCTGAATCTCACGATCTGCCGAAGTGCCCTCGGAGAAGCGACGGCCTCCAATCGCATCGATTTCATCCATAAATATAATGCAGGGTTGGTGATCGCGTGCATAATTAAACATTTCACGTATTAAACGGGCACTCTCTCCGATATACTTGTCCACAATTGCCGAGGACACGACTTTGAGGAAATTTGCGTCCAACTGAGAGGCGACTGCGCGGGCTAACAGTGTCTTGCCAGTGCCAGGCGGCCCATAGAGCAAGCAGCCCTTGGGTGGTGTTATGCCAACGCGCAAGAAGAGCTCCGGGTTGAGCAGCGGCAGTTCGATGACTTCGCGCAGCTCGCGAATTTGCTCCGTTAAGCCACCAATGGCTGAGTAGGTTACATCGCCCGGATCCTCGTGCGACATGTTGTACACAAGCGGATCTACTTCGCGTGGCAAATAACGCATAATTGTCAGTGTTGTCATGTCGAGAGCTACACGCGTGCCAGACTTCAACTTAGCCTTGTCCAGCTGACGACGGCAACCGACCACATAGCGGGGTCCATTTGTTGCCTTAACAATGACTGCAAAAAAGGAAGTCTCATTTAATATTTTTAGAACCGCCGAACTTGCTTCTAGCTTACACTTGTCCTCAGTCAGTTGTTTCAGCACCTCGCCGACAATTTGTCCGACGCTCTGCAGGGCTTTTAAATCATTCTCTGATTTGTCATACAGTTTGGTCAACTCCTTGAGTTCCTCGCGTTCTGTAAATGTATCGTTTTACGTTGTTAAAATAAACACTTAATTAACGCTTAGAGTACACACTTTCTTTGAATCGGCCCTCAACCTCCTTGTGCTCTAACAATTTCTTTCTATAGTCGGATAGCGCCTTCTCACGAATACCCTCCGTCGATGGTACAGCACTCACGGTCATTTTAGCTGATTTTGTGCAATGTTTAAATTCTTTATAAACAAAATACTTTTGCTTAAATTGTGGAAGCCGTCTAATGATATTGCAGTTTTATAAAGAGTGTGACCAGCTTTTCCATGCGCATAAATCTCAAAGTAAATGCTTAAGAGGCATCATTATTATACCGAACGGGGAAAAAATAACTTTAAGCACTGTATGCCGTTAGCAATTAATACAAGCTGATATTATATTATTTAAATGAAATAAATAAACCCAACTCTTAAACTTTAATTTCAAAAATTATCCAAGCAAGGCAAAATGTTTCTGACAAAAAAAGGAAAAAACGAAAAGGAAATGACACAATGCTTATAAATTAATATAAGTATTGACGTCACAAACCTATTATTGGAATTTTTGTTCTGTGTTGTATTGCGTGTCGTAATGCCGTTACCTGCACAGTTTGTGCGCAATTTACAGCGTTTTCGGCTCGTTACCTTTGACGTAACGGACACACTCCTCCGACTTAAAGATCCCATCGCCCAATACGCTCTAACGGCAGCGGCATGCGGCGTATCCATTGCGGACCATACGCAACTGGAAAGCTGCTTCCACCAACAATTCAAATTGATGAGTAAGAAGCATTCGAATTTCGGCCTTTGCTCCCCCAATATGAACTGGCAATCATGGTGGTCGCAGCTGGTTGTGAATACGTTTAACTGTGTCGACGCCAGCATACCGGATTCCAAGCTTCAAACAATTGCAGAGCAGTTGTTGGCCATATTCCACACTAGTGCTTGCTGGACGCACATTAACGGCGCTGCGGATTTGGTGCAGCGAGTTCGCGATGCCGGCAAGTGTGTGGGCGTTATATCCAATTTCGATCCGTCGCTGCCGCAGGTGCTAAGCGCCATGGGCATGGCAGACAAATTCGACTTTATTCTGACCTCCTACGAAGCAGGTTTTATGAAGCCAGATTCCGGCATATTTCAGGCAGCTATAGGTAATCTGCCTATTGCGCCTGCACAGGCACTACACATTGGCAACAAGCTCGACATGGACTATATGGGTGCGCGAAACAGCGGATGGAGCAGTCTCCTGGTGCACACTGAACCAGAATCTGTGCACGAAGCGGCCAAGCACTCGTTTGCAAGTCTAGCCGAAATGCTGCAGGCGCTCGAAACGCAGAAGATTGCCTGGTGAAGGTGCTGCTGCAAAATCAATTTCAATTTGAATATAAGAGTATATATATATATATTATTTCTTTTACAATATTTGTGTTAGTCACACACACTAATAGCTATTTATTAATGAACTTTTATTTAATATTAAAAGATTATGCTTATTTTCAGTTGTGCTCGTTTTACAAAAAGTGTAATGCGATTATTTTACGTATACTGCAATAGCTCAGAAATTAAAATTAAATCGCAAATTATCAGCGAATTTAAATATTTGTTATACTTGAGTATATCTTTGGAATACGTAGTGCATATTATTGCAAAAGTAAATTATATTTCTGTTTGATGTATTACAAACTAAATGAGACTGAGAAGAAAAACTAATTATTTTGCAGATTTTAGAGGCAATGGCCAGTGAAACGTTTACAAATGCCACACAAGTTTAAAAAATTAATTTTTGCGGAAAGGAGACAAAAAGAGAGGGATAACCTCCCTAAGCTATACAGTTATATATATGTATATCCTAGCATTATCAATAGCTACTTATATATATATAAATCATATATACACAAAAAGAAAAAAAACACATTTGTATCCTATAAGTTAAGTAATGTACAAATTAATAACCATTTTAAAAGCTAATCTGTGACCGAAATGTAAGTGTATGTGTTTGCGTGTGTGAGAAATGCATTTGAGGTATGGCAAATGAATCCCTACGTGGATTTTGTGGCCTTGACCGGCATCTGAGCCTTGGCCGCCTTCAGCTGCTCTAAATTGAACTGCTTGCGTATTTCCGAAGACACCTGTCGGATGACGCTCTCCGTATTCGTCATCAGATCTCGTTCAAGGACATCGATATCGATATCTTTGCTCTCGAGCCGCATTTGCATGTCCGAGTAGAAGTCACAGAAGAGTACCGGTTCATCGGAACCGTTGGGAGTGCGTGTACTGCAGTATTGTCCGCGTCGATGGAGATCATCATTGTTCGCCCGGGAGTCGAGGAACCGACGAGCTCCCAGCGGCAACTGCTGTTGTATAAGCCTCTCGTGATTCTGAGATATGCGATATTTTAGTTTCTTAAACTCTTTAACCTCGTTTTTCATGTACTTCACATAGCTGTACATCTTGGAAGTCTTCTTGGTGAGGTTCTCCAAGCAGGTGATGAAATTGCGAACTTGTTGTGCGCGTGGCAGTGTGCTGGGATCCAGACGCTCCGCCTTATCGAAATGCTGCTGCGACCGATTGAAATCGTGCTTCATGGCCAATGCCGAAGCGAGGACAACATGATTTTCGGCCACTTTCGGTGCATGCTTCACGGCAGCAGTCAGTATAAGATCGGCATCGGCTAGGCGGCCCATACGAAACAGAATTGTGCCCAGGCTGAGTAGCGCAATATCTTTGTGCTCCGGCGGCGCTAGCATGGTAGCCAGACGGGCACATGGCAGCGCCTGGAGCGCATTGCCACGCATGCGCCAATAGTATGAGCTCAATGTGTGAAACTTCCACGAATCGGGCAGCCGTTGGAGTCCATCCAAGGCAAAGCGACGAGTCAGTTCGACCGTGGCAGTACCAATGTTGCTATCATACTCGCGCTCCACATACGCCGAGTCCAGCACCTCCTTTCGAAAACTCTCCAGATGATCATATGTGGCTGGACCAACACTCAGCTCATGGTAATTGTTGCATATTGGCTCCAAAGTACGTTCGATATTTGTATTGATTGCAGTCCGCTGCAGTTCACGCTGCTCCGGTAGATTGATGCGCTTCAACTGATCTGGAGTGATTTTCAGGTAGGACATTCGCTTCTCGAGCAAATAGTAGTCCATGGCGCATTTGGCCTGCTCGGCAAGATTTTCGCCAAATCGCATAGAGAAGCGCAAATGGTCTACGATCTGCTCCCGCTTGCGCAGCAACTCCAAATAACTGCTCTCCACATACTCACTGTAGCGGATTTGTTCGAGGAATGCAATTAGATTGTGCGGCTCCCGCATAAAGAACGGCGAGTCGAGTTTCTGTATTATGCGTTCATCCTTTACCACCCAATGATTACTCGCAATCAGCAGGTGGATGCAGCACGTAGCAATTAGAAACTGACAGAGCCGCATTATGCATCTGGTATTCAAGGGGAAGTCGCGTCTGGCGACTGGATACACTTAATTGGCCACAGTTGCACCAGGAGCAAACGTAAACATTTAGAACAATTCAATTTCTTGTGAATGAGTAAATAAACACCGACGACTGTTTATTTTGTACTTTTGGCAATATTTAGGGTATTTTTTATTCGATATTCACAATTACTTGAAGCCGAACTGTTAATCTAACATGGGCATATTAAGGGAATAAGCTGGCAAAATTATTCTATTAAACTGTTTTAACCTTTTCTAATAATACACTTTTAATCCATTTCTGCACACGAATTGTATGTTTGTAACATTGGTTATATTGCATGTATTAATGTTAATATTAAAATATTTTCAGTATTTTTTTTACATTCTGTATGGTATTTCAACATTTGTGACTGACTGTCACACAAATCGCTACATAAAATGCGAAAAAACGGAATCGCGGAGAACTGTAACGCGGAAAAATACATTAAAAATATTCGTAACTCGCGTGCGTGTTTTTTTCTTTAACCGTCACACATCCATTTTTTGTAAATATATATTTTCTTCTACGTTAATTACAATGCGTCTTAAGAATTAGAAACATGAGAACGCAAATAAGACGTCGCGCTCATGCAAAGTAGCAGAAAAAGAAGGCACACACACACAGACAACATACATACATACGCACGCATGTCGTTGCGAAGGAATATATGTATCTAAATATGCATATGCATGTATGAGTGTCCGCTAGTGTTTTGCGGTTGTATGTACGTGCGTGTGTGTGTGTGTGTGATTGCTTGCTGGTTTGCTTGTGTATGTGCGTGCGTTACCTACTGTCAGAGTCTGACTCCATCGAGAAGAGAGGTGGGGAAAGAACGTCGGCGTTCGAGCATTAAAAGAAATCTGTAAAAATGAACTGGCACAGTGGACGACGCCAACTACAGCAGCATTTCCAAACTGCGAATGGTGTCCTACTACGGCTACAACTGTGATATTTGGAATCGAAAAAGCCGACCGCACCGAAAACAAGCCCCGCATCCGTGTAGAAGCGTTGGAGACTGCCGCTGGACGACTTTATAGACGAAGACTCGAACAAAAAACAAGATTTTTTGAAGCTACAGACAAAGCGGCACCGTCTAGGGTCGAAAGAAGCAAAAACAACAGCATCATCACTTCAGTGAATATTATTAAAGGTACATGCATGCATTCATACATATGTAGAAACATGTACATGCCTACATGTGTATATGTGTAATAGGCGCCGCCATTTTCCGTGTGATCCATGTAACAAGCTGAACAAAACGAAAAAAACCTGGACCTAGGGTTGGCAATGTACACATTTTAACCGAAACGAGTATTTTTTACAGCTCACAAATCGCTTAATTTAACTGTATTTGGTTGCGCATTTAGCTCTGAATTTAGCATAAGAAAAAGCTGCAATTATATGCTCACATTGCTGTTTGCTATTTGCGATCAAAAATTTTTAATGTTTGTTATAAAATATTCGACAACCCTGCAGCATTTTTCTTTGTTGACATTTTTCGTAGAATGTGTGTGTGTCTGGGCGTGTGTGTGTGTGTGTTTGTGTCGTACGGCGCTGCCGCAAGTTTTTTTTTCTTTTCCTTAGAGAAAATGGTAAAACAAAGCGACTTTTTGTGGATTTAAGTGGAGTGTCAAAATATAAACAAAAAAAAAAAGTCTAATTTATCGAACAGTACTTTTCAAGAGTGGCAACCTTGCGCAGGGCACTGTCATTTATTTAGAGTCTGCAGTGCGCATGAGTGCATAGTTGCTCTCGCTCTCGCACTCATGCGATTGCATATGTCTGGCCGTCTTGTAAACAGCTGAGAGCTGATGCAGCGTTTGGGCACCCATAAAATACATATGTATATATTATATGCATATATCCACTCACACACGTATATGTGTATATATATATATATGTACACATACATATATATAAACATACATATATATATATATATATAAATATATACATATATATATATAAACATACATATATATATATAAACATACATATATACACACACATATATATATATATATATATATATATATATATATATACACATATATATATATACATATGTATATATATATATGTACATATATGGTTGCAATTATTGAAACCTAAGACAGTCAGCAATACAACAAAGCCGCTAGCCGCTGTACAATTTTTGCTTATTGGCTTTGTAAGTTTGTGTTATCGTGCGTGCTAGGTAAAATTAACCCACAAATAAGTTTTTTTTAACTAATGTAAATAATTTTTTTTTTTTGCACATGTGCTTCATGTAAATTGATTTTTGCTTTGCACGTGTATGAGTCAGTGCAAAGAGAGCGGTCAGCTAGACGTGAGAGAGAGGGAGTGCGAACGCGTGCCGTCTATCGACCTCGCATCTTTTCCTAACCCACCCACCCAAAGTGAAGCAGGCGAAGCCATAAAATATTTTTTAAATCAGAGTGAACGTTCCAATTACATTTATAACTTACTTAAAAACTGTTGCATATGAGTTTGGCAGCGTTTTTTTTTTCTTTGTTCATTGTAAGTCAAATTGTTTTGGCTCAGAAGTTTTGAACGCTTATCATTTATCAGCGGCGTCAGTAGAAACCACTTTTGCGTCTGAGAGCTTTTCACTGAATTCGAGTGTGTGCGAATATTCTGTGCCTCGAAGTGTTGCCATCTCGTGTGAGCAGGGCAAAGTAGTTTCAACTTGGTTTTGTCCACGACTATGACATCCATAAAGCCACATTTGTATGTGGATGCATCCTAAACCACAATAAGAAGTCAACTGCGGCTAAACGGCAGCATACACTTTTTCGCTTTCTTTAATTTATTTTTCGCTTTGCATTTTACAGACTGCATACACATCCAGAATGGTTGTCGGATCAAATCATACGCGGCGCAGTGAGACTGTGGGTAGATTTACAAACAGTGGCAGCACCAACACAAATACCAGCAGCAGCAGCACCACCAGCTCCACCATCAACTCCACCAGCGCAACGTCTTCAATTGTAACCGCATCGTCAACGGTGGCGGCGACGACGTTGTCGTCGTCAATGGCACATAATAACAACAACACCAAAAGCCAAAACTCTTCTCTTAGCAGCAGCAGCAACAACAACAACCTAAACAGCAGCAGCGGCAACTCACATAATCATCATCAGCAGCTGCAGCATCATCATCATAATCACCCTCAGCATCATTATCAGTCGCAGCAGCAGACCACGACACACCACAGCTCCACATCAACGGCGGCAACACTTTTAACAGCATCAGTATCATCTTCCTCATCATCTTCATCATTATCATCATCGCATGGCGGTGGAGCTGGTGGTGGGGGTGGTGGGGCTGGAAGTGGGAGTGGAAGTGTTGCTGGCAGCCTGAACGGTTGCAACGGCAGCGCCGTTAGTCGTCTATCGCAATCAACGGGCATGTCGCCGCGTGAGCTCTCAGAGAACGATGATCTAGCCACATCGCTGATACTTGATCCACATCTGGGCTTTCAGACGCACAAAATGAACATACGCTTCAGGCCGCACAAACTGGGCATCCAGGAGCTAAAAGCGATCGTCGACGATTTCATTCAGACGCAAAACTACGATGTTGCCACACAGTGCATCTACGATGGCCCCTGGATTCCCCGTCATCTGAAAACCAAGAACAAAATCGCCACCAAGCGGCTGCACGACCACGTAAGTAGATGGTACCAAGAAAATTTACTTATAAAGATGTTGATATTTCGAAAAAACAAACTGAACCGATAATGATTTCCGATAGCTTATTTATATAGTGATCGCTGCATCTTGGATCTGAAATTTTGTTTCAGAACATTTTGAGTACAGAATATTAATATGCAACCAGGAAATTTATGGCTTTTTTTGAACGAGTTTTTTCTTTGTACTATTCGAAAAGTTTTCCAAACACTCATTTTCGTAAATTTCCAGACAGCTTAGATTATTTTTCAGCCATAACTAGAAACAAAGTATATAAAGTGAAAAACACGAGACAAATAAGTGCAAGAGACAGCAAACAGTTTGATATAGATTTTAGTGAGCATTGGACATAGTGTGTATGTCTATTTATATATATGTGCAATATTATCGGAATATCAACAGCTTTACATTGATTGCGTTTTGTCATAAATTAGCTGACTAACCAGAGCAACTCTTTTTATCCATGCTGATTAGATTGTGCGATATTTGCGTGTATTTGACAAGGACAGCGGCTTTGCAATTGAGGCATGCTATCGTTATTCTCTAGAGGAGCAGCGCGGCGCCAAGATCAGCTCAACAAAACGCTGGTCGAAAAACGATAAAATCGAATGCCTGGTTGGTTGCATTGCGGAACTGACTGAAGCGGAAGAAACGGCGCTGCTGCATTCGGGCAAAAACGACTTCTCTGTGATGTACAGCTGTCGCAAAAATTGCGCACAACTTTGGCTGGGACCTGCTGCCTACATTAATCACGATTGTCGCGCCAATTGCAAATTCCTTGCAACCGGACGTGACACGGCCTGTGTGAAAGTGCTGCGGGACATTGAGGTTGGCGAGGAGATAACCTGTTTCTATGGCGAGGATTTCTTTGGGGACAGCAATCGCTATTGTGAATGCGAGACGTGCGAGCGGCGCGGAACTGGGGCATTTGCTGGCAAAAACGCAGCAAACCACATAAACGAAAAGGCTCTGGGCCTGACCAATGGAATGGGCTTGGGTCTAGGTCTGGGCGCTGCCGGCAGCGCCAATGGTGGTGGCTATCGACTGCGCGAGACAGACAATCGGATTAATCGGATCAAGAGTCGCGCCAACAGCACGAACAGCACCTCCAACAGCAACAGCAACGACAGCAGCAATGCCAACAGCAATGGCTTAACTACGCAACCATCAACTGTGGTGCGGCCCAAGAGCAGCAGCATGGAGCTGAACGCTGTCGCTTTGGTGGACAGGAATAAAGTGCCCATTGTGGTTGTTTCGCCGTTGACAATGAAGGCACTTCGCCAGAAGGGTATGACCAAATACGATGCAGAAATGATAATGGCCAATGCAGCCTACCATCAACAGCAGCAGCAGCAGCAACAACATCATCAGTTTCACCCTCACCTGCCACACACAGCAACATCAGCTGCCGCTGGTGCTGCACCACATGTGCAGCAGCAACATGTGGAGGCCAGCCAGGCGACGGCCATGCAGAAGCCACAGGCGGCAGCTGAATTGAGTAATGGACGCGCTGTTATCACGCTGCGCAAATCAATGCGTGTGAACAGCACGAGTAGCAGCATTTCCACAGCATCCACGGATGAGCCGCTGGCCAGTTATGGCACCAGCAGCACAATAGCATCAGCAACTGTTGCGGCGCCGCCAGCTGCAACAGTACCACCAACAGTTGCAACCATCGGCAAAGCCCCGGTTGTGCTGGTACCACGCTACAAGCCAGCGGCAGCTCTTGCAGCAGTTCTACAACAGCAACAACAACAGCAACAACAGCTGCAAAAACAACATAAGCAGCAACAACGCCAGCAACAGCGACACCTTCGACGTAGCGAGCGTCAAACGCAGCGTCAGAAGCTAAACGAATGCGCCAGTTTGGACAGCACTCAGCTGTTTGGCAAATATCTAACGGATAGTGAGAGCAGCGACACGGATTTTCAGCAGCAGCTACAACAGCAGCAGCAACCCCACAAGGTTTATGTGTGCAGCGAGGCAGCATCTGAGGCAGCAACAGCAATGGCAACAGCAGCGCCATCTTCGTCAATGGAAAAGCGTGTAACGCGCAACAGCGCTGGACGTGTTGCCGCCGTAGCAATGGCAACGACAACAAACACAGCAACAAATACTGCCCTCAACAACAGCAGCAGCAGCAGCAGCAGTAACAACAATAACAACAGCAACTTTAAAACAACGATTACAAATTGTAATAATTTAAATAGTAGTTATAGCTATAGAAATAATGTTAGCGGTAGATATAGTGATCGCAAGCAAAAGCCGAGCGAGCCAACAGCAGCAGCGACGGCAACGGCGACGACGGCATCGATAGCAACAACGTTAACGTTATCAAACATTGCGAAATGCACGCCGAAGCCCTCGTCGTCTTACTGCTCGGCGGGCGAACAACAGCAGCAACAGCAACCACATCAACAGCAGCAACAGGCAACGGCAGCAGCACGAAAAAACCTCATGTCCACTTTTGAGCATGCAACAAAGCGTCTGGCAACAACAGCAGCAGTAGCAGCAGCAGCAATTGAAACAGCCGATTTTGCTTCAGAGCAGCCGGGCAAACAAAAGCGCAGTAGACGCGCCGCAGCGCTTGTTGCTGCACAGCATATACATTGCGAAGCCATTGGCAACGTGCAGCAACGCAAGAGACAACAACAACAGCCAGCAGCAACAGGAGCATCCACAATATCGACAACAACAGTGACAGCATTAGCAAAAATAAGCAGCAGCGCTGTGGAGCCGCTTCTTAAAACGCCCGAGCGACGACTGAAACTAACATTGCGCATGAAGCGTTCACCCATACTTGATGAGGTATTTGAATTGGGAACTAGCCTCAGCGAGGAGCGTCAACATGCACTGCACAATGGCAACAACAGCGGAAACAGAGCAAGCGCGCACAACAACAGCACCACCAGCGCAACAATTGCTGGCGGCGGTGCAAGCAGCAAAAATTGCAACAATGCCTCCCACAATGCCAGCAGCAGCAGCAGCACTGGCATTGAGTATGAGATCTTGCGCATGGAGGGAATATCAGAGCATGGCAACGATGATGATGACGACGAAGATGAAGGGGGGGAGGAGGATGAGGACGACGACGATGACGCCGAGGAGGATGAGGAACAGGACGACGAGGATCTAGAGGTGGTGGAAGAAGAGCGCGAAGAGGAGCATGTGGAAATAGAGCCAGCAGCTGCAGTTGACAGCGATGCTACCGAGTGGCGGCGTTATAAAGAAAAGACGCGGCGCAGCCGACGCAGCGCCCTAACAACTGCCACATCATCCCCACCGCCTGCACCAGCAATGCCTCCCGTGAGTAGCAACAGCATCTATGGCACCCCGCAAAAGAAGAGACTGCGCTTGATTTTCGGTAACGAGTCGCACACAATAGACATTCCACCAGCAACAACAACAACCGCAACATCTGTAAAAGCAGCAGCAGCTGCAGCAACATCTTCCGGCAGCGGTATTGACGAGCTCAATTGCAGCGGGATCAGTGCAAGTGATGAATCCTTTAATGCTTCCTATGCCAGCGGCAGCGGTACCAGTATGACTGTGAATACTTCCTCGTTGAACAGCACGCCCACATCCACGGCTTCCATGGCAGACGATAGACCAGCTGAGTTATCGACAACAACAACAACACAATCAGCAGCAATAGCAGTCTCTCCAGCAGTAACATCCGTGGCAACATTAGCAGTTCGACAGCTCGCAGCCGATTCGCCAACATCGACCACATCCAGCGTCAGTTCATTTCAATCGGCCTGCACTTCGACAACTAATTTTTTTACACGCTCAAAATCACCAATTTGCTATCAGATGAACGGCAGTCGCAGCAACAGCAGCTATAACATGGCCTACTACCAACAACAGCATCAGCAGCCACAACAACAGCAGCAGCAGTGCAAATTTGGCATTATCAGCAGCATCAAACGTGCTGCGGAACTTCAGGCTGTTGTCAGTAGTAGCAACAGCAACAGCAACAGTAACAGTAACAGTAACAGTAACAGTAACAGCATCAGTAACAACAATAATAGCAACCACAGCAACGGTAGCAACAACAGCTCATCAATAACGAGCAGCAGTGGCGCAACTGGCGTACCGAGCAACGGTTCCAGCTCGCACAGCTTTCTGCCACAAGCTCTGACCATGACCAAGCACACCTTTGGCACATGTGCTCTTGTGGCACCCATCAGCTTTGCTGGTCTACAGCAACAACAACAACAGCATCATCATCAGCAGCAGACAACAAAGCTGATAGTTGAACAGCAGCAGCAACTGCCGTCGTCAACATCGCAGCAGCAGCTGTCACAACAAACAACACATCATCACCCACAACAACTACAACATAGCAACAAATAACCAACGACTGATCTCTATGCAAATTGACTGCACTGCTGCCATTGCCAACAAAAAACAAAAACACAAAAAAAAAAGAGAAAAGATAAAGAACACGAAGAAAATGACAGCACTTGATAACAACTGCGTTGCGTCTGTTTTTGCCTCTTGCTGCTTGCCTTGCTTTAGTTCGCGTCTGCAGGTGTGTCCCTGTCTCACTCTCTGTCCTAGCAGCGGTTTGGCAGCTCTGTTTTGCGTTAAGTGCCACCTATTTGTTTCTGTGGAACTATCACATATATGAATAATAGTTGTGTAAATGTAAATTCAGAATAGATAAAAAGGATAAACAAACCAACATACAAACTAAAGCCAAAAAAAACAACAAACAATGATCAGACAAACTCTATAAAAAATATTTTTGCAAATATTTGATTATACATTTCTTTTTTTTTTTGCTTTTTTCTATTTCTCTCCTCTCTTTCTCTCTCTTTTTCTCTCTCTCTCTCTCTCTCTCTCGCCATTACAGATGGATATTTAAAGCATAAAAGTAGCAAAAAAGCGATTGTTAAACAATGTGTTGGTGGTGGTAATGATAATAAAGAGCAAGATGATGAGATTAATATGAATAATAATAATAACAACAACAATACCAATTATAATAATTATAATTATTACGGCAGCAGCAGCAACAACAATTTCATAGTTAAAAAATTAAGAGTAGAATTAAAACGCATACAAATCATGTACAGTTGAAATGAAACGAAACGCTAAACAATGTAACGGTGAACAAATCAATATGTTAACAAAATGAGGCACCAAAAACAAACAACAACAACAAGAAGAGCAACGTCAGAAGCACCAGAGCAGCATCATCAGCATCAACAACAAACATAAGAACATCGAGGAATATTTATTATTGCCATTGATTGATGCAGAAAGGCAAATCAATAATAACGCTACATTCATAACATTTTCCAAATGTTACCTATCTCTCTCGCAAACTGAGAGAAGAAACGAATAACATAATTTAACAAGGACGAACAGCTATCTTAGGCACGCCGAAGATTACATACTCTTGCAGATCGGTGATCATCAACCCCCCCCCCCCCCTGCTCACTTCTAAATTGCATTCTAAAAACAAGAGAAAGCTACAACTACTAGGATTGTAATTTGCCAAATCTTTGAAGGACATCGCCTACAACATACCAATACAATTTTGTGACTGTGCCCATAAAATTCTAGGAGAAATGGAGATGCGGCTTTATCGATTATATCGATTTCCTCCCCTGATAGACGTAGCACTCCAATTTTTACACTTTGACGCGGGCCCAGACCAGTATATTTTCCAAGTTTCAAGTCTTTATCTCTAAGAGCGTCGAAAAAGTTGCGTTTATACAGATTAAGAGACAACATAAAGGGTATTGCACAAAACCAATATAAATATGATAAGTCGGTATCAAGTATTTAAAAATCGAATCAATCGTTCCCACAAAAACAACATAAATTAGTTGTCCGATATTCCCAATTTCTTTCCTTAAATTGTACGTGGATAGTAATTCTCGTATTTATTGAGATCTATCTGGGTATCTTAGTTAAAAAAAATCAAACTGAACTCATCTTTCGACAGATAGTTTCTACGGAAACTATATTTAATAATTAATCGATCCGGTCGATTCCGACATTGACTCTCTGCAGTACAAAATCGGATGGGTTTCATCAAGATAGCTTTAAGAATTAGGACTAAGTTTGAAAAGCTATATCGACTCAACTTTTGATGCTGCTTAAGAAAATATATATATATATATTTAAAATGGGACGGGCACTTGTCCTTTAATGTGTTACACGCTTTACGACAAAAAAAATTAGAATACCCTCTGCAAGGGTATAAAAACGTATGACAAAAATCATATTCTAAATGCAATGCACACCATACACAACTAAATAAAACACACACACATACATCCATATACAAACACAGACAGACACAACAACAACAAACGCAATTAACAGCGGTTTTAGACGCCTTACAACTAAAATTAAATTTATAAATATAAAAATTATATAGAATATGTGAATATGATGATGAAACGAAGGAATACAACAAATCAGATCTGTCAGCCAACAAAGCTGCAGAACAGCAACAATAGAACCAAACAATTAAAACATAAAAGCATCAAAGCAATATATACAAACTCAATTTACAAAGCCGCCTTTACATATACATAATTATTAAATATACATAAATAAAGAAACAAGTTATGCAAAAATAGGAAATCAAATTAAATTCACGACAAATTATTTGTAAATATAAAGAAACAAAAGCTACAAAATATAAAATCTATTTAAAACATAGATAAAAAAAAAAAAGTACATATATTTAAAAAAGCGAAACAGGAAATCAACATAAAACTAAAAGCTGCAAATTGACAAAATATAATATATATTTTATAACTTGTCTGAAGTATTTAAAAAAAAAACAATAATATTGCACATTTTGTAATTGTTTCTTTCGTTTTGTTGTTGCATTCAACACACAAACATATTGAAATATTTGCAGAAGTAAGAAACAAAATCAAACATAAACACACGTACATTTGTATATGTATTTAAGCACTCGATATTCAAAATTTAGAGGATTGTGTTATTCATTGCAATATTAAAATTTTTTGTAGTGTTCATGTTACTAATTTTAGTTTACTGATAATAATATAATTTTACGCATAGTAACCACATACACACACAAAAATGTATTTGGCATACAAATCTGTTTTGAATATTTTTTTTGTTTCGCCTAAGTTATATTTTAAAGTATAGCATATTAAATATACAAACTATATTTACAAATACAATTATATTAACAGCGTAAAGTACGGCGTGCTCCACATGCTTAAAATGATATCCCTGCCTCTGAGAAAGCGGTGTCCTTATGGGGGCCCGCATGCCGAACCTGTCCTTGGGGGCGTGCAATTTGGGCGGGACCAGCAATGCACGCCGGTAATGGCTAGTTTTATTTTATTTAAATGGTTTTCATAATATAAGAACATACGCGTATACTGATTTATATTTAATTATGCAGTGTATTCTTTTGTATTGCACAGCAGCAGCAGCGACAAACATTCATAAAAATAATAAACTAAACATATTAGGTTTTTATCGCATTACGTTTTGATAATTTATTGCATTCCCACTCTCACTCCACAGCCACTTGATATATATGCAAACATTCATAATGTTATTTTATGTTTTAAACACTTTAATTAAAATAACTCTTATATGCAGAATTGTTTCGACATTTGCATAAGCAGACATTTAATAGTACTGATCAGGCGATGGAATCATAGATTCGGAGAAATCAGAATAACTGACCCGCATGAACAACAGCAGATTTTGTTCCAGACATCATCAGCAGCTGTTTCATTTGTTTGTGGATTTGTATTTGAGTTTTTTGTTTTTCAAACGGTAAGCTGATAAGTTCTACCTTCCCATGCAAATACAACTAGAAGCAGGATATAGGTTTAAAAATGCGTTTTTATTTGATTCGTCTTTCATATTCAAGAGTTGTGCATTTTACGTTATGACTATGGATTACTTTGTTTGCCGGCGAAATAGTTGGCGGCAGAATGAGTGACAATTATGTTTGCATGGGTTTTTTTTTGTTGTGTGCAGATTGTTTAGATTAGTGGCCATACTTCTGGAAGTCCCATTCGCGGTTATCTAATGGGCAAACCTGACGCGTTTTTAGCCAACGCGAAATGCAATGGAAATGAAAGGCATGATTGCAAACGCCCCAAGCAACGGTGCACTCTTCGCTGGTAGCCGACGCCTGGTTTGCTTGGCACTCAATGCATAGGTCCATTATATGATTCCGGCATATAGCGCAGTTATCCACAACGATATCTGAAAAATGTGCCATGTAAATACATAATAATTAGGCCGTGCATGAAGACTTACCCCAGGCCCAGAGCGCCACCGCATTCCACTGTTGCCAAAATTGTATACGAACATAAAGAAAAATTAGTAACACGCTAACAATGACTTTGCCAATTCGCCATATTTTTTTTCGCTAAAAACCTTTTTGTACCTTTTTAACTTCGAAACGTTTTTTCTCGCCTTTGCTGCTGCTGGACGGGACCTCAAACTCTTCCTCATCGACCTCCATTTCTATTCTTTGTTGTGTAAAGTGTGCAATTACACAGTTAAAACAAGATAGAGTGAAATATTTATAAAAGTATCGATACGTTAACACAAAAGACAAAATCGACCCAATATCGATGCTTTTTATAATCGAATTTTGGGATTTTCTTGCATGTGTTGCGAAATGTAAAAAATAAATGAAAAATAAATAATAAAAATACTAAAACAATAATTATAGCTAGAGGCTTATTTAGTTACTTTTGACTTCGAGGCATGCAGTCACACTAATTTCACAACAGTGTGAAATTTTGACGATTGCACGTGTTTTGTTATTTTAATATTGTGATTTACGTTGTACATTCGACGCAGCAGAGAGACGTGCAAGAAACTGATGGAGGACGTCGACTATTCCGGCGTTAGCCCGTTGGGCGTCGACAGCAGCAACAGTGCAAACGCTGCTATGATATTGTGCTGTGAATGTGGCGTTGCGATCCAACCGAATCCAGCCAATATGTGTGTGACCTGTCTAAGGAATCATGTTGACATTACGGAGAATATACCTAAGCAAGCGGTGCTTCATTTCTGTCGCAACTGTGAACGGTATCTTCAGCCGCCCAACGAGTGGGTGCAGGCATCCCTCGAATCCCGAGAGCTGCTCGCTATCTGCCTAAAGAAGCTGAAGGGACTCAAGGAGGTGAAATTGGTCGATGCGGGCTTCATCTGGACCGAACAGCACTCTAAGCGCATCAAGGTTAAACTGACTGTACATGGCGAAATTTCTGGCGGAACCGTGCTGCAGCAGGTCTTCATTGTGGAGTTCACCGTACAGAATCAGATGTGCGACGATTGCCATCGCACCGAGGCGAAGGATTTCTGGCGATGCTTGGTACAGGTGCGTCAGCGGGCCGAGAATAAAAAGACCTTCTATTATCTGGAGCAGCTTATACTGAAATACAAGGCGCACGAGAATACTCTGGGCATTAAGCCGGAGCACGATGGCCTAGATTTCTACTATGTGAGCGAGAATCATGCGCGTCGCATGGTCGATTTTCTACAAACAATGGTGCCCTCCAAAGTGACCACGTCCAAGCGTCTTATATCACACGATATACACAGCAACAACTACAACTACAAGTACTCGTGGTCTGTGGAAATAGCACCCATATCAAAGGATAGCGCTGTCTGCTTGTCGAAGAAGCTTCGTCAGCAACTGGGTAACATTTCACCCGTTTGTCTGGTGAGTCGGGTCTCAAGCAGCATTCATCTGATAGATCCGATGACAGCACAAATCGCCGAGATCACCACACAGTTATATTTTCGTGCTCCATTCGAGGCCATATGCAATCCCAAGCAGCTCGTCGAGTATGTGGTCATGGATATTGATATCATTCACGATAAGGATCGTAAGAGCTATCCTGGTCAGGGCACAGTCTCCTTTAAGCATGCCCTGTGCGACATTTGGGTGGTACGGGCTTCAGAGCTGGGTATCAACGATAATCCCATACATTCACGCTGCCATTTAGGCCATCTGCTTAAAGTGGGTGACTCGGTCATGGGCTACAACACCGGCGAGGCGAACATTAATGACGCCGAATTTGATAAGTTGTCACTGGAACTAATTCCGGATGTGGTACTTGTGCGCAAACACTACGATCGACAGACGCGCATCAGTCAGCGCCTGTGGAAAATAAAGCATTTGGCTGATGAGGCAACCGACGAGCGCAGCAAGTATGACTATCACGAGTTCCTCGACGACATAGAAGAAAACGTTGAAATTCGTGGTCAGATCAACATTTATCGTGATAGCAAGAAAACAATTCCCATCGACGTGCGACCAGACGGCGCTGATGTTCCACAGATAACGCTCGCCGAGATGCTTGAAGATCTGACTCTTGAGTGTGCCGACGATGAAATGGCCGATGCTGGAGCGGATCAACAGCCCGAGCCTCAGATATAAAGTCTGTTTTAATTTCGTTTATCTTTATTTACACACATATATATGTATATTTGCAGAATAAAAAAAATGAATTTAATTTTTGATGGTTATTAACTCTTAATATCCGACCTTGCCTTAAATGGAACGTTTGCCCTCTTGCTCTATCTTTTCCATTCTAATACTATATAGTAAAGTTTTCAAACTTTATACAGATTATACCTTAGGAATTATCAAAGAGGAAAATAAGTTCATTTAATTCTGTTGAACCTAATCATTTTATAGATATTTTCAAGGATCTGCCTAAACGGTCTAGATCGTACTCGATCGAAAATTCATTAAATTAAATTAAGCTGCATCTGGAAAATCTGTTTACAGATCTTATTTGTTCTTCGCATATATCAGGCACTGTATCATAGCTGCCGTTTTGTCATTTGGTGGGAATTGGAAGTACACAGTATAAAATAAATATTTATAACTGATATAAAGTTTTTAATATCGGATTGGAAAATAGTTCGCATTCCAAAAATGATTCTAATATCTTGATTGACAATGTAATTTACTATATATATATATATAGAATTTAAATTTTCACCTTATTTTTTGCAAAACTAGTATTAAAAAATGTTGTTTCACAACTAAGAATTTGAGGCTCTTAAACAATTGGGAAGTATTGATTAATTTTTTTTGTATTTCGAACTAGTTTCTAAGTTAAAGCAAATCAACTAAATATATATATAACAGTTGGAAAAATGTATACTTCAAGTTGTAACAATGTGATAGGATTGTGACACTTTCGCATTGCTTTTGGAACTATTTAAAGGACAAGTGAATTGTCAATAGCTTTGATTAGATCTCAGTGGCTGTAAATAATATTTTAACTAATGCTTGAACTAATGCTCATACATAAGCAGAGCTGGTTGCACCTCTGCATGTAAGTGTGTGTGTGTCTCATGCTTTGTCTTGCAGTTGGACATTGTTTTCTTAAGTTCCCACAGTGGCGTTTAGGACAGACCCAATTTGGGCTTCTCCTTGAAGAAGTAGACATCGTCGCAGTCACAGAGATGTGAGGCCTCAAAATCAACCAGCACCTGCTTGATGATGGGCAGAATATGCTTTCGGGTTGCCTGGACGTTATGCTGACGCAAATAGCATCCGCCTAAAAAATTCGTCTCTACCTCGTGTGGATGCAACTGCAACGGCGGCGACTGCGACTCCAGCAGTGCAAGCCGTACGCGCTCCACTAGCTGCCTCTGACCCGTCAGTGAGATGAGAGCCACATCGCGCTGCACCTGACCGCCCTCAGTTTGGGGCGACACAAGCATTCCCATTATGACCAGCAGATTGCTGCCAGCAGCAAACTGGCGTATTGCATGCTCAGCATCGCTCTTTTCTATGAAATCCCGCGCAAGCATTGGCAGACCAGCTATCGGCACTGTATGCCGCTCGGTTTGCAGTTGCTTCATATCCTTGCGCAGCACTTCGCTTAACGACAACATGCTTATGTCGGCGCGTGCGGCGACCAGTTCATCGAAGAGCTGCTGACGCCGTCGTATATTCCCCTCTTCAGAAGAATCATCGCTATGCTGCTGCTGCTGCTCTAGCTGATAAACCATTAATGAATCGCTTGCGCAAAAGCGTTTGGCTGCTGACGAAAAATTGATAGTGTCCAGCAGGATGGTCGCATGCAGCAACTGCGTTACGCGACTTGAGCGTGGGTGCTCCTCGGAAAAATAGCGTTTGCTAACTAAAGTCGCACAGGAGCCAATCTCGGGCTCAATCTGCTGCACACAGTGTGCGGGCAGCAACTGCATCATTGAATTTCGCTCCAAGGGCCGATGATCAAGTATTTCGACAACATTTGCCGCTAATTGGCTGATATGATGATCAACTAGTATGACATCAATGTCACTAGCCAACTGATTGGGAAGATCGTCTCGAAAGAGCAGCATTTTCTCATCGATGTCGCACTTGTTGAACATGTGGCCCACCTCCGTTTTCAATGCATAATCTACGCGGGGTATATTCAGCACTGGCACATAATCGTGCTCCTGCTGCCTCTGCGCGTAGATAAAGGCTAGCGTCACGGCCGACACTGCCGAATCCAGATCGCACGACTCATTTCCAATCACCAGATGCAGTTTGCGTGCGCTGCCAGTTGTCGTCTTTTCAGGTAAATGCTGTAAGGGTGGAGATGCCATAATATGCATACGCACATATATTAAAAGAAATCACATCGTCAGACTGGCCTCTACAATAATTGTACCACTTACGCGACTTAGCGTAGAACGCGCTTGCATCAGAAAACGCAAAAAACACATTACCCAAGCAAAACGCGCAGAGCTCGAAATTACATGAAATTAATATTGAACTTCGGGAATGCAAAAGCTACAGTTGTCACTGAATAAATATTCGATTCTCAATAAGCACAATAATCGATAAGAGTTAATTGACAGTGTCATTGTATAACACTGGAAGTTATGCATACAATCACCCGCCCTCCACAATTTATTGCAATAGACAAGCAAACATAACGGTCAACACGGTATTTAAAGGTGTAGGATATTTAAATGTATACATACATTTATAGTTATAATCTTACTAAGCATCGTAGCGTAATGTAATCGAAAACACAGTTATAACAATCCTAATTTTGAGTCCCACCAATGCTGACAGGTGGATTAGCCGATTCTTTTTGGTCTAAGCTCTTTTCTAAACGCTCAAATTCACTATTTACCACTTTGTCCACCTCATCGAAGACTTGTTCCACGGACTCAACTTCTGGTATATAGAATTGTAGCATGTTCTGTACACCATTCTTTAGAGTGACAATAGAACTGGGGCACGATGAGCAAGAGCCCTGCATCTTCAACTTAACGATGCCTTGCTCGTAGCTTATGAAAACAATATCGCCGCCATCCTCTTGTACTGTTGGTCGGATGCGCGTATCCAACAGCTCTTTTATCATCATGACAGTTTCATCATCATCCTCCAAAATTTCTGTATCTGCATTAGGCCGCGCCTCGTGTATTATAGGCAAACCGCTGGCAAAGAAATCCATAATGACGGCAAACACTTCCGGCTTTATCAGACCCCATTCTCCATTTTCCTCCTTGGAAATGGTAATGAAATCTGAACCAAAGAAAACAGCACGCACGCCTTCCACACGAAACAATAATTTAGCTGTAACGGGACGAAATTAGACAATTAGACATCTCTTGGCAAACAAATTGACTTACCCAACGGACTGCAATGGGCAGCTGCGGCACTAGGAAAGTCGTAAGTATTTCCTTTACCAAGAACTTCAACTCCGGGCAAGAACTTTAAGCTGTCTGGATTCGGCGTATCCTGCGTCTGAATGAACATACTCCGCTTCGTTATCTGTAATCCCATTGCTCCAACTGTTTCCAAAGACTTGCGGAGGAGCATCTGTTGTTTTGAAAAATCAACAGCAAGTGTTGAATATGCCTTACGTGCCGACGAAGACGCCGATGCCATCAAGTGCACGCACTCTACGGATGCATGCTGACAGCTGGCAACAAAACAACATCTTCATAAAATTCATTTCAAAAAGCAACACTGAATGGTAACTTACATTATTTGATTTGCACCAAGGCGTATATTACGCAAAGGACTTTTAGCAGCGCATGAAAATAATTTCGACATTTTGCGTATGTAACCTTTTTGTTGTAATCGATATAATGTACTAACAATGCATCAGCTGTTCTGTTCAATGTTGCCAGACAGTCAAAATATGAAAAACACGTACACACGTCAGCTGTGACTTGTCATTGTATTTCATATTCGCAAATAAGCACAATTTTGAAAAGCCGACACTGCTCAAAAAGATGCTTATCCATCTGTCAGGCCAAATTGCTTTGTTTTTTTTATAGAATTTTTGGCATAGTGCCAAGAAAATTCTTTTGAATAATTCTCTTAATTTTTGTTCGTAATTCTTGTTACTATTAAATAAGTCCACCACTTTCCAATTGACCCCTTACCCATTGAATCTGTGAGCTTAATCACTAGTCCGTCCATGAATACTTTTTCATAAAAATTATAATGTCGATAAGTTTTTATTACATTATATAATTACTGGATAAAACAGGTGCATGATAAGCTGGTAATCTCGTTATTACGGATTGAGTTGCTGACATTTGTAATATTATTCATCGTATGTGAAGTTTGTGTTGAACAAAGTGTTGCAAACATTTACAGCCACATTGCGGCGAGCTATTTTCTTGGAACGTCCGGTAGCGATGAACTCCTGGGCATCTGCAATGACACCCAAGCGCTGCATTATATTTGGCTTGTCACCGACGGTGCCACCATCTATATACGTAAGTCCTGGACGCATCTGTAAGTTGAACGAAAGTTTAATGGAGGCTCACTAACTACAGTTATAAGTTTACTTACAACGCATAGCAATGTGGCTGGATGCATTGTCTCCCAGTTGGGTGGCAATTCCGTGCGTACGGGCGGCTTCTTTGGCTCCTTTGGTATGAGTGGAGCAGCCGCAAATGGTAAATTTGGATCGACTGGCTGAGCAGAAGCATTTGCAACTGATGGATGCATTTCAGGCACAAGATAACCCTCTCGCTCCCATTCGGCGAAAAGTTTGTAAATGGCAAACGAGGCCAAGCTTATCATGGGCACTTCATCCTCCGGTTGAGTATCAGTGTTTACAACCTCGTTTTTATCTGTCATTTTGACTAATATGTAATCGCGCAAAGCCTTCTCACAAGCCTGATTCTTGGCGGCCATTTTTGACTGTCCCTTGCCTTCGTACGGCACGGAATTAACGGTGACTATGGCGGTGAAACCACCATCCGGATTGCAATTAATTGTGAAGTCACTAATGTTAACGCCCTTCACCTCGTTCAGGGCCATTAGAGCATTCTTAGGTAGCATCGACTTGCGCAGTTGACGATTTTGGCGCAATTTCTTACCGCGTGTACGTTCTGTAAAAAAAAGTCGAAATAAATAATTATTATTAACACACGGCCAAAATAGAAGTATAATTCGAATATCAACGACAACTCATCGTGTTAACTACTATACTAATCGCATAAATGCTGCGTACCCGAGGACTTATTGCGCTTCTGAAAAATTTTCTTGAATGGTATTTTTCCGCCGTTGTCAGCTTCCATCATACTGCACCATGAGGCATTTTCAATATTTACGTCAATACCAGTTGCCTGTTCCATTGCCTCTGCTTCGACCATTTCCTCTTCTTTAATCAATTTTTGCATAGACATCGCCTTAACTTTACCCACCTGCTGCTGCGATGGTAGAGTGAGTGCTGAAGGTGGTCCAACGAGCGGTGGCACGACCAATGCCTTAGCCGGAGGTGTATTCGGATTCTAAATAAGGTTGAATTTTAGTAAAATACGTCCTTGGACAGCAATTAAATATTAATGTTTGCTTTTCTATATTCAATAAGTAAAATTATTTGCCAAGCCCTTAGGAAAGTATATTGAAAATTATGGCCAATGGGCAAACGAACTAACTAAACTTTCTTTAATTTAGCAAGTCATTATTAAAAGTAATAAACCAAAAAAAAATAATACGGATTTTCTTTTTAATTAACAACATTTTTTAAGGTATCTTTTTTTTATAAAGCTTTATAGTCTTCAATAATTTCATTTTTATTTTTGATTAATTATTAGGTATTGAAATCTCTATATGTCTGTGAAAACCGAAACACGAACAAAATATTTTGAATACTTGATATATAAATTTTAAAAATATATCTATATATAATAATTTGTTGTAAATTGTAAAGTGAAAAATAATGTAGAGAAAAAAAATGTAAATGTTATTGAAAAGAAAAAAGCAAAACGCTGAAGGTCCCAATTTATTATTGAATTGTTGGCCTAAGTTATGAGCAGGCCAACAAAATGTTGAGCCTCTTTTGCTTATGTATATGTAGTATGTAATACCAATCTCGAAATGTCTTACATGCCATTTAAGGGATCTATTACCGGCGTGGTCGCAGGCTTTTATCTCAGCACGTGTGCCGGCGGTTCTACTAAAAACCATAGTTCAGGAATAGCCATGACCACTCCAACAACACAAAGTACCCAAACGGATCGCAATGCTCCGACTTAACCATGAGCCAAACATTCTGACAACCAATCAATCACTCTAAACCAATAGTTGGCCTCGGGAATCATCCATAGCTGCCAACCATAACAACCCCCATGGAGAGTGTGGATGGTCATCTATGCTGTCACCGAACCAGGCTGAATTTGGTGTACCCAAATTATTTTATCATTTTAGGTTGGCGATTTTTTGCTGTCTTCGTTTCTCGTTTGGGTACTTAAGTGAAGTAAATGATCATTGCTATCTAACTCTAAACTAATAATTTTAGTTACAATTTTGAGTGAATTTATTTTCAGCAACCCGCAAAGTAACCAACATCGCAAGTCCAGCTGTTTAACTCAATTGTCCAGGGCTCCAGCACCGTCCAGTTTTAAGCACGTATGTGTGGTTGTATGTATATGTGGCTGGGTGTATGTTCTTCTTGGGCAGCAGTAAACAGTGCGGAGGGTTTTGGACAACGCTTGGTACTTGCGATTAAGGAATCTTTCAGGGGCTATTGCAAATAAAATCACAATTTGTTTGAGACACACATTTTCAATTTGTGCGCTGTAAATTATATAAACAAAAATTGAATTACTATTTTTGCAAAAAAACGTGGTAGGTGAAGATGATACATCCGTCCGCATATGTGTATGTATGTTGTTACCACTGTTGTTTGAAAACTGAATAAAAATTGTTAATCTATTCCTTAACACACATGCATATATGCGACTTCAAGTGCTCTTATGTGCATTTTGTATCAGTGACGATGTACACGACCCAAATATACAAATATTGATTATATACTCAGACACACACATACATATGCATATATATTGTTTGGTTACGCATGTATCCGCGCCAAACAATATTTAACCTTCGATAGGTTATGCTCTGCGCAGTGTAGAAGCAGGTGTTCAAGCTTGAACATGCGACGCGGCAGGCTTAGCTATTGTTTGAATTCGCCTTACAACGCATAAATTCGCCATACAACAGATGGTCTTGCCATAAAACAGATGGTGTCGCCATACAACAGATAGTCTTGCTATACAACAGATGGTTTCGCCATACAACAGATAGTCTTGCTATACAACAGATGTTGTCGCCATACAACAGATAGTCTTTCCATACAAGCGACTGCATATGTATTTAGATTTAAGATTTTGTATAAAATCAAGAAATGCTCGTCAGAAAAATCAGTTCTATTACATCGATCGGGAACTCAAGTCGCGGCGCGGTATTCGACATCGCTTGCCGAAATACAATTTGTTTAAGTGCTCAATTCGGAGCTTACCATTAACAATTGTAACTTTTAAGTTTGACAGTTCTGTTTCATCGATCGGGAACTCAAGTCGCGGCGCGGAATTCGACATCGCTTGCCGAAATACAATTTGTTTAAGTGCTCAACTCGGAGCTTACCATTAACAATTGTAACTTTTAAGTTTGGCCATGAAGGCAAATAAACTAAATTATATTAATGCAAATTTCAGTGCATTTTTATTTATTTATTTTATAAAGCTATTGAAAAAGCTCAATAGCTCAACATATATAAACGTATAGAAAATTCGTAAAAGAAAATACACAAATATACAAATAAACAACAGGCTGTCACTAAATATATTACATTTGCAAAAAACATACACACACATATGCATGGACTGGCGGAATAGTATGAAATTATTTAATGAGCGCTCTTATTTATTGCAATAAGTATTGCAATGACTAATTTTCACATGTATGCATATACCTGGATATATGTACTATTAGAACAATTTAAAAGTTGAGGGACTTACGTAAAAACCTCCAGAAACAAACTGTTTGCGTGTAGCGGTCCGTTTAATGCGATCCATTTTTATTAATATAGCTTGGCAAATTTACGATTTTTTAAACACGACTCTTGACTCTACAAACGCTTAGACAATTTCGATACAAGTAAATTAGTGCCGGACACACTTTAGATGTAATATCGATACAAGTCAAAAGAGACCCAGTATTGTAATGCGCCTACCAAAAATAAAAAACCGATTAATTGAATACAATCGTGTACCAGGGCAGCCATTTAAGCGTTGAACAAAGGAATGCACAGCTCAAATATTTGGGCAGATAGACTATATCAGACGCCTTTCAGGGCTTTTGCTGTGCATCGCCCAGGGGACAAACAATTACCGCGGTAATTCAGTCATTTCGATAACCATTGTAAATTAGGGTAAATAAACTTTTAATGCGAATACAATTACCTATAATAAATAAAATAATTCCCAAATTAGAAAAAAAAGAGAACAACAGCGCATTTTGAATTTTTTCGCGCGACCATATACTTGAATTGTTACAAATTCATTGCGAATTGTCTTGTTATTTGCCTTACGTGCCGACGAAGTCGCCGATGCCATCAAGTGCACGCACTCTACGGATGCATGCTGACAGCTGGCAACAAAACAACATCTTCATAAAATTCATTTCAGAAAGCAAAACTGAATGGTAACTTACATTATTTGATTTGCACCAAGGCGTATATTACGCAAAGGGCTTTTAGCAGCGCATGAAAATAATTTCGACATTTTGCGTATGTAACCTTTTTGATGTAATCGATATAATGTACTAACAATGCATCAGCTGTTCTGTTCACGTACACACGTCAGCTGTGACTTGTGATTGTATTTCATATTCGCAAATAAGCACAATTTTGAAAAGCCGACACTGCTCAAAAAGATGCTTATCCATCTGTCAGGCCAAATTGCTTTGTTTTTTTTAGAATTTTTGGCATAGTGCCAAGAAAATTCTTTAATTTAATTCATTAATCTTAATTTTTGTTCGTAATTCTTGTTACTATTAAATAAGTCCACCATGCACTTTCCAATTGACCCCTTACCCATTGAATCTGTGAGCTTAATCACTAGTCCGTCCATGAATACTTTTTCATAAAAATTATAATGTCGATAAGTTTTTATTAAATTATATAATTACTGGATAAAACAGGTGCATGATAAGTTGGAAATCTCGTAATTGCGGATTGAGTTGCTGACATTTGTAATATTATTCATCGTATGTGAAGTTTGTGTTGAACAAAGTGTTGCAAACATTTACAGCCACATTGCGGCGAGCTATTTTCTTGGAACGTCCGGTAGCGATGAACTCCTGGGCATCTGCAATGACACCCAAGCGCTGCATTATATTTGGCTTGTCACCGACGGTGCCACCATCTATATACGTAAGTCCTGGACGCATCTGTAAGTTGAACGAAAGTTTAATGGAGGCTCACTAACTACAGTTATAAGTTTACTTACAACGCATAGCAATGTGGCTGGATGCATTGTCTCCCAGTTGGGTGGCAATTCCGTGCGTACGGGCGGCTTCTTTGGCTCTTTTGGGTATGAGTGGAGCAGCCGCAAATGGTAAATTTGGATCGACTGGCTGAGCAGAAGCATTTGCAACTGATGGATGCATTTCAGGCACAAGATAACCCTCTCGCTCCCATTCGGCGAAAAGTTTGTAAATGGCAAACGAGGCCAAGCTCATCATGGGCACTTCATCCTCCGGTTGAGTATCAGTGTTTACAGCCCCGTTTTTATCTGTCATTTTGACTAATATGTAATCGCGCAAAGCCTTCTCACAAGCCTGATTCTTGGCGGCCATTTTTGACTGTCCCTTGCCTTCATACGGCACGGAATTAACGGTGACTATGGCGGTGAAACCACCATCCGGATTGCAATTAATTGTGAAGTCACTAATGTTAACGCCCTTCACCTCGTTCAGGGCCATTAGAGCATTCTTAGGTAGCATCGACTTGCGCAGTTGACGATTTTGGCGCAATTTCTTACCGCGTGTACGTTCTGTAAAAAAAAAGTCGAAATAAATAATTATTATTAACACACGGCCAAAATAAAATTATAATTCGAATATCAACGACAACTCATCGTGTTCACTACTACACTAATCGCATAAATGCTGCGTACCCGAGGACTTCTTGCGCTTCTGGAAAATTTTCTTGAATGGTATTTTTCCGCCGTTGTCAGCTTCCATCATACTGCACCATGAGGCATTTTCAATATTTACGTCAACACCAGTTGCCTGTTCCATTGCCTCTGCTTCGACCATTTCCTCTTCTTTAATCAATTTTGGCATAGGCATCGCCGTAACTTTACCCACCTGCTGCTGCGATGCTAGAGTGAGTGCTGAAGGTGGCCCAACGAGCGGTGGCACGACCAATGCCTTAGCCGGAGGTGCATTCGGATTCTAAATAAGGTCGAATTTTAGTAAAATACGTCCATGGACAGCAATTAAATATTAATGTTTGCTTTTCTATATTCAATAAGTAAAATTATTTGCCAAGCCCTTAGGAAAGTATATTGAAAATTATGGCCAATGGGCAAACGAACTAACTAAACTAAACCAAAAAAAAAAGGAATCCGGATTTTCTTTTTAATTAACATTTTTTAACGTATCTTTTTTTTATAAAGCTTTATAGTCATCAATAATTGCGTTTTTATTTTTGATTAATTATTAGGTATTGAAATCTCTATATTTCTGTGAAAACCGCAACACGAACAAAATATTTTGTATACTTGATATAAAAATGTTAAAAATATATCTATATATAATAATTTGTTGTAAATTTTAAAATAAAAAATAATGTAGAGAAAAATAAAAGTAAATGTTATTGAAAAGAAAAAAGCAACACGCTGAAGGTCCCAATTTATTATTGAATTGTTGGCCTAAGTTATGAGCAGGCCAACAAAATGTTGAGCCTCTTTTGCTTATGTATATGTAGTATGTAATACCAATCTCGAAATGTCTTACATGCCATTTAAGGAATCTACTACCGGCGTGGTCGCAGGCTTTTATCTCAGCACGTGTGCCGGCGGTTCTACTAAAAACCATAGTTCAGGAATAGCCATGACCACTCCAACAACACAATGTGACCAAACGGATCGTAAAGACGCAATGCTCCAACTTAACCATGAGCCAAACATTCTGACAACCAATCAATCACTCTAAACCAATAGTTGGCCTCGGGAATCATCCATAGCTGCCAACCATAACAACCCCCATGGAGAGTGTGGATGGTCATCTATGCTGTCACCGAACCAGGCTGAATTTGGTGTACCCAAATCATTTTATCATTTTAGGTTGGCGATTTTTTGCTGTCTTCGTTTCTCGTTTGGGTACTTAAGTGAAGTAAATGATCATTGCTATCTAACTCTAAACTAATAATTTTAGTTACAATTTTGAGTGAATTTATTTTCAGCAACCCGCAAAGTAACCAACATCGCAAGTCCAGCTGTTTAACTCAATTGTCCAGGGCTCCAGCACCGTCCAGTTTTAAGCACGTATGTGTGGTTGTATGTATATGTGGCTGGGTGTACATTCTTCTTGGGCAGCAGTAAACAGTGCGGAGGGTTTTGGACAACGCTTGGTACTTGCGATTAAGGAATCTTTCAGGGGCTATTGCAAATAAAATCACAATTTGTTTGAGACACACATTTTCAATTTGTGCGCTGTAAATTATATAAACAAAAATTGAATTACTATTATTGCAAAAAAACGTGGTAGGTGAAGATGATACATCCGTCCGCATATGTGTATGTATGTTGTTACCACTGTTGTTTGAAAACTGAATAAAAATTGTTAATCTATTCCTTAACACACATGCATATATGCGACTTCAAGTGCTCTTATGTGCATTTTGTATCAGTGTCGATGTACACGACCCAAATATACAAATATTGATTATATACTCAGACACACACATACAAACGCATCACATACATATGCATATATATATATATATATATATATATATGCACATATATATAAACTTATAGAAAATTCGTAAAAGAAAATACACATATATACAAATAAACAACAGGCTGTCACTAAATATATTACAATTGCAAAAAACATACACACACATATGCATGGACTGGCGGAATAGTATGAAATTATTTAATGAGCGCTCTTATTTATTGCAATAAGTATTGCAATGACTAATTTTCACATGTATGCATATACCTGATTGGATATACTATTAGAACCATTTAAAAGTTTAGGGACTTACGTAAAAACCTCCAGAAACAAACTGTTTGCACGTAGCGGTCCGTTTAATGCGATCCATTTTTATTAATATAGCTTGGCAAATTTACTATTTTTTAAACACAACTCTTGACTCTACAAACGCTTTGACAATTTCTTTGCCGGACACACTGTAGTTGTAATATCGATACAAGTCAAAAGAGAACCAGTACTGTAATGCGCCTACTAAAAATAAATACCGATTAATTTAATACAATCGTGTACCTGGGCAGCCATGAAAATAATTTCGACATTTTGCGTATGTAACCTTTTTGATGTAATCGATATAATGTACTAACAATGCATCAGCTGTTCTGTTCACGTACACACGTCAGCTGTGACTTGTGATTGTATTTCATATTCGCAAATAAGCACAATTTTGAAAAGCCGACACTGCTCAAATTGATGCTTATCCATCTGTCAGGCCAAATTGCTTTGTTTTTTTTAGAATTTTTGGCATAGTGCCAAGAAAATTCTTTAATTTAATTAATTAATCTTAATTTTTGTTCGTAATTCTTGTTACTATTAAATAAGTCCACCATGCACTTTCCAATTGACCCCTTACCCCTTGAATCAGTGAGCTTAATCACTAGTCCGTCCATGAATACTTTTTCATAAAAATTATAATGTCGATAAGTATTTATTAAATTATATAATTACTGGATAAAACAGGTGCATGATAAGTTGGAAATCTCGTAATTGCGGATTGAGTTGCTGACATTTGTAATATTATTGATCGTATGTGAAGTTTGTGTTGAACAAAGTGTTGCAAACATTTACAGCCACATTGCGGCGAGCTATTTTCTTGGAACGTCCGGTAGCGATGAACTCCTGGGCATCTGCAATGACACCCAAGCGCTGCATTATATTTGGCTTGTCACCGACGGTGCCACCATCTATATACGTAAGTCCTGGACGCATCTGTAAGTTGAACGAAAGTTTAATGGAGGCTCACTAACTACAGTTATAAGTTTATTTACAACGCATAGCAATGTGGTTGGATGCATTGTCTCCCAGTTGGGTGGCAATTCCGTGCGTACGGGCGGCTTCTTTGGCTCCTTTGGTATGAGTGGAGCAGCCGCAAATGGTAAATTTGGATCGACTGGCTGAGCAGAAGCATTTGCAACTGATAGCTGCATTTCGGGCACAAGATAACCCTCTCGCTCCCATTCGGCGAAAAGTTTGTAAATGGCAAACGAGGCCAAGCTCATCATGGGCACTTCATCCTCCGGTTGAGTATCAGTGTTTACAGCCTCGTTAGTATCTCTCATTTTGACTAATATGTAATCGCGCAAAGCCTTCTCACAAGCCTGATGCTTGGCGGCCATTTTTGACTGTCCCTTGCCTTCGTACGGCACGGAATTAACGGTGACTATGGCGGTGAAACCACCATCCGGATGGCTATTAATTGTGAAGTCACTAATGTTAACGCCCTTCACCTCGTTCAGGGCCATTAGAGCATTCTTAGGTAGCATCGACTTGCGCAGTTGACGATTTTGGCGCAATTTCTTACCGCGTGTACGTTCTGTAAAAAAAGTCGAAATAAATAATTATTATTAACACACGGCCAAAATAGAAGTATAATTCGAATATCAACGACAACTCATCGTGTTAACTACTATACTAATCGCATAAATGCTGCGTACCCGAGGACTTATTGCGCTTCTGAAAAATTTTCTTGAATGGTATTTTTCCGCCGTTATCAGCTTTCATCATGCTACACCATGAGGCATTTTCTATATTTATGTTAATACCAGTTGCCTGTTCCATTGCCTCTGCTTTGACCATTTCCTCTTCTTTAATAAATTTTTGCATAGGCATCGCCGTAACTTTACCCACCTGCTGCTGCGATGCTAGAGTGAGTGCTGCAGGTGGCCCAACAAGCGGTGGCAAGACCAATGCCTTAGCCGGAGGTGCATTCGGATTCTAAATAAGGTCGAATTTTAATAAAATACGTCCTTGGACAGCAATTAAATATTAATGTTTGCTTTTCTATATTCAATAAGTAAAATTATTTGCCAAGCCCTTAGGAAAGTATATTGAAAATTATGGCAAAGGGGCAAACGAACTAACTAAACTTTCTTTAATTTAGCAAATAATTATTAAAAGTAATAAACCAAAAAAAAAAAGAATATGGATTTTCTTTTTAATTAACAACATTTTTTAAGGTATCTTTTTTATAAAGCTTTATAGTCTTGAATAATTGCGATTTTATTTTTGATTAATTATTAGGTATTGAAATCTCTATATTTCTGTGAAAACCGCAACACGAACAAAATATTTTGTATACTTGATATAAAAATGTTAAAAATATATCTATATATAATAATTTGTTGTAAATTTTAAAATAAAAAATAATGTAGAGAAAAATAAAAGTAAATGTTATTGAAAAGAAAAAAGCAACACGCTGAAGGTCCCAATTTATTATTGAATTGTTGGCCTAAGTTATGAGCAGGCCAACAAAATGTTGAGCCTCTTTTGCTTATGTATATGTAGTATGTAATACCAATCTCGAAATGTCTTACATGCCATTTAAGGAATCTACTACCGGCGTGGTCGCAGGCTTTTATCTCAGCACGTGTGCCGGCGGTTCTACTAAAAACCATAGTTCAGGAATAGCCATGACCACTCCAACAACACAATGTGACCAAACGGATCGTAAAGACGCAATGCTCCAACTTAACCATGAGCCAAACATTCTGACAACCAATCAATCACTCTAAACCAATAGTTGGCCTCGGGAATCATCCATAGCTGCCAACCATAACAACCCCCATGGAGAGTGTGGATGGTCATCTATGCTGTCACCGAACCAGGCTGAATTTGGTGTACCCAAATCATTTTATCATTTTAGGTTGGCGATTTTTTGCTGTCTTCGTTTCTCGTTTGGGTACTTAAGTGAAGTAAATGATCATTGCTATCTAACTCTAAACTAATAATTTTAGTTACAATTTTGAGTGAATTTATTTTCAGCAACCCGCAAAGTAACCAACATCGCAAGTCCAGCTGTTTAACTCAATTGTCCAGGGCTCCAGCACCGTCCAGTTTTAAGCACGTATGTGTGGTTGTATGTATATGTGGCTGGGTGTACATTCTTCTTGGGCAGCAGTAAACAGTGCGGAGGGTTTTGGACAACGCTTGGTACTTGCGATTAAGGAATCTTTCAGGGGCTATTGCAAATAAAATCACAATTTGTTTGAGACACACATTTTCAATTTGTGCGCTGTAAATTATATAAACAAAAATTGAATTACTATTATTGCAAAAAAACGTGGTAGGTGAAGATGATACATCCGTCCGCATATGTGTATGTATGTTGTTACCACTGTTGTTTGAAAACTGAATAAAAATTGTTAATCTATTCCTTAACACACATGCATATATGCGACTTCAAGTGCTCTTATGTGCATTTTGTATCAGTGTCGATGTACACGACCCAAATATACAAATATTGATTATATACTCAGACACACACATACAAACGCATCACATACATATGCATATATATATATATATATATATATATATATGCACATATATATAAACTTATAGAAAATTCGTAAAAGAAAATACACATATATACAAATAAACAACAGGCTGTCACTAAATATATTACATTTGCAAAAAACATACACACACATATGCATGGACTGGCGGAATAGTATGAAATTATTTAATGAGCGCTCTTATTTATTGCAATAAGTATTGCAATGACTAATTTTCACATGTATGCATATACCTGATTGGATATACTATTAGAACCATTTAAAAGTTTAGGGACTTACGTAAAAACCTCCAGAAACAAACTGTTTGCACGTAGCGGTCCGTTTAATGCGATCCATTTTTATTAATATAGCTTGGCAAATTTACTATTTTTTAAACACAACTCTTGACTCTACAAACGCTTTGACAATTTCTTTGCCGGACACACTGTAGTTGTAATATCGATACAAGTCAAAAGAGAACCAGTACTGTAATGCGCCTACTAAAAATAAATACCGATTAATTTAATACAATCGTGTACCTGGGCAGCCATGAAAATAATTTCGACATTTTGCGTATGTAACCTTTTTGATGTAATCGATATAATGTACTAACAATGCATCAGCTGTTCTGTTCACGTACACACGTCAGCTGTGACTTGTGATTGTATTTCATATTCGCAAATAAGCACAATTTTGAAAAGCCGACACTGCTCAAATTGATGCTTATCCATCTGTCAGGCCAAATTGCTTTGTTTTTTTTAGAATTTTTGGCATAGTGCCAAGAAAATTCTTTAATTTAATTAATTAATCTTAATTTTTGTTCGTAATTCTTGTTACTATTAAATAAGTCCACCATGCACTTTCCAATTGACCCCTTACCCCTTGAATCAGTGAGCTTAATCACTAGTCCGTCCATGAATACTTTTTCATAAAAATTATAATGTCGATAAGTATTTATTAAATTATATAATTACTGGATAAAACAGGTGCATGATAAGTTGGAAATCTCGTAATTGCGGATTGAGTTGCTGACATTTGTAATATTATTGATCGTATGTGAAGTTTGTGTTGAACAAAGTGTTGCAAACATTTACAGCCACATTGCGGCGAGCTATTTTCTTGGAACGTCCGGTAGCGATGAACTCCTGGGCATCTGCAATGACACCCAAGCGCTGCATTATATTTGGCTTGTCACCGACGGTGCCACCATCTATATACGTAAGTCCTGGACGCATCTGTAAGTTGAACGAAAGTTTAATGGAGGCTCACTAACTACAGTTATAAGTTTACTTACAACGCATAGCAATGTGGTTGGATGCATTGTCTCCCAGTTGGGTGGCAATTCCGTGCGTACGGGCGGCTTCTTTGGCTCCTTTGGTATGAGTGGAGCAGCCGCAAATGGTAAATTTGGATCGACTGGCTGAGCAGAAGCATTTGCAACTGATAGCTGCATTTCGGGCACAAGATAACCCTCTCGCTCCCATTCGGCGAAAAGTTTGTAAATGGCAAACGAGGCCAAGCTCATCATGGGCACTTCATCCTCCGGTTGAGTATCAGTGTTTACAGCCTCGTTAGTATCTCTCATTTTGACTAATATGTAATCGCGCAAAGCCTTCTCACAAGCCTGATGCTTGGCGGCCATTTTTGACTGTCCCTTGCCTTCGTACGGCACGGAATTAACGGTGACTATGGCGGTGAAACCACCATCCGGATGGCTATTAATTGTGAAGTCACTAATGTTAACGCCCTTCACCTCGTTCAGGGCCATTAGAGCATTCTTAGGTAGCATCGACTTGCGCAGTTGACGATTTTGGCGCAATTTCTTACCGCGTGTACGTTCTGTAAAAAAAGTCGAAATAAATAATTATTATTAACACACGGCCAAAATAGAAGTATAATTCGAATATCAACGACAACTCATCGTGTTAACTACTATACTAATCGCATAAATGCTGCGTACCCGAGGACTTATTGCGCTTCTGAAAAATTTTCTTGAATGGTATTTTTCCGCCGTTATCAGCTTTCATCATGCTACACCATGAGGCATTTTCTATATTTATGTTAATACCAGTTGCCTGTTCCATTGCCTCTGCTTTGACCATTTCCTCTTCTTTAATAAATTTTTGCATAGGCATCGCCGTAACTTTACCCACCTGCTGCTGCGATGCTAGAGTGAGTGCTGCAGGTGGCCCAACAAGCGGTGGCAAGACCAATGCCTTAGCCGGAGGTGCATTCGGATTCTAAATAAGGTCGAATTTTAATAAAATACGTCCTTGGACAGCAATTAAATATTAATGTTTGCTTTTCTATATGCAATAAGTAAAATTATTTGCCAAGCCCTTAGGAAAGTATATTGAAAATTATGGCAAAGGGGCAAACGAACTAACTAAACTTTCTTTAATTTAGCAAATAATTATTAAAAGTAATAAACCAAAAAAAAAAAGAATATGGATTTTCTTTTTAATTAACAACATTTTTTAAGGTATCTTTTTTATAAAGCTTTATAGTCTTGAATAATTGCGATTTTATTTTTGATTAATTATTAGGTATTGAAATCTCTATATTTCTGTGAAAACCGCAACACGAACAAAATATTTTGTATACTTGATATAAAAATGTTAAAAATATATCTATATATAATAATTTGTTGTAAATTTTAAAATAAAAAATAATGTAGAGAAAAATAAAAGTAAATGTTATTGAAAAGAAAAAAGCAACACGCTGAAGGTCCCAATTTATTATTGAATTGTTGGCCTAAGTTATGAGCAGGCCAACAAAATGTTGAGCCTCTTTTGCTTATGTATATGTAGTATGTAATACCAATCTCGAAATGTCTTACATGCCATTTAAGGAATCTACTACCGGCGTGGTCGCAGGCTTTTATCTCAGCACGTGTGCCGGCGGTTCTACTAAAAACCATAGTTCAGGAATAGCCATGACCACTCCAACAACACAATGTGACCAAACGGATCGTAAAGACGCAATGCTCCAACTTAAACATGAGCCAAACATTCTGACAACCAATCAATCACTCTAAACCAATAGTTGGCCTCGGGAATCATCCATAGCTGCCAACCATAACAACCCCCATGGAGAGTGTGGATGGTCATCTATGCTGTCACCGAACCAGGCTGAATTTGGTGTACCCAAATCATTTTATCATTTTAGGTTGGCGATTTTTTGCTGTCTTCGTTTCTCGTTTGGGTACTTAAGTGAAGTAAATGATCATTGCTATCTAACTCTAAACTAATAATTTTAGTTACAATTTTGAGTGAATTTATTTTCAGCAACCCGCAAAGTAACCAACATCGCAAGTCCAGCTGTTTAACTCAATTGTCCAGGGCTCCAGCACCGTCCAGTTTTAAGCACGTATGTGTGGTTGTATGTATATGTGGCTGGGTGTACATTCTTCTTGGGCAGCAGTAAACAGTGCGGAGGGTTTTGGACAACGCTTGGTACTTGCGATTAAGGAATCTTTCAGGGGCTATTGCAAATAAAATCACAATTTGTTTGAGACACACATTTTCAATTTGTGCGCTGTAAATTATATAAACAAAAATTGAATTACTATTATTGCAAAAAAACGTGGTAGGTGAAGATGATACATCCGTCCGCATATGTGTATGTATGTTGTTACCACTGTTGTTTGAAAACTGAATAAAAATTGTTAATCTATTCCTTAACACACATGCATATATGCGACTTCAAGTGCTCTTATGTGCATTTTGTATCAGTGTCGATGTACACGACCCAAATATACAAATATTGATTATATACTCAGACACACACATACAAACGCATCACATACATATGCATATATATATATATATATATATATATATATATGCACATATATATAAACTTATAGAAAATTCGTAAAAGAAAATACACATATATACAAATAAACAACAGGCTGTCACTAAATATATTACATTTGCAAAAAACATACACACACATATGCAAGGACTGGCGGAATAGTATGAACTTATTTAATGAGCGCTCTTATTTATTGCAATAAGTATTGCAATGACTAATTTTCACATGTATGCATATACCTGATTGGATATACTATTAGAACCATTTAAAAGTTTAGGGACTTACGTAAAAACCTCCAGAAACAAACTGTTTGCACGTAGCGGTCCGTTTAATGCGATCCATTTTTATTAATATAGCTTGGCAAATTTACTATTTTTTAAACACAACTCTTGACTCTACAAACGCTTTGACAATTTCTTTGCCGGACACACTGTAGTTGTAATATCGATACAAGTCAAAAGAGAACCAGTACTGTAATGCGCCTACTAAAAATAAATACCGATTAATTTAATACAATCGTGTACCTGGGCAGCCATGAAAATAATTTCGACATTTTGCGTATGTAACCTTTTTGATGTAATCGATATAATGTACTAACAATGCATCAGCTGTTCTGTTCACGTACACACGTCAGCTGTGACTTGTGATTGTATTTCATATTCGCAAATAAGCACAATTTTGAAAAGCCGACACTGCTCAAATTGATGCTTATCCATCTGTCAGGCCAAATTGCTTTTTTTTTTAGAATTTTTGGCATAGTGCCAAGAAAATTCTTTAATTTAATTAATTAATCTTAATTTTTGTTCGTAATTCTTGTTACTATTAAATAAGTCCACCATGCACTTTCCAATTGACCCCTTACCCCTTGAATCAGTGAGCGTAATCACTAGTCCGTCCATGAATACTTTTTCATAAAAATTATAATGTCGATAAGTATTTATTAAATTATATAATTACTGGATAAAACAGGTGCATGATAAGTTGGAAATCTCGTAATTGCGGATTGAGTTGCTGACATTTGTAATATTATTGATCGTATGTGAAGTTTGTGTTGAACAAAGTGTTGCAAACATTTACAGCCACATTGCGGCGAGCTATTTTCTTGGAACGTCCGGTAGCGATGAACTCCTGGGCATCTGCAATGACACCCAAGCGCTGCATTATATTTGGCTTGTCACCGACGGTGCCACCATCTATATACGTAAGTCCTGGACGCATCTGTAAGTTGAACGAAAGTTTAATGGAGGCTCACTAACTACAGTTATAAGTTTACTTACAACGCATAGCAATGTGGTTGGATGCATTGTCTCCCAGTTGGGTGGCAATTCCGTGCGTACGGGCGGCTTCTTTGGCTCCTTTGGTATGAGTGGAGCAGCCGCAAATGGTAAATTTGGATCGACTGGCTGAGCAGAAGCATTTGCAACTGATAGCTGCATTTCGGGCACAAGATAACCCTCTCGCTCCCATTCGGCGAAAAGTTTGTAAATGGCAAACGAGGCCAAGCTCATCATGGGCACTTCATCCTCCGGTTGAGTATCAGTGTTTACAGCCTCGTTAGTATCTCTCATTTTGACTAATATGTAATCGCGCAAAGCCTTCTCACAAGCCTGATGCTTGGCGGCCATTTTTGACTGTCCCTTGCCTTCGTACGGCACGGAATTAACGGTGACTATGGCGGTGAAACCACCATCCGGATGGCTATTAATTGTGAAGTCACTAATGTTAACGCCCTTCACCTCGTTCAGGGCCATTAGAGCATTCTTAGGTAGCATCGACTTGCGCAGTTGACGATTTTGGCGCAATTTCTTACCGCGTGTACGTTCTGTAAAAAAAGTCGAAATAAATAATTATTATTAACACACGCCCAAAATAGAAGTATAATTCGAATATCAACGACAACTCATCGTGTTAACTACTATACTAATCGCATAAATGCTGCGTACCCGAGGACTTATTGCGCTTCTGAAAAATTTTCTTGAATGGTATTTTTCCGCCGTTATCAGCTTTCATCATGCTACACCATGAGGCATTTTCTATATTTATGTTAATACCAGTTGCCTGTTCCATTGCCTCTGCTTTGACCATTTCCTCTTCTTTAATAAATTTTTGCATAGGCATCGCCGTAACTTTACCCACCTGCTGCTGCGATGCTAGAGTGAGTGCTGCAGGTGGCCCAACAAGCGGTGGCAAGACCAATGCCTTAGCCGGAGGTGCATTCGGATTCTAAATAAGGTCGAATTTTAATAAAATACGTCCTTGGACAGCAATTAAATATTAATGTTTGCTTTTCTATATGCAATAAGTAAAATTATTTGCCAAGCCCTTAGGAAAGTATATTGAAAATTATGGCAAAGGGGCAAACGAACTAACTAAACTTTCTTTAATTTAGCAAATAATTATTAAAAGTAATAAACCAAAAAAAAAAAGAATATGGATTTTCTTTTTAATTAACAACATTTTTTAAGGTATTTTTTTTATAAAGCTTTATAGTCTTGAATAATTGCGATTTTATTTTTGATTAATTATTAGGTATTGAAATCTCTATATTTCTGTGAAAACCGCAACACGAACAAAATATTTTGTATACTTGATATAAAAATGTTAAAAATATATCTATATATAATAATTTGTTGTAAATTTTAAAATAAAAAATAATGTAGAGAAAAATAAAAGTAAATGTTATTGAAAAGAAAAAAGCAACACGCTGAAGGTCCCAATTTATTATTGAATTGTTGGCCTAAGTTATGAGCAGGCCAACAAAATGTTGAGCCTCTTTTGCTTATGTATATGTAGTATGTAATACCAATCTCGAAATGTCTTACATGCCATTTAAGGAATCTACTACCGGCGTGGTCGCAGGCTTTTATCTCAGCACGTGTGCCGGCGGTTCTACTAAAAACCATAGTTCAGGAATAGCCATGACCACTCCAACAACACAATGTGACCAAACGGATCGTAAAGACGCAATGCTCCAACTTAACCATGAGCCAAACATTCTGACAACCAATCAATCACTCTAAACCAATAGTTGGCCTCGGGAATCATCCATAGCTGCCAACCATAACAACCCCCATGGAGAGTGTGGATGGTCATCTATGCTGTCACCGAACCAGGCTGAATTTGGTGTACCCAAATCATTTTATCATTTTAGGTTGGCGATTTTTTGCTGTCTTCGTTTCTCGTTTGGGTACTTAAGTGAAGTAAATTATCATTGCTATCTAACTCTAAACTAATAATTTTAGTTACAATTTTGAGTGAATTTATTTTCAGCAACCCGCAAAGTAACCAACATCGCAAGTCCAGCTGTTTAACTCAATTGTCCAGGGCTCCAGCACCGTCCAGTTTTAAGCACGTATGTGTGGTTGTATGTATATGTGGCTGGGTGTACATTCTTCTTGGGCAGCAGTAAACAGTGCGGAGGGTTTTGGACAACGCTTGGTACTTGCGATTAAGGAATCTTTCAGGGGCTATTGCAAATAAAATCACAATTTGTTTGAGACACACATTTTCAATTTGTGCGCTGTAAATTATATAAACAAAAATTGAATTACTATTATTGCAAAAAAACGTGGTAGGTGAAGATGATACATCCGTCCGCATATGTGTATGTATGTTGTTACCACTGTTGTTTGAAAACTGAATAAAAATTGTTAATCTATTCCTTAACACACATGCATATATGCGACTTCAAGTGCTCTTATGTGCATTTTGTATCAGTGTCGATGTACACGACCCAAATATACAAATATTGATTATATACTCAGACACACACATACAAACGCATCACATACATATGCATATATATATATATATATATATATATATATGCACATATATATAAACTTATAGAAAATTCGTAAAAGAAAATACACATATATACAAATAAACAACAGGCTGTCACTAAATATATTACATTTGCAAAAAACATACACACACATATGCATGGACTGGCGGAATAGTATGAAATTATTTAATGAGCGCTCTTATTTATTGCAATAAGTATTGCAATGACTAATTTTCACATGTATGCATATACCTGATTGGATATACTATTAGAACCATTTAAAAGTTTAGGGACTTACGTAAAAACCTCCAGAAACAAACTGTTTGCACGTAGCGGTCCGTTTAATGCGATCCATTTTTATTAATATAGCTTGGCAAATTTACTATTTTTTAAACACAACTCTTGACTCTACAAACGCTTTGACAATTTCTTTGCCGGACACACTGTAGTTGTAATATCGATACAAGTCAAAAGAGAACCAGTACTGTAATGCGCCTACTAAAAATAAATACCGATTAATTTAATACAATCGTGTACCTGGGCAGCCATGAAAATAATTTCGACATTTTGCGTATGTAACCTTTTTGATGTAATCGATATAATGTACTAACAATGCATCAGCTGTTCTGTTCACGTACACACGTCAGCTGTGACTTGTGATTGTATTTCATATTCGCAAATAAGCACAATTTTGAAAAGCCGACACTGCTCAAATTGATGCTTATCCATCTGTCAGGCCAAATTGCTTTGTTTTTTTTTAGAATTTTTGGCATAGTGCCAAGAAAATTCTTTAATTTAATTCATTAATCTTAATTTTTGTTCGTAATTCTTGTTACTATTAAATAAGTCCACCATGCACTTTCCAATTGACCCCTTACCCCTTGAATCAGTGAGCGTAATCACTAGTCCGTCCATGAATACTTTTTCATAAAAATTATAATGTCGATAAGTATTTATTAAATTATATAATTACTGGATAAAACAGGTGCATGATAAGTTGGAAATCTCGTAATTGCGGATTGAGTTGCTGACATTTGTAATATTATTGATCGTATGTGAAGTTTGTGTTGAACAAAGTGTTGCAAACATTTACAGCCACATTGCGGCGAGCTATTTTCTTGGAACGTCCGGTAGCGATGAACTCCTGGGCATCTGCAATGACACCCAAGCGCTGCATTATATTTGGCTTGTCACCGACGGTGCCACCATCTATATACGTAAGTCCTGGACGCATCTGTAAGTTGAACGAAAGTTTAATGGAGGCTCACTAACTACAGTTATAAGTTTACTTACAACGCATAGCAATGTGGTTGGATGCATTGTCTCCCAGTTGGGTGGCAATTCCGTGCGTACGGGCGGCTTCTTTGGCTCCTTTGGTATGAGTGGAGCAGCCGCAAATGGTAAATTTGGATCGACTGGCTGAGCAGAAGCATTTGCAACTGATAGCTGCATTTCGGGCACAAGATAACCCTCTCGCTCCCATTCGGCGAAAAGTTTGTAAATGGCAAACGAGGCCAAGCTCATCATGGGCACTTCATCCTCCGGTTGAGTATCAGTGTTTACAGCCTCGTTAGTATCTCTCATTTTGACTAATATGTAATCGCGCAAAGCCTTCTCACAAGCCTGATGCTTGGCGGCCATTTTTGACTGTCCCTTGCCTTCGTACGGCACGGAATTAACGGTGACTATGGCGGTGAAACCACCATCCGGATGGCTATTAATTGTGAAGTCACTAATGTTAACGCCCTTCACCTCGTTCAGGGCCATTAGAGCATTCTTAGGTAGCATCGACTTGCGCAGTTGACGATTTTGGCGCAATTTCTTACCGCGTGTACGTTCTGTAAAAAAAAGTCGAAATAAATAATTATTATTAACACACGGCCAAAATAGAAGTATAATTCGAATATCAACGACAACTCATCGTGTTAACTACTATACTAATCGCATAAATGCTGCGTACCCGAGGACTTATTGCGCTTCTGAAAAATTTTCTTGAATGGTATTTTTCCGCCGTTATCAGCTTTCATCATGCTACACCATGAGGCATTTTCTATATTTATGTTAATACCAGTTGCCTGTTCCATTGCCTCTGCTTTGACCATTTCCTCTTCTTTAATAAATTTTTGCATAGGCATCGCCGTAACTTTACCCACCTGCTGCTGCGATGCTAGAGTGAGTGCTGCAGGTGGCCCAACAAGCGGTGGCAAGACCAATGCCTTAGCCGGAGGTGCATTCGGATTCTAAATAAGGTCGAATTTTAATAAAATACGTCCTTGGACAGCAATTAAATATTAATGTTTGCTTTTCTATATGCAATAAGTAAAATTATTTGCCAAGCCCTTAGGAAAGTATATTGAAAATTATGGCAAAGGGGCAAACGAACTAACTAAACTTTCTTTAATTTAGCAAATAATTATTAAAAGTAATAAACCAAAAAAAAAAAGAATATGGATTTTCTTTTTAATTAACAACATTTTTTAAGGTATCTTTTTTATAAAGCTTTATAGTCTTGAATAATTGCGATTTTATTTTTGATTAATTATTAGGTATTGAAATCTCTATATTTCTGTGAAAACCGCAACACGAACAAAATATTTTGTATACTTGATATAAAAATGTTAAAAATATATCTATATATAATAATTTGTTGTAAATTTTAAAATAAAAAATAATGTAGAGAAAAATAAAAGTAAATGTTATTGAAAAGAAAAAAGCAACACGCTGAAGGTCCCAATTTATTATTGAATTGTTGGCCTAAGTTATGAGCAGGCCAACAAAATGTTGAGCCTCTTTTGCTTATGTATATGTAGTATGTAATACCAATCTCGAAATGTCTTACATGCCATTTAAGGAATCTACTACCGGCGTGGTCGCAGGCTTTTATCTCAGCACGTGTGCCAGGGGTTCTACTAAAAACCATAGTTCAGGAATAGCCATGACCACTCCAACAACACAATGTGACCAAACGGATCGTAAAGACGCAATGCTCCAACTTAACCATGAGCCAAACATTCTGACAACCAATCAATCACTCTAAACCAATAGTTGGCCTCGGGAATCATCCATAGCTGCCAACCATAACAACCCCCATGGAGAGTGTGGATGGTCATCTATGCTGTCACCGAACCAGGCTGAATTTGGTGTACCCAAATCATTTTATCATTTTAGGTTGGCGATTTTTTGCTGTCTTCGTTTCTCGTTTGGGTACTTAAGTGAAGTAAATGATCATTGCTATCTAACTCTAAACTAATAATTTTAGTTACAATTTTGAGTGAATTTATTTTCAGCAACCCGCAAAGTAACCAACATCGCAAGTCCAGCTGTTTAACTCAATTGTCCAGGGCTCCAGCACCGTCCAGTTTTAAGCACGTATGTGTGGTTGTATGTATATGTGGCTGGGTGTACATTCTTCTTGGGCAGCAGTAAACAGTGCGGAGGGTTTTGGACAACGCTTGGTACTTGCGATTAAGGAATCTTTCAGGGGCTATTGCAAATAAAATCACAATTTGTTTGAGACACACATTTTCAATTTGTGCGCTGTAAATTATATAAACAAAAATTGAATTACTATTATTGCAAAAAAACGTGGTAGGTGAAGATGATACATCCGTCCGCATATGTGTATGTATGTTGTTACCACTGTTGTTTGAAAACTGAATAAAAATTGTTAATCTATTCCTTAACACACATGCATATATGCGATTTCAAGTGCTCTTATGTGCATTTTGTATCAGTGTCGATGTACACGACCCAAATATACAAATATTGATTATATACTCAGACACACACATACAAACGCATCACATACATATGCATATATATATATATATATATATATATATATGCACATATATATAAACTTATAGAAAATTCGTAAAAGAAAATACACATATATACAAATAAACAACAGGCTGTCACTAAATATATTACATTTGCAAAAAACATACACACACATATGCATGGACTGGCGGAATAGTATGAAATTATTTAATGAGCGCTCTTATTTATTGCAATAAGTATTGCAATGACTAATTTTCACATGTATGCATATACCTGATTGGATATACTATTAGAACCATTTAAAAGTTTAGGGACTTACGTAAAAACCTCCAGAAACAAACTGTTTGTACGTAGCGGTCCGTTTAATGCGATCCATTTTTATTAATATAGCTTGGCAAATTTACTATTTTTTAAACACAACTCTTGACTCTACAAACGCTTTGACAATTTCGATACAAGTAAATTAGTGCCGGACACACTGTAGTTGTAATATCGATACAAGTCAAAAGAGAACCAGTACTGTAATGCGCCTACTAAAAATAAATACCGATTAATTTAATACAATCGTGTACCTGGGCAGCCATGAAAATAATTTCGACATTTTGCGTATGTAACCTTTTTGATGTAATCGATATAATGTACTAACAATGCATCAGCTGTTCTGTTCACGTACACACGTCAGCTGTGACTTGTGATTGTATTTCATATTCGCAAATAAGCACAATTTTGAAAAGCCGACACTGCTCAAATTGATGCTTATCCATCTGTCAGGCCAAATTGCTTTGTTTTTTTTTAGAATTTTTGGCATAGTGCCAAGAAAATTCTTTAATTTAATTAATTAATCTTAATTTTTGTTCGTAATTCTTGTTACTATTAAATAAGTCCACCATGCACTTTCCAATTGACCCCTTACCCCTTGAATCAGTGAGCGTAATCACTAGTCCGTCCATGAATACTTTTTCATAAAAATTATAATGTCGATAAGTATTTATTAAATTATATAATTACTGGATAAAACAGGTGCATGATAAGTTGGAAATCTCGTAATTGCGGATTGAGTTGCTGACATTTGTAATATTATTGATCGTATGTGAAGTTTGTGTTGAACAAAGTGTTGCAAACATTTACAGCCACATTGCGGCGAGCTATTTTCTTGGAACGTCCGGTAGCGATGAACTCCTGGGCATCTGCAATGACACCCAAGCGCTGCATTATATTTGGCTTGTCACCGACGGTGCCACCATCTATATACGTAAGTCCTGGACGCATCTGTAAGTTGAACGAAAGTTTAATGGAGGCTCACTAACTACAGTTATAAGTTTACTTACAACGCATAGCAATGTGGTTGGATGCATTGTCTCCCAGTTGGGTGGCAATTCCGTGCGTACGGGCGGCTTCTTTGGCTCCTTTGGTATGAGTGGAGCAGCCGCAAATGGTAAATTTGGATCGACTGGCTGAGCAGAAGCATTTGCAACTGATAGCTGCATTTCGGGCACAAGATAACCCTCTCGCTCCCATTCGGCGAAAAGTTTGTAAATGGCAAACGAGGCCAAGCTCATCATGGGCACTTCATCCTCCGGTTGAGTATCAGTGTTTACAGCCTCGTTAGTATCTCTCATTTTGACTAATATGTAATCGCGCAAAGCCTTCTCACAAGCCTGATGCTTGGCGGCCATTTTTGACTGTCCCTTGCCTTCGTACGGCACGGAATTAACGGTGACTATGGCGGTGAAACCACCATCCGGATGGCTATTAATTGTGAAGTCACTAATGTTAACGCCCTTCACCTCGTTCAGGGCCATTAGAGCATTCTTAGGTAGCATCGACTTGCGCAGTTGACGATTTTGGCGCAATTTCTTACCGCGTGTACGTTCTGTAAAAAAAGTCGAAATAAATAATTATTATTAACACACGGCCAAAATAGAAGTATAATTCGAATATCAACGACAACTCATCGTGTTAACTACTATACTAATCGCATAAATGCTGCGTACCCGAGGACTTATTGCGCTTCTGAAAAATTTTCTTGAATGGTATTTTTCCGCCGTTATCAGCTTTCATCATGCTACACCATGAGGCATTTTCTATATTTATGTTAATACCAGTTGCCTGTTCCATTGCCTCTGCTTTGACCATTTCCTCTTCTTTAATAAATTTTTGCATAGGCATCGCCGTAACTTTACCCACCTGCTGCTGCGATGCTAGAGTGAGTGCTGCAGGTGGCCCAACAAGCGGTGGCAAGACCAATGCCTTAGCCGGAGGTGCATTCGGATTCTAAATAAGGTCGAATTTTAATAAAATACGTCCTTGGACAGCAATTAAATATTAATGTTTGCTTTTCTATATGCAATAAGTAAAATTATTTGCCAAGCCCTTAGGAAAGTATATTGAAAATTATGGCAAAGGGGCAAACGAACTAACTAAACTTTCTTTAATTTAGCAAATAATTATTAAAAGTAATAAACCAAAAAAAAAAAGAATATGGATTTTCTTTTTAATTAACAACATTTTTTAAGGTATCTTTTTTATAAAGCTTTATAGTCTTGAATAATTGCGATTTTATTTTTGATTAATTATTAGGTATTGAAATCTCTATATTTCTGTGAAAACCGCAACACGAACAAAATATTTTGTATACTTGATATAAAAATGTTAAAAATATATCTATATATAATAATTTGTTGTAAATTTTAAAATAAAAAATAATGTAGAGAAAAATAAAAGTAAATGTTATTGAAAAGAAAAAAGCAACACGCTGAAGGTCCCAATTTATTATTGAATTGTTGGCCTAAGTTATGAGCACAGGCAAACAAAATGTTGAGCCTCTTTTGCTTATGTATATGTAGTATGTAATACCAATCTCGAAATGTCTTACATGCCATTCAAGGGATCTACTACCGGCGTGGTCGCAGGCTTTTATCTCAGCACGTGTGCGGGCGGTTCTACTAAAACCCATAGTTCAGGAATAGCCATGATCACTCCAACAACACAAAGTACCCAAACGGATCGTAAAGACGCAATGCTCCAACTTAACCATGAGCCAAACATTCTGACAACCAATCAATCACTCTAACCAAGTAGTTGGCCTCGAGAATCATCCATAGCTGCCAACCATAACAACCCCCCTGGAGTCTGTGGATGGTCATCTATGCTGTCACCGAACCAGGCTGAATTTGGTGTACCCAAATCATTTTATAATTTTAGGTTGGCGATTTTTTGCTGTCTTCGTTTCTCGTTTGGGTACTTAAGTGAAGTAAATGATCATTGCTATCTAACTCTAAACTAATAATTTTAGTTACAATTTTGAGTGAATTTATTTTCAGCAACCCGCAAAGTAACCAACATCGCAAGTCCAGCTGTTTAACTCAATTGTCCAGGGCTCCAGCACCGTCCAGTTTTAAGCACGTATGTGTGGTTGTATGTTTATGTGGCTGGGTGTATGTTCTTCTTGGGCAGCAGTAAACAGTGCGGAGAGTTTTGGACAACGTTTGGTACTTGCGATTAAGGAATCTTTCAGGGGCTATTGCAAATAAAATCACAATTTGTTTGAGACACACATTTTCAATTTGTGCGCTGTAAATTATATAAACAAAAATTGAATTACTATTATTGCAAAAAAACGTCGTAGGTGAAGATGATACATCCGTCCGCATATGTGTATGTATTCATGTATGTTGTTACCACACTGTTGTTTGAAAACTGAATAAAAATTGTTAATCTATTCCTTAACACACATGCATATATGCGACTTTAAGTGCTCTTATATGCATTTTGTATCAGTGACGATGTACACGACGCAAATGTACAAGTATTGATCAGGCACACACATGCAAACGCATCACATACATATGCATATATATATATATATATATATTGGCGGACTGGCGGAATAGTATGAAATTATTTAATGAGCGCTCTTATTTATTGCAATAAGTATTGCAATGACTAATTTTCACATGTATGCATATACCTGCTTGGATATATGTACTATTAGAACAATTTAAAAGTTGAGGGACTTACGTAAAAACCTCCAGAAACAAACTGTTTGCGTGTAGCGGTCCGTTTAATGCGATCCATTTTTATTAATATAGCTTGGCAAATTTACTATTTTTTAAACACAACTCTTGACTATACAAACGCTTTGTCAATTTCGATACAAGTAAATTAGTGCCGGACACACTGTAGATGTAATATCGATACAAGTCAAAAGAGACCCAGTATTGTAATGCGCCTACTAAAAATAAAAACCGATTAATTTAATACAATCGTGTACCTGGGCCGCCATTTAAGCGTTGAACAAAGGAATGCACAGCTCAAATATTTGGGCAGATAGACTATATCAGACGCCTTTCAGGGCTTTGGCTGTGCATCGCGCAGGGGACAAACAATTACCGCGGTATTTAGTCATTTCGATATCCATTGTAAATAAGGGTAAATAAACTTTTAATGCGGATACAATTACCTATAATAAATAAACTAATTCCCAAAATAGAAAAAAAGATAACAACAGCGCATTTTGCATTTTTTTCGCGCGACCAAATACTTGAAATGTAACAAAATCATTGCGGATTGTCTTGTTACTTTAAATTTTCTCTTATATTATTTATCGATAACACACGGTGCCGTGCCTTATCAACATTGCCGTTTTTTTGGTGTGGCCACACTGTCGCGTCCACGTAGAATACATACCGACAACATTGTCGACGTGCATGTCTTTATTTAATATTTAAACACATAACGAGATGCAACAGACGCACATCAATAATTAGGACCAGCGAACTGGCTGGCGCACTCGGAGTTACACTGGGCCGCTGACACTGACAATAGCTACTGTTAAAGCTAATTAAAATAAAATACATATTTTAAAAATGTTGGGTGGCAAGCGCACAAATTCGCGTCATGTTGCAGTCGTGTTGCTGATGTGCCTGTTCTGGTACGTTATCTCGTCCAGCAACAATGTCATTGGCAAAATGGTGCTCAATGAGTTCCCATTCCCGATGACAGTCACCCTCGTCCAATTATGCAGCATCACACTGTACAGCGGGCCATTTTTTAATTTATGGCGCATCCGCAAGTATCAAGATATACCTCGTGCATATTATATGCGACTGATTGTGCCGTTGGCCATTGGCAAGCTGCTCGCCTCGGTCACATCGCACATATCGCTGTGGAAAGTGCCCGTCTCCTATGCGCACACAGGTGAATACATAGGCATACATAATTATAAGTATTTGTAAATTATATCACACACGTCATCAAATGTTGCTTTTAGTTAAAGCGACTATGCCGCTTTTTACTGTCATTCTGACGCGGCTCTTCTTTGGTGAGAAACACCCTAAACTAGTGTACCTGAGTCTCCTACCCATCATAACGGGCGTGGCAATTGCGACAGTAACGGAAATCTCATTCGATATGATTGGCCTGGTTAGCGCACTCATTTCTACAATGGGATTCTCAATGCAAAACATCTTCTCCAAGAAGGTAAATCGGTCAACAGTAGCAGAATTCAGTAATTGTAACTTATGATTCAACTTTGATATGCTATTTACACGACAGGTACTCAAAGATACGGGCATACATCATCTGCGTCTGCTGCATTTGCTTGGCAAACTATCGCTATTCATTTTCCTGCCTCTCTGGCTTTACGTGGACAGCCTAGCTGTTTTCCGTCATACGGCTATTGTAAGTAACAGCTTTTTTTTGTGTATTACTATTAGACATTATAAGCCTTTTAACACGACTTTTTGAGTATGGTTTGCAGAAAAATCTAGATTACCGCGTGATTGCGCTGCTCTTCACAGATGGCGTTCTCAATTGGATGCAAAACATAATCGCCTTCAGTGTGCTGTCGCTGGTATCGCCACTTACTTATGCGGTTGCCAGCGCCTCGAAGCGAATTTTTGTAATTGCCGTATCGCTAATAATATTGGGCAATCCGGTAACATGGGTTAACTGTCTCGGTATGACGCTAGCCATTATAGGTGTGCTGTGCTACAATCGGGCCAAGCATATCACAAGAACGAGCAAATTACCGACGATGGCGCATAACAATCACATTAAGTACACACCGCTCAATGACTCATCCCATTATCGCAATCAAATCAATAGCAGTGTGGGAAATGGCGGCATGCACAAGATGCAAACAACAAGCGTAACAATGCCAATGACAATGACAACCGGCAACAGTTTGCTGGCAAATGGCAGCGGTATGCCAAGTACAAGCAATACGCGCATGCTCTTTGTTTAGTATTGTAGTTAGTGAAATTGTATTACAAAACAGCTTTATTGCTCTATTTGTCTACATTTTTGTTTTACACTTCAACCCACCCTCACCCAGCCCCTTTGTGTTGATCTGATGAATTCATCACATTTGCCAGGAAAACGGAGCTTGTTATCAACATCGACTATCCATCTATATGGGCAACCTGAATAGTATTGGGCGTTCAAAACCACAACTATAACCATGCAAAAATATATCATACTTGTCCTGCTCTCTTTTCACCTCTCTGATTGTCCAATTTTATTTGTATTTTGTGTTAACCCACTCTCCGCAACCACCACTGCTCATGAAGACCTGTCCCAATTCTATATTGTAAATTATTGTATGATATATGTAGGTATGTATAAATGCTTACCTGAGAAGCGGTATGTAAATAAGTATAAAATCGAGACGAAACCCAGATTGGATTTGCGTCAATAGCCGCTAGAAAATTAAATTTGTTTTCAACATTTTTATTCGATTAAGCCTTAACAATGTATGTATTTACAAGAAAGAAATGAAAAAAAAGTAAAAGATCTAATCGCATCGAAATATGTAATAAAAATTGTTGACCGTGTACATAGGCATTTGGAGATAGTTGCTTTGACTTTTCTTGCCGTTACTCAAACCTAATCCACCTCTAGCTAATCTTAATGCGATAAGTGTAACATCAACGAACAGTACGTCAACAGGTTGCCGGAAGTTATGCGGGCAATAGTTTAATCCACTCGTTGACGAGTCCCTTTTTATAGCCAATGCGGGTGAGTAGCGCCTCCGATCGCCAGTTGCTGTCGACAACCCATGCGGTGAGCGTAACCTGTTCCCGTTTCGCTATAAGTTTGGTTATCGCCGCAGCCAATAGACCGCCAAGGCCTCGTCGTGTCACCTTGTCTAGCACCTTAAGCATACTAAAAATAAAAGGAGATACATATGTAAGGAGCGAGCTCAACCATCACAACGCAAGAAACGTACCCAAGGCCAGCGAAATCGTTCTGAAATATCCAGGCGATCAGCTCACCGGTGTCGCTGCAACAGGCGCCAAGTGTTTGATTGTGTTTGATTAAAGCACGGATGTAGGCAAGAGATCCTTCGCCATTGTTGGTCCACTTTGCGTGTATCATGGCCGCATCTTCAATGGTCAGGCGACGCAGCTCAAATTCCGATAACAGTTTGGGAACACTCGCCTCACGGGCATCCGCGTTCGCCAGCACCATGCCATAACACTGACGTGCCTGGATGCCAGCAGCTCCCTTCCTCGTGGCCAGCTCTTTGACACGTACGGAAAAGTCAAGATCCACGTTAGTGATCAGCGCTCCCTTGGACCATTGAATGTGTTTCGTGTGCTCGAGGCAAGCAAACAGCTCAACGGGTTCCATTGGCTGCCATGTGAAGAAGGACACGCTTTGCACAATGTCCTGGTGCAGACTGATGTATGTGCCATATTGACGAAAATCACCCGTCCGAATCGTATAGAATCGCTTGCGCAGCGAAATGTGCGCCTCGTCATCCCTACAAATACCAGCCGCGTCCAGCTGGCGATCCCATTTGCGCTGATTGTACAGCAACAGGTAATGGAAATTGAGCACTCCATATTTGTCCTTGTACAACTGCATCAGCTCGTCCACTTCATCATCGCTGAGCGGACGCAAAATGTCAATATCCTCATTGGCCATTTCGACTACAGCTGTAATTTCGTCGGTCGTCTGCCTGTCGCACACGTTGGCTAAGTTTAATGAGCTAAACGCACATTTAGTATCAGCCACACAGGAGCGGATTTTAATGATTATGTAATCATATACGTCTTGTTCTTAACCTAACTGGTTGATTGTTTTCGAATATAATGTCCAAATTATAATATATGAATTTTTAATAGAAATCGGTAGTTTTTGTCTTAAAATAGCGTACAATCAAATAAATTTACTTAAAATTAAAAAAAAAAACATTCACTTCTTAATGAAGTTTGTTTCTAAAAGGTAAGATTTAAATATATTTAGCAATCAAATAATATTAACTGGACAAGGGATTTCAGTACAAAGCTGAGCTCTTAGATAAGGGAAAAAACGAAATATTGCACAGCCACAAATCAGAAATAACGTTAAGAGTACAGTCGGATTTGGGAAAATTTGACCAGCAACCGATAGTCGAATTATTTTATTGGCTAAAATTAATCCATTTGAAAAGTTATCTAGTAAAATATTCAGAAAATTTACTTTGTGTAGAACAGCAAAATTTTAGGATGGTGAAAAACTTCTCATTGGTTCAGTAGGACTGGTACGGATAAGACGCTGTACAGAATGCCACAATATTCTCTGGAATAATAAAAATCGGATAAATTTGTTTGGTAACTATGATAAGAGAAGTTTTTAATACTAAAATGTAAAGAATTTCTTATTAAATAAACTAAAAGAGCAGTCTTGCTTTGGTCTTGCACGCATTTGTATAATCCAATGTACCTATTATATATTTAATGTATATTGTAGATGATGAGCTTTAGGTTCAAGCGAAAATAAATGTATACCGCCAAGACTGATCTGTTCTTACAATGTATGTAGAGCCCTTCAGGCCCAACCTCAGTCCAGCCCTGCATTTGAGCATTTAGTGTGATAACTAACTAATTAGATTTCCCCTAATCTGAAACACAGGGTGCGGCTTATGTCAATCTCTCTGCTGTCAAGCAAATCGATATGTTAATCAACATAAGTTCAATCGCCAGCCCGCCGATTACACTAATTTCAATTTGAATTAGGTGAATACCAACAACTAACATCAAATGTGCTGTGCTGCTCCTAGCAACGCAGTTTATTTATTATTTTATTTTACTGTACTGAGCTTAAGCTGGCTAGTTGTAGTAGCATAAATACATATTTATAAATACAGCGTGCAAGTATGGTGCTCAGTAAGTAAATCGATTATCGCAAATAATTTGCATTTTTGATTATTGAAATGTGTTTGGCATTTATCCCCGTACACAGTAACCGAGGAGCTGGTGCGCAAAAAGTCGGAGCATAATGAACGATTAATAAGCACACTCGAGGAGCTGTCGCTGCACCAGGAGGACATTGAGCGCATTGAGTACATACAGAACTGGTGTCGCGATCTCAAAATACTCCTGCTACAGTCCAATCTGATAGCACGCTTAGAGAATCTGCACAAGCTAAAGCGTCTTGAATATCTCAATGTAGCAATCAATAACATTGAACGGATTGAGAACCTCGAAAGTCTCGAGTCGCTGAATAAGCTCGATCTGACGCTCAACTTTATTGGCGAGCTGACCAGCGTTGAATCCCTTAGAGGTAACTACAATCTTCGCGAGCTTATCCTCATCGGCAATCCGTGCGTCGACTATCCGCACTATCGAGACTTTGTCTTGGCCACGCTGCCCCAGTTGCACAGTCTTGACTGCAAGGAAATTGTTCCGTCGGCACGTTTGCAGGCACAACGTCTGCTGTCCCAGCATCGAGCTGTCATTGTGCAGTGCCAGGTGGCACAGGCCATCAAGCGGGACGAGCAGCGTATTCGTGTAGCCGAGCAGCAGGCCGAGCTGGCCAAAGAGTGCTCCAGCATTGATAATGAGGAGGAGCGCGTGCGCGCCTTTTGGAATACCAAAAGCGAACACTGTCCCGAAGTGCGCTCGGAAATTGCACACCAGCATAAACTGGGCAAGAACCGGCACCAGTCGAAGCCAAATCCACTAACCGAAAAGCCTAAGAGGACCACGAACCTGTTTGCACCCTGCGGACGACCATATAATCTGAACCAGGCCAAGTTGATCTTCAAATTTGAGGACGAGCCCAACCATTACAGGCTGCTACTGGAAGTGTACAAGTGCGTATTCAATTGATATATTATTTACCGCATTTAATCACTCGCAAAACAGGCATCTGTACACATCCCTTATCGATGTGGACGTACAGATGAACTATGTGCGTGTCACTGTCAAAGGTAAGATATTTCAAATAGCATACAACGAAGAGGTCAAGCCGCACAAATCCGTCGTTCAGCGCTCCCAAATCACTGGTCATCTGCAGATCACGCTCATGAAGCTTAAAACCAACGAACTGCTTATCATTAAATCTTCCAATGCGCCGAGGACAAAGAGGTACACAAATGAAACCAAATTTCACGGGCCCATAGTAAAACTAATGTTTTTCAGCCTAAATGCAGCTGGTCAAAAGGATCCGCTCGGAATTGTCGATATTGGCAATATTTGTGTGCCGCCCGATTTGCCAGATTTGATATAAATGAAGGCGCGCATTTGATATTTATTTAAAAATTGTTTATTTAAATAATTTCTGTTTGGGATTTTCAGTTTTTCTTTTTCCGTCTTTCCTTGCTGCTCACACATTCCTGCTGCCTCCTAGTTCATCACTCCTCGCTGACCTAGCTTGATACCAGATGCCTTATATACATATATATATATATTTATATATATAAGTATATATTTATATTTGAATCTGTACTTTTTTATAATGCGCGTATGTGTGTATAATTTAAACTTATTATATTGATTTATAAACAATGCAAACGAAAAGGCCAAATAAAAATACACAAAAATATTGGTCTTACGATTACATAATTATAATATGAGTGTGCTTATGTTTTTGTATGTGTGTGGTTTTACATAAGTTCGTATGTGTGTATGTATATGTGTGGTTTTACATAGTTTGTATGTGTGTATGTATGCATGTGTAAGTAAGTATAAAGAATATCTTATTTTGTCAATGATTAATCAATGCTAAGTGTTTCGGAAACCGTTTGCCAAATAATGCTTGCTCATGCTTTGCAGTATGTATGAATGTGTGGCTGTCTGTGTGTATGTATAATATATATATATATGTATATATATAGATACCCATATGTGTGCGTACAAGTACATATCAAAAAGGATGTGATTTTAATGGTTTTCTGTTTGGTTTGGTATTCAGTTACCTCTTTATTTTAATTTTCAGTTGCTTGGCTTTATATGCGCTAAGTCTTGTCAAGTGTTTACAGCTTCTGATTGTTATTGTTATTCTTGTTTATCGTTCAAATGTTTTAACCAGAAACAAAAAATCCAAAAATATGAACAGAGTGAAAAGGCTTTCATCGTATTTACATACAAATTCATGAGCAGTATCAGTTGTATTTTTAGTATATGTTCCAATAGAATACTCTGAGCAAACCGAAAGGCATCTCTTCTAAGGGATCTCAATTTATATCAGTCTCAGAGCGGCACTTACTATAGTTTCGACCGTAGAAATGTTAATGTGTGTGTGTGTATCGTCTGTGTTTATGCTTTGGTATTCTTAGTACTCTCTGCTCTCAGTGCTTACAATTTATTATGCGGAAGTTGGGGAAATCGGTCGATCTTTCGGCATGGCTGTTGTATATATCATGAAGTTATGGTAATTGTATGCAGTCAATATTTAATGTGATCCTTTTTGTTTTGGTTTTTTCATATTTTTCGTTTTTTTTTTAAATGGATAGCAACAATCTTGTATTCTCTCTCGCTCATATAATATTTCGGTTTTTTTGTTTTAGTTGTATTTTAAATAGTATGTATTGTATTTAGCTGTGGTTGTGCAGTTGTTTTTTTCTTTTCTTATTACAAGTATTTTTTTTTTTTAGCTTATTTATGTTTGTTTTGCGTTTGCGATTTTCGTTTGCTTAAGTCCTTGGTTTTTTTGGTTCTCATAGAAAACGTATAATAAAAATTTGAATAAAGAATAAAAAACATTTCGAAAAAAGCGTTTTAAATCTTTTTGGTTTACTTGTTCTTCTGGTTTTTCTCTCATTTGTTGATGTTGTTTGTTTGTTGTTATTGTATGCATGTAGTTGTCTTTGTTGTTGTGGTTGCTGGTGTTGTTTTTGTTGTTACTGCGGCTAGATACAAATATAGCAACATTTAAATGTTGGAAAACGAGGTAGGACATTGTTTTTGTTCTGTTCTTTTATGTTTTTTTCTTTTGAATTTTTGTTGCTTTTGTATTTTGTTGTCTTGTTGACAAAACAACAGAAAACAAAAAATATGCAGACAACTCAAAAAATTAAACTTAATGCTCGGAACTCAGAGGCGGTTGTTTAGTAGCGTGATGTATGAAGAAACGAGTCAAATAAATTACAGATAGCAATACATATTTTGGTTATACCTTGAGACTTATAAATCGTAATTGTATGTTCAACTAAGCTAAGATGCTAAATGTGTCCACCTCCTGACCTGACCACAAAGAGCATAGTTAAACTAAACGCTAAGATAAAAGCTGCTCCGCCTGCCGTCGCATAACACTCAATTAATGTTCTCCTCTCTAAATTTATATTGCGGGCATGTGGGATACAAATCGATATCCGAGCACAAAACTATACAAATATATATATATATAAATATATATACATATTTGTATTTAGTATTAAAGTTATATACTTAAAACAAGTCTTCCGCTGCGCCTACAAAACTACAACTACATTGCGTTTCTATTGGTGTATATGTGTAAGTATTTGTCTGTGTGGGTGTGTGTATGTATGTGTCAACGACTGTGCATTGAGCGCGTCAGTGACGCTAAAACCATAGCCACATCATCAGTGTCACAGTCGTAGGCGGAGCAGTGTTAGTCGCTTTGAAGGCGGGGCCGGTCGTGGGTGTGGGTTGGGGCAGGTGTCATTTTGAGTGTGTGTATGGGGTTATAGGGTTATAAGAAAAATTGACTCTTAGACCCGCAGGATCTCGCACGCTTTGTTATAGCAAATAGCTATCCAGTCGGGTTGCGTGGCTCCCCATTGTATTTGATTGACTTCGCCTTCAGCAGCTGTATAGGCTAAAATTGGATCCTCGATTGCGCGTGGCATTTGTTGTATATCCCAGATCAGTGCTTGGTGATCATCACCGGCAGTGCAAATGTGACAGGAACTGCAAATGTACAGATGTAAGCATATTTTTTTGTGGAATTTTTTTTTGTATTTTATTGCTTACCTATGCGGCGCCCACGCAATACCGTTGACGCACGCTCTGTGATTGCTCAGTCTTGCAACAGGTGTACAAGGAACACGAACATCTAAAATAATAACTTCGCATGAATCCATGGCAACTGTGGCTAAGTAATTTGGATCCTGTTTGTTCCAAGCCAAGCGCAGCAGTGCCGTATGCGCCGGATCCTATACAAAAGCATATATTAATAAACTATAGATATTTAGATATATATGTATATACATTAATTACTTATTCAATTCGAACCCACCTCGTAAATAATGGTTGAGTGCTCCAGGTGACGCAAATCAAACATGCGCACGGAGCCGTCAGCGCCAACGGAGGCAAACATGTCCCGTCCGCCGCCAGCACGTGAAAATGCAATGTCATAGACCTCCTTGTCGTGGGCGATGAGCTGCGTCTTAACATGCCCAGCGACATAGACGCGCGCGTGCGGCTGTCCCGTTTCCAAACCCCATATTGTGCATGTGGTGTCTATGGATGATGTGCCGACCAGATTAGGATCCACCTCGTTCCAATCGAATGATGTTAGTGGCGCACAGAAGTCACTGTTCTTGTTGTTATTTAGCACGCACTCGAGATGGGTGTCCGGTTCACCGGCGCGCCATACTCGCAAATAATCACCACTGGTTGCCAACAGATCGGGATAGATTCCTTTCGAGTCTGGTATCCACATGATTTTTGTTGTGGGATATGGATGGTCAAAGGTGCTATAAGAAAACCAATTAAATTTCAAATTTAGTTATTATTTCGACAACATTGAAATGCGATATATGTATGTATATATATTGGACAAGTGTTTTATCTTATTGTTGTTAACTCTTTTAATAAAAATATCACTGTATTTAATCTGTGGATTTTTTTGATTTTTTTCTTCTATACACTTTCCAGAACATTTTGTCAGTGTTACCTTTTAGCACTAAATTCGCTGGTATCCTCATCCAGGCTAATGATTTGCACTTTATTGTTGTACTCCTCGATGAAGCTGCCCAACGCAAGCCGGAATCGTTTGTCCGGCCGCACGCTCCAGTTCATGGAGTACAATGGCCATGGCGCCAGGTATTTGTATATTTCCTTGCGTTTGCCGGCGGTTGATGACATAACTGTGAATGGGTTCAATGATCAGCCTAGTCACAATTGGTATATTGAATAACGAATAACTAAAGTAGGACTCACCTCAATTGGTTTGTGTGTATGTACTTTTTTAGGGAATGAAGTTGACGATTGCGACAAAGCTCCCGGTTGAAAAATGTTTAAATGATCCAAAATAAGGCGAACTTTCATACAAGGCGTCTACCCACAAAGTTTACTGAGCGGGCGGGCGATGGGTGGCGTAAGACAAAGCTGCTAAAAATGACGATGACGATGCGGTTGTGGCGGAAGCGGTGGATGATGATGACGAGACGAATTGAAATTACAAAAAAATTAACAAAAAACCGCTGTGCTCTTTGGTTTACTGTGTGTGTACAAAATGGATAGAAATTGATAAGTGTTATTGTATTATTAATTATTTAAATTTGTCTTTGCTCAGTTTCATTGTGGTTTATTTTCATTGTTATGTGGCTCACTTCATTTTGTATGACGACTTTGGCGGCGGCGCAGGCTCAAGTGTTGCCTACTTAGCCTTTTCCGGTTAGATTTAGCTGTTTAATGTCCAGAGTCCTTCAAATGTTTATAAGTACTAAAAAGAACGGCGGTAAAACGTAGCCCTGCCAAAAAATTTAAGATTCATTAATTGTTGTGCGACTCATAAATATGACAAACACGATTCACAGAAGTGCAAAAATACGGTCCAATGTTTGGCTTGAGATAGTTTTTTTGTGCAAATGCAAAAGTTGGCAACACTAAAATGTAATGCGACGCGACAGTTTGCGGCTGTTGACTAATGTTAATAAGTATGGAGATAGGACTTAACGCACTACACAAGCACTGCCAATGGCGACAGTAGCTGATTGTTTAACTGGTAAGCCATTTTAATTATATATATATATGCAACAAATTTTCACACCTGAACGAAATTTTCTCTTAAAATGTATATACACGGCGGCGTTGCCACTTTTCCTGCGGATAGTGATGGCCACTGATGTCGATAATTTATGGTGTGATTTGTTGTGCGATAGAAATCATATCTATATATATGTTTTATCGATACAAAAATCAATGCAACCCTAAGTTTCGGTAGTTCATTTGCAAAACTGACTCGCTCTTAAATGAGTTCTGCGTGCTGTGGGCTAGAAAATCGCATATAAAAGCCGATAATATTAGTTATTACGATGTAAAGAATTTAAGTTAGTAATATATATATATATATATGTATGGTTAATTGTGCGTTCGTGCGGATCGCCGATTCAATTAAGTGTATCGGACATATTTTTTTTAGCGTCGTGAGTGGGCTGTGTCTCAATGATGAATTTTATAAATAAATATACTGGCTGCTTCATCGCCTGAAACGCGCACCATTGCACCTTAATCCCCCTATATTAAATTGTTCGCGTTCTAAAGCAAAATTGACAATCAGTCGTCACTTTTCCCACTTTCCATTTTTGAGAAAGATATTTCACTTTGCGTAATTCGTACGTTGCTTGCTTGGCCGCGTATATGTATGTATGAACATACACATGAATCTCTATGATTGTGTTCGTCGTCTTTTCGTCTGTGTGCGTGAGTGAATGTGTGTGTTTAGTGAGTCGATGTCGCCAATATCAATATTGCTATCTCATTTGCACTCATGGCGTTTATAGGCCAGGCACAGCAGCGCAGTTTAACTACTGTCGCCACCACCGCACCACAACCCCAAGCAACGGGAACGTGGCGACCGCCAGCGCCAGCCAGCTGTGTGTGTGCTCTTAAGCGCTTTTATAAATAGATTCGCCGTTTTTTTTGTTTTTTTGTGCTGTGCTTTTATTATAATTATTTAGATTTTTGATGTGATTTTCGGCATCGTTGCTTCACATAGGCGCATTGGAATGTGTAATCTGAATGAGTTGTTGTCTGTGTCTCTATCTATGTCTGTGTATGCGTGCTGTTTATGCTTATAGCTGTGTATTTGTAGTATTTATGAACGATAGATCGATATGATAGTGTGACCATGTATCTGTCTGTTTGTTTACATGCTTGTGTATGTATGAGAGAGTTTGTGCACACATAAAAACTTTGAAACAGACGCAACGGTTTCCTCGGTTACAATTGCGCGCCGTATAGAGCCATAGACAGTCTGGCGGCGTCTTAAATACACGCACACACACAAGCATATACAACTTCACTGTTACCGCATAGGTACCCCTCTCACTCCAACATCTACCGGCGGCAGTTGCATTGAGCTCTTCTTGTTGTTTTGACGTGTTGCAGCGTTGCAGTTTATGAATTTTGTTTGTTATTTAGTAAAGTCAAAAAGGTTACAAACGGTATCAGTTTATTATGTACACATTTCATATATGTGCATTAGTATATTGCTCAGTCTCCCCTCACTCGCTCTCTCATATTGTTGAACTAATCGAAGGTCATCTATTCTCTGATTACAGTTTGCCTATTCTCCATTGCAACAGTAACGGGTTTTAAATGTAGCTAGCATAAGCAACAACACAAACCCAACCGTAACAAAACTACAATTATTAACTATGTAAATAAGCAGAAGATATATATAAATAGCAACAACTACTACTGCAAGTCAAGGTGAGTACTGACTACTGAGTGCAAGTGCGGCGCAGCCATTTTGAAAGTCACTCTCACTCACGCATTCACTTTCACCCTTTCGCTCTCCCCATTGCAGCAATAATAACCAGAGCAACAATTACATTAAAGAGCGCAGAAGAAATAGCAGCTGCAAAACTGGACAGAACAGAATTAACAGACAGATAGACAGACAAAAGGGTGAGCGATTAACAGGACGCTTTGTCAATCGAGAAGCTTAACAAGAAGAATACGAACAGTAACAATAGCAACAATTACAACAGCAACAACAATATCAATAACGAGTAAATTGAGAGCAAAACGGCAAACTGATCCGATTGAAGCGGTAGAACGCGGCTGGCACTAATATGCGTGTGATTTCGCCGCGTAGATCGTCAACGTCAGCAGCGGGCAGTGGCAGTCTTTACAGCACAACGTCGACCAGCGGCGCTGGCAGCTCGACCGGCACCAGCAGCGGCAACAGCAGCAGTGGCGTCGGCGCCACAAGCAACGGATACTCGCGTTACTCCAGCTCTTATTACGATCATCGCGGCGGCAGTCTATCCAAATTGCTGCCGACATCTGCTGGCGGTACGGGCACATCGGCATCCGGATCGTCATCATCATCATCTGCGTACAATTATCACAGCAGCAGCAGCAGCAACAGCGCGAGCAGCTATTACCCCAGCTCTTATTCACCGTTTTCATATACGCCGCGGGTCAGCACACAGCGCAATAGTATTGGCTCCTCATCGTATCTGAGTGGCGGTTCCGGCTCTGTTCTTGGCTCTGGATATCGGAATAGTTCATCGTATTTGAGCGGTTCCAACTATGATACAATTTCGTACGGCCGATGCGGAGTGAGTTTTAACAAATAATCATTTTGCTTTAGCCACACACCTACAACAAACCTTACCAATCTTAGCCCAACTGAACCCACCAACCCACACACCTCTCTTTTTCTTTCAATCGTATTTCCCCCGGTTAATTTTTGATGTTCATGCATACATATATCTCTAAGTAATTTAAATATATATTTATATTTAAATTATGTTCAATTGGTGGCTGTAAAGAGTTCTTTATATACATATAGTATTCTATATTTCTCAAAATAAAACTTTTGAACTTGAACTTGTTCGGGCTTGGAACAAAACAAGAAACACCCAAACACACACATACACACACACACGTTACACGATCACTGAATCATTTGATGAGTCTCTGTGCCATCTACAAAATTGGTACACATAATCAAAAATTCGGTTTTGTCATTGGTATATGCATATAGACACATACCGCTTCAGTACCTATCACATTTCTACATACATATGTATATATGTAGTACGTATTTCGCACAATTTGAATTTGTCTTAAATTACGAGAGAAGAAGATCATAATGATGCAGGACTTTGTGTGTATTACGAATCAATGTGTTTAAAATACGGAACAGACTCTAAACATATTTATGTGCATATGTGTGCGTTCTGGGTATATATTGTTGAAAGTGCGTGTGCTCAAATGTACATATATATGTATGAATGTGTATGTGTGTGTGCGTGAGTGTCTGGCTATTTAGCATAAGTATAAAACTATTTTTAATTAGCTCTGGCTGCGCATTTCATGTTGTGTATTGTCCAAAAGTCACAAGTAGCCCATGATATACACTTATTTACCTCGTTGTGGTTGTAATCCATCAACGACTCACCACCCACTATCCACCATCTGCCCACAATCTTCAGATTCTCATGCCGATTAATATATACACATACGATGATGATGTAAATATTCATGCATATTTTTTGTGAATGTGTGTGTGTTTGCTCACACAGGCACTCCCAATTTGGTTGGCTCTGGTTATAAGCATGCAACAACTCTCCCACCCCCTCCCCACACATACACACCCCATAGTGTTTACCGTTTTTTTTCTGGCACTTGTTCGTTTGACAGTTGGCGGCATTTTAAAGTTGCATTTTTAGTTTGCTAACTTTTGATATGGTTCGTGCTCGGTGGTTGTTGTGGTTGCTGGTGTTGTTGTCCATTCGCACGTTGTGTGTGTCATATGCATACACACACAAACATTCGTCTGTTGTTGTTGCTGCTGTTTAAAGCAGCGATAAGGCGGGGGATGCGTCATGACCGCAAACATAGGCCAAACCCACACTCGACACACAAACCAAGCAATAAATGCAAGCGATAAATGCAGCATGAGACGGCAATTGAATGTTTTCGCCAAGCCGAACCACTTGTTGGCACCGCTCCAATGGCAAGCAGCAACAACAACTACTGCAACAACCAAAACTGCGATCACAACCACAACAAAAACTGATGTGACTCCCCGGCCTTGTGCTTTCTTTTGTATATAAATAAACCTACATACATCCATCTGTACATATATGTATATATTCAAGATTTACTGATGGTGTCGTCGGCATCCGAATTAAAAATTCGCAATATATTTAATGTGACGATTATTAGTCAGTGCGTATGATTGTGTTTTATTGTGTTTTAAATAAATTTATACAGTACATACTGTATCATAAGTATATACATGTTTATATTTGCCAAAAAAAATGCAAACAAATTTTTCAAATAGACTATGGAATTGGGGCATTCGATTTGTGCAAGTCATTTGTGGTATATTAAATATCGATCATAATGTTCTTATATACCTACAAGGATTGCAAAAAAAAAAAAAAACAAGATTCCCCAAATCTCGACAGCGACTGCCACTTTGTTAATTAGTTCCTCCCCCACCTACTACAAACCAAAAATGTAGGCTTTACGAGCCATATTTGACTACTGTATTTTTTTTTTGCCAACATTCCGTCTTGATTGGTTGATGGACTTCTTTTAAAATTAGTGTAGTGGTAGTGGTGTAGTAGTCGATCGGGATCGCAATCTGTATCTTTAATTCAGGAAAAGTAACTATAAAATTCAAATTAACCGTGAGAGCAAAGCGTTGTAATATTCGACGGATCAAAATGTGTTGAGGCTCACGTTTATTTTGTTTTTTGTTTTTGTTGGTATATTTTCTCTTTCTTTTGCTATCAACTTATTTTTGATGTTTATTATATTTCTTCCTTTTTTTTTTGGTTTGCTTATTGTTTAATTTCGATTTTGGTTTATGTTGATGTCCGTCATGTAACATACAAATGATCGTTAATTGCTGACTGTTACCGTTTTCGTTACCGTTAACCGTTAACCGTTACTGTTAAATCACAAACCAACAACCAAAATCGCATTCAAACTTCCCACATCTGTATAAATGTTTCAACCAACAATCACGACACGAAAACACCATTCGACAACAAAACACTCTCAGTTGCCGCGTAGAGCAAAGGGCACAACATCGAATGGCGATGCAACCACAGTGGGAACAACAACAACATCATCAATATCGACATCAACAACAAAGAAAGACGATTATGTCACATCGCATCGCAAAGATGCTGCTGCTGCAAAAAAGCTGCCACCAAGCGGTGCTAATGGCAATGATAATGTTGACGCCACAGCTAACAGCAGCAACGGCAGCAGCTCAAAACGTTTGTCCAGCTCATGCTCATCATCATCCCTCGCACGTTTAGTTGCCACATCCGCACTGGACATGTACGAAAAGTACAGTCCGGCCAACTATAAACCCAACTGTGAACTGTCACGTTCCAGATCGGCGGCCAATGAAGCCGACACCGATAGCCGCAACAGTCATCTTAGCCGCAGCAGCAGCAACAACAACAACAGCAACGACAACAGCACTACCTGCACCGTTACATTGGACAGGCCGCGAAGCAGCCGCTACAGTCGACTATATAGCAGCAGCAGTGATGCCGGTGGCGATGCTGCAACAGGTGCCAGCGAAACGGCGTCATCGCATCTGAGGCAGCGCAGTGGCTCCGGGAAATTCACGCTCAGCGGCAGCAACAGCAGCGGCGATGTACCAACGGCCACTTTCACGTTGCGCAGCAATCGAGCACGACGCACCGCAGCACAGGATGCGACACCAACAAGAACAACAGCAACGACCAACGGTCATGCGACAGACGCGAGCAGCAATGGGCTGGACGCCAAGTTCAATGGACTCTCGCTGTTGTCGATGTCTCCCAAACGAAATGCTATCTACGATAGCAGCAGCAGCAGCTGCCTGACACCCACAGCAACAGCAGCAACAACGACGGACACCACAGACGATGCAACGGCGGCAAATTTAAATCATTTAACGCCTTCCAACAGCAGGCCCAATGGCGATATCAATGGCAACATTGATGGTGATGGCAATGGCGATGGGGATGTTAGTGCCACGGCAACGCTGACGCTGGCAGAAAGCGCAGTGGCGCGCAGCAAGGTAAACGAGCTGAATTAAAAAAGCGAGGATATCCAAAGCAACTGACAGTCCATTCAATAATTTAAAAAAAAAAAACACTCAAAATACTAATCGCATGCCAGGGTAGCTACAATCGCGACGAGCTGCTGTCAAGCCATACCTTATCGATAAGCATTTGAAATCTACAGTGTGTTTGAAATATTGCGTGTGGGTGAATAATTGCATTGTTGCTTTTGCCTTGCTGCTATCCCGACTGTCCCCAGCATTTACCACCCCACCACCCGCCCACCTGCCTACTGCCCCACCCCTCATAAAAACCCTTTCATCGTCATACTTTAGGCCGTTTTTAAATATATTGCGGTTACATGTACATGTATGTGTATAAGTATATATATGTGTATACATATACATTATACAATCTATATCATTTTGCATTCCATATTGTTGATTTGTCTTGCCCTGTTTTCTCTTCTGTTCTGTTTTTATGTTTTATTCAATCTGGCTTTCTTTGCTATACGTTTTGCGGCTAAACCACTACACGCATTTCCAATTAATCGACTTACATCTATATATGTATTTCTATATATTTTTAGCTAAACTCTTGCAGATCTCGTCCCTTTTAAACTAACCAAACTAACTCAATTGATAAGTAACTCGAAACACGTAACGAAGGCAAAAACCATAACCAAAAACTATTCTCCCTTGAGCAATCAAGACCAAAAATCCATATATATATTAAATATATATATATATATATGTATATGTATATATATATATATATATATATATATATATATATATATATATATAATAAATTATCGATAAACGCAACTTGAAACTGCAAATGTAATTTGTAATTGTGGAACAGTAAACGAAACGATATGACGATTTAGGCAGGAGATACAAACAAAGTTCAAAGCATATACATATGCAGATATACATATATATATGTATATGTATATATAGATATATATGTAAATATGTATATATATATATTTGCAAATTTTAGATTAAAGCAGTAGCTTAAATATATATTCAAACAGTCCAAATGTGTGTGTAACATAGTTTTCAGAGCATGTATTTTTGGTAAGAACACATAGCCTTTCCAATTCAATATAAAAATTAAAAAGTCACTCCAAACCGTCATAAATAAATATTTGGAAAATAATTGATTAGACGACAACCTTAGTAAAAAAATTTAAGTACAAAAGAGAATAGAAAAGAATCCTAGCAGCAGCAGCAGCAGCAGCAACAGCCAAAACTGGACAAGGAGCTGTTGAATAATGTTAGAAGTTAAGAAAACCAGAGGATTCCGTAAGATTCCTGCGTCAAAACATCAGCGCGAAGCAAAAATTGCTCCAGCAACAACAGACAGCCAACAGCAAAGAGGCAGTATCAATATTCAGACACAACATCCGCAACTGGAACAACATCAACAACCGGCGGCGTCGCGACACGCCAAAATATTGAAATCCAGCGACGGCGTCGGTGGCGGCGGCGGCCGTAGTAGCAACAACAGCAACATCAGCGTCTGTGGCGCAACAACTTCTGTCCACAAGCAAGCGACTGCATACAAAAACGGACCAAGCAGCGGTGCTGGCGGCTGTGGTGGTGGGCGTGCAGTTGTCCAAAATTCAGTTTCCATAGCTGGTGGTGGCATCGTTAATCCTGTGCGTGCGGCCAATCAGCGTTTCTTTCTAGTGTCCAGCTACAAGGATCCCAGCTTTCTCAAGGCCGAGTGCGAGCTGGCCCATGCCCAGGTGACGCTGAAAGTGACGCAAGCTACCAAAACGCACAAGCGCAACAAAGCTGGCGACAACAACAACAACAGCAGCAGAAACAACAGCAATAGCAACCACCACAGCAACAAACTAACGGCAACCGAAGCTGCGCCGCCAGCGCATGTCATTAGCGGCAGCGGCATTCCATTGAATGACATGCGTCGACCGACAACGACGCTCAATGGCAATCAATCGGCCGGCAACAGAAGCAACATTAGCAGCACCACAAGTCGTACAACAACAATAGCTGGCAACAACACAACCGTCCACAGGATCGATATTAAGTTTAACCACAACAAAACGACTCAGCAACATTTAAAGGCAGTAGTTGCCGCAGAGTCAGCAACAGCTGCGACAGCAGCTGCTGCAACAGCAATAGCAGCATCATCAGCAACAAAAGCAGAATCATCGGGGCGTCTTGTTGCTGGCAAGCTAAAGCTGCTGGCGCTACATTGCAACAACAATCACAGCAGCACCATGAATAGTCACAACACCAGCAACGGCAACAACAACAATAACAACAACAACGGCAGCAGCAACGGTAGCAGCAACAATAACAACAGCATGCAACGAAAGCAGCAACAACAAAAACAACAGCATGATGACATTAGCTATATTGATAGCGACGAGATACAAACAAGCACAGCATCAGGAACAGGAGCAGAAGCAGGTGCAGCATCGGGGTCAACGACGGCACCGGCAACAGCCACTAGCGCTGCAACATCGAAGTCAATGGCGGGCAACCTTTGTTACTTTAAGCCGATAACGCCGCCATTGCAGCTGCGCAATCAGCAGAATTTGACCGGAAGCAGCGTTGACAAACCAACTAATCAACGTTCGGTGCGTCCCAAGTCCACAATAGTCTCGTTCTCCAATTCAAATTTTGCGGCCAGCTATGAGAAGTTCAACAACTACAAGCACACAAATGGTGAACAGCGGCCCAAGGAGCAACGCGATCGAGAACGTTACAGGGATCGTGAACGGGAGCGGAATAAAGAGAGTGTCTGCAGTGGCGCCAGCAATGCCCGTCGTTATGGCATCGATTCGCTCAGTATTAAGGCATCGATTGAAAAATTTAACAATCTTAGCGAACAAAAACGACAGCCAGCGCAACCAATGCGTAATAATGTCACATCAGCAGCAGCAGTGACATCGACAGCATCGGCAACAGTTGCGACTGCGACAACTGCAGCAGCAGCAGTACCAAAAACTAGCGCAGGAACAGCAGCAGCTGGCGCAGCAACATCATCCTCCGCCGGTGGCAGCAGCAGTAATCTTCAGCAACGATACAGCAGCGATATGGAAAACGCACGCATTGCGGCGGGCTATAGCAGCTCGTTGACTCGTGCCGCTTATCGCACCAGTGGCAGCAGTAGCCAAAACACAACAAACACCAGCAACACAGCTGTGGCGTCCATTAGCAAAACGTCAAATCGCATTACCCATGGCCTACTGGCCAAGGCGACGACAAACAGTAGTAGCACCAGCAGCAGCGGTGCCCTAAATTTGGATTGTGCAACATCTACTACAAGTGCAAGTGCATCATCATCCTCCAGCAGCCATAAGGTAAATCATCATCATCATCATCAACAGTACAACGATGCGTCGGTTGTTGCGGCGGGCTCCTATTCCTCTACTACCACCACCAATACCACCACCACCACCACTACCACCAACATCACCACCACCACAACACCCTCCTCCTCCGCCTCCACCACCGACGCAGTCAACAGCGAAACAGCCAACGATAGCGTAAGTGGCGCCCAAAACTTTCTTCGGGGCGTTCATATTACGCTCTTTGCCCACTCTCTTTTTCTCTCTCTCCATATATATTTATATATATATACATATATATATGTCTATCTCTTACTCACTCTCTCATTGTGCGTTTCAGTTTATAGTTTGTTCAACATGTAAACAGCAACAGCAGCAAAAACAGTTATTTCTTTAAGAAGCTTCATAGCAAATTGCTCATCACCAACAAAGCACAAAAACACAAAACTAGTCCTGTTTTTAGTTCTCCACAAAAAACAAAAAAAATTAAAAATAATTATATATGTGTGTATGTTTATTTTAATTAAGTTGTAGTTTAATCTTATTATTATTATTATGAATATTATATATTTTCTGTAGGGTAATTTTTTTCAGTGTAATGGATTTGACTTCTATTTGGGTTTTTGGTTTACCTTGATTTGCCTCGCCTTACCGATAACTGTAGTCTTTAATCGAATTAATTTCCGTTACGTTTTTTATTTAACTTGCTATCGTTTGTTTGTCTACCCATCGCCCCCCTCAACACACCAGCACTTGCACAATTGGTATGGATTTCTTATTTGTTTATGCTGCTGCGTTTTATTTGGTTATGTTTTGTTGTATTACCTGCCATAATCTCTTACTGACACTCACACTTACCACTCACACTCGCATAGCAATATCAATGCCAACCAGTCAACCAATTAAACAATTTCAACAAATGCATCCATTTCTAACAATTTATTGCTCGCTGCTTTTGAATATTAAAACTTTAAATTTGGCATTTGCATTTGACTTGGTTGTTTATATGCATATCGATAAATCGAAATTCTATTTCGTGCAGACGGCACGGAATGCCACAACTGGGGCTCGCTCCGTGCTACCACCTGTCTCGCCAACGTCCAGTCGCTATTGGGAACGGGACAGCGGACGCAGCGGCACCAACACCACATCCTCTTCCATTGGCACATCGTCGCTGAGCAACAAGCATAATAGCATCGACGATGGCTACAAGAGCAACCGTGACGAGAAGTTCGAGGGTAAGCATAAGGAAATCCACTATCTACTATCAATTGTCATGTTTACTAATAGGACTCAGTTCCATTCAGCTTAAATACAACTTACTTACTTTGACTGAGCAATTTGTAAAAATAAATGAGCAGGAAAAATAATGAACTACGATTACGATCTGTACAAGTTATCCACAAACTGCTCTTACAGTAATTTAAAGAAATTAAACAATAAATTTGCCAAAACTCAATATTAATTTTCAAAACCTAAAACTAGCTTTTACGTTCACAAGCAGACTGCATATTGTGCATACATAAATATGTAGGATACGTCAGTAGAATACAATATATCGTATAGCAATTTCCAGTCGGATTTATTAGACTCGATAGCTGCTTAATAAGACTTCAAATTCCGGATGAGTAAATATGTATTGGGATAAGATTTGAGAAGTGCCATTTTGGCTACGCCCAGATAGCTATAATTACTCAATTACGTTTTAATAATTTATAAATTTGATTATATACCCACAGGTCTATGCGGTCTAAGAAATATTGGAAACACTTGCTTCATGAATTCGGTCATTCAATGCTTGAGTCACACGACTGAACTGACTCGCTTCCTCCGTGGACATCATGGCAGCCCGCGCTCGGCGACCTCCAAGGATCAGCAGATACTAAATGGTAAGTCGGCGTTTGCCTACTTTTGATATTGTTATATGAACGGTAAGTTAAACCTGTTATCATTTACAGAATTTGCCAAGCTTATACAGGAAATGTGGACGACAAATGTGCATAGTGTGACGCCGATGGAACTGAAGCGCGCCTTTTCGACAAAGCATCGTATGTACAACGACTACAATCAACAGGATGCCCAGGAATTTCTACGCTTCTTCCTCGACTCATTGCACTCGGCGCTTAATACAGGCGTCAAAGGTGAAACGCTTAACATTGATGATAACCTCAGGTAAGCGACAATGCATATAGTTGTTGATTGTTCATCTACAACACCTAATAACATTGTAGTGACAATAAGAAGGCCGATCTGACTTGGGAGTGGTATTCACGTCATGAGAATTCTCTGATACGCGATCTGTTTGTTGGCCAGTTGAAGAGCACACTGAAGTGCACAACGTGTGGCAATACCAGCGTTACCTTCGACCCGTTCTGGGATTTGAGTGTGCCACTACCTTCGTCAACGCTATGCAAATTGGAGTCGTGCTTAGATCTATTCATACGCGAGGAGGTGCTCGATGGTGACGAGATGCCCACATGCTCCAAATGCAAGATGCGCCGAAAATGCACTAAAAGCTTCACAATACAGCGTTTTCCCAAATACTTGGTGATACGTAAGTACATCATGCCCTAATGCTCTAATGTGATATATATATATATATATATTTATTATTTATTATTTATTCGTAAAATATTTGTCACTATTATTTAGATCTCAAACGATTCTCAGAGACGCGCTGGAGTAAGCTATCGAATATGGTTGAGTTTCCCACAGCGGATCGTGAGCTTAACATGGCCTCATATGGCTCCAACACAAACTCGAATGTGCATTATTCGCTCTATGCGATCTCCAATCATATGGGTAAATTCTGTCTTTTTTACCTAAAAGCTGCATAAGCTCAACTCTAATTCTATCTTTGGTTTTCAGGCTCAACGGCTGGTGGTCATTATGTGGCAATTTGCAAGCATCCAGTTTCACACAAGTGGCACGAGTTCAATGACAACAGGTACTTATTGTTACACACATCTGAAATAATTCTTTAATTGTTTTCTAATGCTTTCCTTTATATTATTATTTGCAGCGTCAGCGATTCTATACCTGAAAACTGTCTCGTTTCAGCCAGTGCCTATATTTTATTCTACGAACGAGCGTAAGGCTAACTTCTCACACCAACAATAACAACAACATGTTAGCAAACAACTCAATGAGCATTAACACAAACACACCAAAAGCAACAGCAACAACAAAAATAGAGGCACGATGAGAAACATCGACAACAAGAACAACTTAAACAATGTGGAACACTGTAGACAATTTAATATAAAATTTGTGCAACACCGCTTTTGGCAATCGAAAATGAACAAACTATCAACAAAACAATACATCAAAATCAGCAATAGCAGCAATAAAAGCACTCAAAATTATAATTTGTACAAAATTCTGTCGGCACTATAATCTGTTCTGCATGGTTCATTTGTTATATGTTAATATTTTTGGTTTGCCAAAAGCAGTGTCAAGTGGTTGTGTAAAAAGAAACTAAAAAATAATAATAATAATAAAAAATGAAGTGTAGAAGCGTAAAGCGAAACGAATTGAACAAATACTAAATTTACCATTACGTGTGCAGTGTATATCATAAGAAGAAACAGTAAATGCCGAATGATAAATAAATAAAAAAAAAAAAATAAAAAATAAGGGGAAAATGGATGCGTTTCGTAGCCACTTCCATAAACTAAATAAATACACTCACTGACACAGAAAACAAAATGTAAAACTAGCTTCTAGCAAATGAATAGTTTAAAACCAAACAACAACCGAATGAAACCAGACAAAAAATATATAAGTAAATAAATCAAAAGAAAAAGAAAATATTTAAAGTGAAGTGCAAAAAACAAAAGATACTAACTAAAGCTGCATTGTAAAACGTACTTATGATAAATGCTAGCAGCTAATTATAAATTAGGATGATGAGAATAGCACGAAAACACCAACTACATCAATCAAAAAACGTAACATTTACAAAACTTTTCATGTTCAAAATTCGTTTGTCCCCATGCAATCCAATCCAATCCCATTCAATTAAATTCAACTTAACATTCAATTGAATATCAAACTAGTCGCAAAGTTATATATATCGTATAGACATACGATCTACTTAATGTCCACCAATCATATGGCGGTACAGACAACCTTGTTTATTATTATTATATTATTATATAACTTTTTTTTATTATTGTTTTGTACATATTGAAATGTTTCCGTGTAACAATTCTCCCATCCGTACACCCTTCCGCGCACATAGATGTTTTGCTATTACTATCTGATTTGTTGCCTATTTAATTTATATAATTTATTTATTTATTTATTCTATTGTATTTATTTATTTGCTATGTGAACGACACGAATACATACACTCTTATACACAGCAACAATTAGCAAACAGAGCTAAAAACAATTGTACATAACGCAACTTGTTTCCAATAAAAAAAACGGAAAAACAAGCGATAAACCTACAAAACACTTACCTACATACTACTTACTACTATAACTAAAAAAGTAAAACAAAAGTCACAAAACTCCCTCACACGCACTCTTCACAGAGCATACAAACTAAAAATCAAGACACATTATTTATTTATTTGTAAAAGAAACAACAACAACTACTACTATATATATATTTTCTGGCTTAACTATTAGTTACAATTATAATTGTTGGATATTTTACTAACGTTACAAACAAAAAATAAAAATAAAAATCCAAAAAAATGATAACGAAATATAAAATGCAAAAACAAAATCGAATCAAAATTCAGTTTTTTTAATTTAAATAATTCGGGCTATTCCCTTACGCAATTTAGCCCACCACTTTTCGGAAATGCTAATAGCGGCGTTATGGTGATACGTAAGTGCCTCCTACTATTGTATTAATTTGCATATTTTGTTATCTAACAAATTTCTTTATCAAGAAAAAGTTTTATATGAAATAATCTTCATACGGCAAAAAAATATAATTTAATCAACTAATTTGGCATACTAAACAAACGATGATCGCAAATACAAAACTTATTGTGCAAAGTAAAATGGAATGAAAGGGAAACAAGGGCATATACATATATTACTTGTATTTATTTATTATTATTTTTATTATTATTTATTTATTTATCAACACTTATCGCTTATAGTTTTGACACATCTTCGCTGAGCAATAAGCAGATGAGACGAGAAGTTCTAGGGTAAGCATAAAAAAATCCAGTATCGACTACCAATTGTCATGATAACGCATAGGACTTATATGCATTCAGCTTAAATACAACTAACTAACTTTGACTGATCATTTGTACAACTTACCCACAAACTGCTCTTAAAGTAATTTAAAGAAATTAAACAATAAATTTGCCACAACTCAATATTAATTTATAAAAAACTAAAACTACATTTTACACTAACAAGTAGACTATGCATATTGTGAATATATTGTAGGAAACGTCAGTAGAACGCTTGATATATACTTAATAAGACTACAAATTCCAGATGAGTAAAAATGTACTGGTTAAATCATTACATTTTGAAACGCACAGGTAGTTATAATTACTCAATTACGTTTTAATAATTTATAAATTTGATTATATAGCCAAAGGTCCTTGCGGTCTAAGAAATATTGGAAATACTTGCTTCATGAACTCGGTCATTCAATGCTTGAGTCACACGACTGAACTGACTCGCTTCCTCCGTGGATATGATGGCAGCCCGCGCTCGGCGACCTCCAAGGATCAGCAGATACTAAATGGTAAGTCGGCATTTGCCTACTTTTGATATTGTTATATGAACTGTAAGTTAAACCTGTTATCATTTACAGAATTTGCCAAGCTTATACAGAAAATGTGGACGAAAAATGTGCATAGTGTGACGCCGATGGAACTGAAGCGCGTCTTTTCGACAAAGCATCGTATATACAAAAAATACAAACAACAAGATGCCCAGGAATTTCTACGCTTCTTCCTCGACTCATTGCACTTGGCGCTTAATACAGGCGTCAAAGGTGAAACGCTTAACATTGATGATAACCTCAGGTAAGCGACAATGCATATAGTAGTTGATTGTTCATCTACAACACCTAATAACATTGTAGTGACAATCAGAAGGCCGATCTGACTTGGGAGTGGTATTCACGTCATGAGAATTCTCTGATACGCGATCTGTTTGTTGGCCAGTTGAAGAGCACACTGAAGTGCACAACGTGTGGCAATACCAGCGTTACCTTCGACCCGTTCTGGGATTTGAGTGTGCCACTACCTTCGTCAAAGCTATGCAAATTGGAGTCGTGCTTAGATCTATTCACACGCGAGGAGGTGCTCGATGGTGACGAGATGCCCACATGCTCCAAATGCAAGATGCGCCGAAAATTCACTAAAAGCTTCACAATACAGCGTTTTCCCAAATACTTGGTGATACGTAAGTACATCATGCCCTAATGCTCTATTGTGATATATATATATATATATATTTACTATTTATTCGTAAAATATTTGTCACTATTATTTAGATCTCAAACGATTCTCAGGGACGCGCCGGAGAAAGCTATCGAATAGGGTTGTGTTTCCCACAGCGAATTGTAAGCTTAACATGGCCTCATATGGCTCCAACACAAACTCGAATGTGCATTATTCGCTCTATGCGATCTCCAATCATAAGGGTAAATTCTGTCTTTTTTACCTAAAAGCTGCATAAGCTCAACTCTAATTCTATCTTTGGTTTTCAGGCTCAAAGGCTGGTGGTCATTATGTGGCAATTTGCAAGCATCCAGTTTCACACAAGTGGCACGAGTTCAATGACAACAGGTACTTATTGTTACACACATCTGAAATAATTCTTTAATTGTTTTCTAATGCTTTCCTTTATATAATTATTTGCAGCGTCAGCGATTCTATACCTGAAAACTGTCTCGTTTCAGCCAGTGCCTATATTTTATTCTACGAACGAGAACGATAACTAACTTATCAAACCAACAATAAACAATAAATAAAATTTGTGCAACACCGCTTTTGGCAATCGAAAATGAACAAACTATCAACAAAACAATACATCAAAATCAGCAATAGCAGCTATAAAAGCACTCAAAATTATAATTTGTACAAAATTCTGTCGGCACTATAATCTGTTCTGCATGGTTCATTTGTTATATGTTAATATTTTTGGTTTGCCAAAAGCAGTGTCAAGTGGTTGTGTAAAAAGAAACTAAAAAATAATAATAATAATAAAAAATGAAGTGTAGAAGCGTAAAGCGAAACGAATTGAACAAATACTAAATTTACCATTACGTGTGCAGTGTATATCATAAGAAGAAACAATAAATGCCGAATGATAAATCAATAAAAAATAAAAAAATAAGAAATAAGGGGAAAATGGATGCGTTTCGTAGCCACTTCCATAAACTAAATAAATACACTCACTGACACAGAAAACAAAATGTAAAACTAGCTTCTAGCAAATGAATAGTTTAAAACCAACAACAACCGAATGAAACCAGACAAAAAATATATAAGTAAATAAATCAAAAGAAAAAGAAAAGATTTAAAGTGAAGTGCAAAAAACAAATGATACTAACTAAAGCTGCATTGTAAAACGTACTTATGATAAATGCTAGCAGCTAATTATAAATTAGGATGACGAGAATAGCACGAAAACACCAACTACATCAATCAAAAAACGTAACATTTACAAAACTTTTCATGTTCAAAATTCGTTTGTCCCCATGCAATCCAATCCAATCCCATTCAATTAAATTCAAATTAACATTCAATTGAATATCAAACTAGTCGCAAAGTTGTATATATCATATAGACATACGATCTACTTAATGTCCACCAATCATATGGCGGTACAGACAATCTTGTTTATTATTATTATATTATTATATAACTTTTTTTATTATTGTTTTGAACATATTGAAATGTTTCCGTGTAACAATTCTCCCATCCGTACACCCTTCCGCGCACATAGATATTTTGCTATTACTATCTGATTTGTTGCCTATTTAATTTATATAATTTATTTATTTATTTATTCTATTGTATTTATTTATTTGCTATGTGAACGACACGAATACATACACTCTTATACACAGCAACAATTAGCAAGCAGAGCTAAAAACAATTGTACATAACGCAACTTGTTTCCAATAAAAAAAAACGGAAAAAACAAGCGATAAACCTACAAAACACTTACCTACATACTACTTACTACTATAACTAAAAAAGTAAAACAAAAGTCACAAAACTCTCTCACACGCACTCTTCACAGAGCATACAAACTAAAAATCAAGACACATTATTTATTTATTTGTAAAAGAAACAACAACAACTACTACTATATATATATTTTCTGGCTTAACTATTAGTTACAAATATAATTGTTGGATAGTTTAATAACGTAACAACCAAAAATAATAATAAAAAAACCAAAAAAATGATAACGAAATATAAAATGCAAAAACAAAATCGAATCAAAATTCAGTTGTTTTAATTTAAATAATTCGGGCTATTCCCTTACGCAATTTAGCCCACCACTTTTCGGAAATGCTAATAGCGGCGTTATGGTGATACGTAAGTGCCTCCTACTATTGTATTAATTTGCATATTTTGTTATCTAACAAATTTCTTTATCAAGAAAAAGTTTTATATGAAATAATCTTCATACGGCAAAAAAATATAATTTAATCAACTAATTTGGCATACTAAACAAACGATGATCGCAAATACAAAACTTATTGTGTATATGAAATGAAATAATAGGGAAACAAGGATATATACATATATTATTTGTATTAATTTATCAACACTTATGTGAGATATAAAAAGCCAAGGTGCTTGTCAGCTGATTTTTGTTACATGCAATTTGTGGAATCAAATTAATTAAAGTAAAAGACAAATATTTATCGGATTCGAGTTTTTCATTTACGATAACTTTTTAAATTACAATTATAAAATATACACACTTCTTGTTGAAGGCTACCTTACTCTGGGTCTATATGCTGTGTTTGTTAGTTGTTATTTCGTATGCTGGTCTATGTATATATTTGTGTGAGTACGTTGCTCCCTGGCATGCGGCAACAGCAGCGATTTCGTAACCAACAAAAAAGATGCAAATTTGTTTTTATATAAAGAACGCAAGCGATGTGGTGTTCTTATCTCTCTTAAAACTGCGGAAGCTGCGCTTAGAATGGGTAGTCCAGTTGAAATGTACAGATTAGCCTGGGCGAGGGGTCAATTCCAGAGACGACATTTGAAGCTAATCAACGTGCAAGAGTTTAACAATTAACGAAATAGAACTATGCAACTAGCTGCATGGCAGGCGACAACGGCAGCAACATCAGGCGGCGGTTATGGAAGACGCCCAGTAAGCAGCGATCATTTGTGATTCTCATCCTTATTAGCATTGTTCTTTGCATTGGCACGCGTCGCCTTTGTGTCTTCATACATTTTCATTAGTTGACTCTTTGTGGGCATCGGTTTGATATGGCCCCATTGCACCAGATATTTTATCGACACCGTGGTACCACCTGAAAGCGTTACATATATATTAACTTGTCTAAATTAATGATTGCTTTCGCATTGGTGCTGCACTTACCTAATGTTACTGCGTAGCGCACTGGAGTGGCCACCTTATAGCACAGATAAGCAATGGCATAGTGTCCCATATCGGAGCCCTGTACTTTCTCGATAATAGTCTCGCTCAGGTGCATGTACTGCAGCAGGGCAGGCACATCGACACCGCTGCGAAAACAAAAAATGTGTATGCAAAGTTAAACAGCAGCACTGATGATCATTGGAACAGTGAGTAGTTACTTACCTTTTTGATAGATAGTAGAAGCCGCCGAACCAGCCAATCGATGTTATCACATGCACTGGTATGAGGACGTACCAATATTGCTTATACATGTGCTTGAACTTGGCAAAGAGCCCCATGTTTGCAGCCTCGCCAAAGAGCTCATTTGTGCTGGTGACCGAGGCTGTTGACGAGGACTTCACGTCCGTTTTGTTGGCATTGGCACTGTGCGTGGTTGGTTTGGTGCTGAGACGAGCATAACTGCGATACTTTGTGACCAGGAGTGGCGACAGTATACTTGTCGTGGATGTGGCTGTTAAAGGCAATTTGGTAGTGCATGCGGTGGATGTGAAAGACGATGTTGATTTGCCGCAACCCAAGATGCTGAGACAACGCGGACTCAAACTGAGACTGAGTCTGGAACTGACTCGCGGAGTAGGGATGCGAGTGAGCATTCTAACGAAGAGACCGCTGCTCCCTCCGCCGCTGCCGCCAAGTAGGCAAGTTATCATTCCAACCGTTACCATGTCTGGTGATGATGAGCGATAATCGAGCTTTTTGCTTGCTGAGAGGTTAACAGGAATTTTCTGATTATATTTTTGATTTGATTTATCAGCGAACTGAATACTTCGTCTGCTATGTTGTTAGAATAGTTTAAAAACCTTTACTTATGTATTTATTTATTTTTTATTTCAATTATGTGTTCGATTTTTACTAAACTCAGTTCTCAGGCAACCCGGCACAATTTACCTGCTGATTGGAGATGTGCACGTGAGAATCGAATCGGCAAACTGTCGGCAAACTGTATTGCTGTTGTATATATGTATAGACCAGCAGAGTGTTTAATGTATAAGTTAAAAACGTGAATGCAACTTGCTTAAAGGGCAAAGTATATGCGATTATTATCTATAACTACTACCGATTTTCGATCATAGTTTAATAGATTTTACAGAGTTAAAAGTTCCTCTAAACAAGTCTAACTGAAAATAATTAATATGGTGCTAACTTTATATGACTGCATGGACTGTAATGTATACTCAAATATCAGACCAATTATTAAAATACTTCAATGTTATCACGACTCTTGTGCTCACGATGCCAAAACTATAGTTGAAAGTGCTGCCAGACTATGTCAAAACAAAAGCTCTCTAAAGCAGCTGCTGCTGCCGCAACACGTGTTTCAGGCGGATTGGCAACTCACCGATTGGTCAATTGGGAATTGAATTAGTTTTAGCACAAATTATCGATACATCGTTATTTATTGTATACTTCTATCACTTTAATTCGTTTGGAGTGTGTGTGGCGCTCTGGCAAATCTATATTTATATTGTTTTTTGTATCTCTCGTAGCCGGAACTCATTTGACGCCAATCGGCATGGCTACTGCAACTGGTGAACTGTCCAAGAAGTAAGTAAATGCAATCATTGCGTACATTGAGAATAATATTGCGAACACCGCGAATCGGCCATCCAGGCGCCAACAGTGAGGTTAAGTTGAACTGCTTAGTTGGTAGCCAGCGGCTGCTAGACAACTAATGACAAAAAAGCCATGATACTTGGCTACAAAATGATTGCACGCGGCGCACTTAGCCAGCTGGTGCTTGTGTCATCACTGCAACTGCCAACAGCGATAACTACGAGATTACACCATGTGAGCGCCATTCGGCTGGCGCCAAGCAAAAACACGAAACTGTTCGTACTCACCGAAATTCACAATAATTGAAAACGGCTGACTTTTCACATTATATATTTCAGTGAGCTGAAACGCCGTCTGAAGGCTGAGCAAAAGGCCAAGGAGAAGGCTGAGAAGGATGCAACCCGCGTAGCTGCTGCTGCTGTGGAAACAGGGTCCGAAGCAGGACAGAAGAAGAAATCTGCAGCCGAGCAGGAGGAGGAGATCTCACCGAATGAGTACTTTAAGCTGAGATCGGCTGCTGTCGCTGAACTGAAACAATCGTCGGAAAATCATCCGTACCCACATAAATTTCATGTGAGCACTTCGCTGGAGAATTTCATTGCCCAGTACGCCGAGCTCAAGGATGGTGAGACGCTTGATCAGGTCAATCTAAGCGTAGCGGGGCGCATTCATGCCATACGCGAGTCGGGTGCCAAGCTCATCTTCTACGATCTGCGTGGCGAGGGTGTCAAACTCCAGGTGATGGCCAGTGCCAAGTCATACAAAAGCGAGCTGGCTTTCGAACAGGATACGGCTAAGCTGCGTCGTGGCGATATTATTGGCGTCAACGGCCATCCCGGCAAGACCAAGAAGGGCGAACTCTCAATTATGCCCACTGAACTCAAGTTGCTCTCTCCCTGTTTGCACATGTTGCCCCATCTGCACTTTGGGCTCAAGGACAAGGAGACACGCTTTCGTCAGCGTTATCTGGACTTAATTCTTAATAACAAGGTTCGCGAAACTTTCCAGATCCGCGCCAAGGTGAGCCAACTATCCCATTACATTATTAGGCAATGTATACATATTTATTAAATGAGCTTTCAATCAATTCTTTTCGCACAGATTATTTCATATGTGCGACAGTTTCTAGATCGTCTGGGCTTCCTTGAGATTGAGACACCCATGATGAATATGATTGCTGGCGGCGCCACCGCCAAGCCTTTTGTTACGCACCACAACGAACTCAAAATGGATCTCTTTATGCGTATTGCGCCGGAGCTGTATCACAAAATGCTCGTTGTTGGTGGTTTAGATCGCGTCTACGAGATCGGACGTCAGTTCCGCAATGAAGGCATCGATATGACACACAATCCCGAGTTCACCACATGTGAGTTCTACATGGCATATGCCGATTATCATGATGTGATTGAGATCACTGAGCAAATGGTTTCTGGCATGGTCAAAGCGATACATGGTACGTATAAAATCAAATACCATCCGGACGGACCAGATGGTATCGAACAGGAACTGGATTTTACGCCACCATTTAAGCGCGTTTCCATGATCAAAACTCTCGAGGAGAAGCTGCTGGTCAGGTTCCCCTCGGCCAACACCTTAAACAGTCAGGAGACGAACGAGTTTCTCTCCCAGCTGTGTATCAAGCATCAGGTGGAGTGCCCGGCGCCACGGACCACAGCCCGTTTGCTGGACAAGCTGGTCGGTGACTTTATCGAGGAGACATGCATTAATCCCACTTTTATTTGCGATCATCCGCAAATTATGTCGCCACTCGCTAAGTATCATCGCAGCATGCCTGGCCTAACAGAGCGCTTTGAGCTCTTCGTGGCCAAAAAGGAGGTGTGCAATGCATATACAGAACTGAACGATCCTGTCGTGCAGCGCGAACGTTTCGAGCAACAGGCTAGCGACAAGGCCGCAGGCGATGACGAGGCTCAAATGGTGGATGAGAACTTTTGCACGGCTCTGGAGTACGGCCTGCCACCCACCGGTGGCTGGGGAATGGGCATTGATCGACTGACCATGTTCTTAACTGACTCCAACAACATTAAGGTTTGTAATCCGACTGCAAATTAACAAATAATTAGGCTTTTTCTCATTTTTTTTTCAATATTACCATCTACCGTTGTAGGAGGTGCTTTTGTTCCCTGCCATGAAACCCGAGGAAGCCAATCGGACACCAGCTGCTAATGCATCCGAAGTACAGCAGTCTGCTAAACAATAGATGAGAATTCTTTTATCCGATAACACAATCGCAAACAATAGTCATGTTTGTACCAATTATTCATTGAATAAAAAATCGTATTAGGTACAGATTTGATAGATTTTCCAATATTTTGTGTGTTGGGTTGAACTAAAACAGATACGACAGCGCTGCACATATATAAATAAATAAAACAAAAAATAATATAACGCGGACAATAAGCATTGTTTGGTTCCTGAACTGCACCGAGTCGTGATGCACTTGATATGTTCTTTGTCCCCAATCGCACTCCCATATTTCTAAGCCGAAGGCGTTAATTTTGGCAAACGCAATATAACATGAAAGTTAATGGTATCAAAGCAAAAATATCCTGCATCCGTCAGTTAACGTCTTTAGTAATAATCATAAAAAAAAGGAACAAATTGGGACATCGACTATAACGACTCGACTACTGATGCTGACCAAAAATATACTGACATACTTAAGTGGTCAAAGAAACACTTTTAAAGTCGTTGCAAAATTTAAGAGAAAAATCCTACGCCCAATACATGGATATAAAAAGTGTATAACACATATTTAAAACAAATGATATGATTGAAAATGATTTATAATTGCGAGTTTTATATATGTACATAAATATCTATTTTTTTCATACAAATTTATTGCTTTATTTCTTCAGCCAAGTTTGGTGGTTAGTGTACACATGCATATGTATGTATATATGTGTACATGTTATGTATAGTCCAAATCTAAATAGTTTTTAAATATGTATAAAAGCCTTCTAAAGGTTTGTAAAATTATGTGTTTTTTTGTTTTTTGTTTCTTTTAATTTTTATTTGAATTTTTGTCTTTGATTTTCAAAATGTACACAGTTTTTACTTATTTATTATTTTTTTTTTGTATTTTGTATTTCAGCTCTCTATTCCTACAGAAAAAATTTTGGTTTACGAAATCGTTTGTTGTTGTTGCGTTGGACTGAAACCCTAAACCCTACCACACTGCCTAAAAATACATTTAGCCAAAGAACTTTAAAATGTAAACTAAACATATTAAATTAAATAAAAGAACAAAAAAAAAAAATACAAATCAAAATAATTGCATATGGCGGCAACGAAAACAATTTGGAGATTGCGAAAGTTGGCCGCATTCTTTTTATGTTTAAGTAAAGTTGCTTTAATGTATTATATATATATATATCAATATATCAATAATCAATTGGCTACGGGAACGTACAATTAGGCGACAGAGTTACCAGATGAATTAAAACTTAGCTACGCCTGCTTGCTTGTGTTTTGGTGGTTGTGTGTGTCCTGGTGTTGACTGGTCTGGTCGGTCGGGTGTTAGACTCGCATAAGGAACTAATAAACTAAGCCTTAAACTAACGTTTAAATTACATATAGATTGATAGGTAGGGTATGCAGGTGTAGGTGTAAGTGTAGTCAGGAGTTGGTGGTGATCGTCCATACAACAAAATGCAACCTATATGTGTCGATCCTTGCGTTACAGATACTTGCGATAGTTGCGCAAATGTGCATTGCCATCCTCAACACCGACGCCAACGTTAACGCCAACGGCAGCGGCGGCACTCTCAAACGATGGCGGCTCATTAACGAGGCCCGGACTGGGCGGATCACATGTATTGCCGGGCATGCCGCTGGCGCCCGCCGTTGTCGTTGTCCCCAAAGTGGCACCCTTGGCACGTCGCCGACCCCGTGTGCCAGCGCCGCGAGATCGGCGACCACCACCACTGGCACTCGTGGTCGGTGTGCCACCAATTTCGCCCGCCTCGATAGCATCCAGGGACGCGTCCAACGCCGCATCTGTGGTGCCGATGCGCATTCGCGACATGGCGCTTCGTCTTCGCGAATTACTATTGCTGGCAGTGATTGGGGTGTCGCCGATGGCATGGTTCGTTGAACGCTTGCCTGGCCGACGTTTGCGCCGTTTTTTATTACCATATCGCGGATCATAGTCGTATTCATCGTCTGCCGGTGATTTTGGCTCCTCCAGCGAGTCCACATCGTTCATATCCATTTCATCATAGAACCACTCCTTCGGCAGATCATCTTTTGTTTGCTGATGCTGCTGCTGATGTTGTTGTGATTGCAATTGACTGTCCTTGCTGTCGGATGTATCGCCTCCAGCAGCTCCCAGCGAACAAGACTCCTCCATGCTAAACGACCCATTAAAATCATGCGTGGTATCATTGTGCATTGAATTTAGCACCGCTACCGGCGTTGGTGTCGATGCGCCTCCAGCACCGGAGCCCGAGCTGACACCCACGCCCATGCCAGTTAGCATGCTGAGGCTAAGCGTTGAGCTGCTACTGTTTGTACTCCCAATGCTGACGGTGGCTACGCTGCTGCTGGCAACAGTGCCACCAATATTTATTCCACTGGCCACCAGTGCCTCGTGCTCCTTGCGCAGGGCCTGAAAAGGTCGCTCGGGAAACCGGTTGTGTGTACACCTAAAATTGAAGTTCAAACTGCATTCACTTTTTTTTCTTTTCATTTTGATTTGTGGATAACGATTTACTTACCCGTACATTTTTGACAAGTATTGGCGGCGACTCTTGCGCCAACGGGCCGCGGGATAAGTATAGATTTGGCCCTGGCGAAAGCCAGGCATTCGTTGTCGCTTGTCCATAAACAGCTGTGAATGATTCTGTGCAACGCCCGTCTGCGGATCGAGAAACGGCAGCCGCAGTCGTCGCTCGATGCAGAGGCGGGTGTTGAAATTGGCGCTGTATTCGATTGTCTCGCGATAGCTGACATCCTTGAAAAAGCTCTCGATCTTGGCCAGATTCGGCATCGATACGATCTGTATGTTGACCGCCGAAGACATGACTCGACTCGACTCTGCACCGCACCGTTCCGTTCCGTTCCGCACTACGCTTCGTTTCCCCCTGTGTATTGTTATCTGTGGTTGTATGTGAGCAACGCTTAATCCATTTAAAACCAGCCCCAGCGGCTAGCGCTGAGTCGACGCTGCGCCGCTGCTGCTTGCGTTGACTTTTGGGTGGCTTGTTTCTTATCTCTGTTCGCCTGCTTTTTTAACAACCGCTTTCACTGTTTTCGTCTTTTGCAAATCCTATAGCGCTAGGTTGTGTGGCTGCTATTAGCTATGTTTGCTATGCGATATATCGCTAGCGTTTAACAGGCCTGTGCTGAACCAGTAGAAGGGTTGCATTTGCATTTATCGATAGCTTCAACTTTGATTTTGAATTTTGTACATACTCTTAGCATTGAGACAATCAAATAGTATTTAAGCCATAGTTTGTGAAATATAATTACAATTCAATCAAAATTTCAACAGTTGGCCGCTATAGTAATACCCAATCTGGCAACGTTGGCGTGTATAATTTTTGTTTACTGCTGACGTTGCCACTTTTGACGTTGACGTTTCATCGTATATGCATGCCCCTGAATAATACCTGTGTGCGTATGTGTGAGTACGACTGAGTGCAGGGGTCCACCGCTCTTTGGTTTTAGGTATTTTTTGGAATTTCTAATGGATCTGTACGCGAGGACGTCACTGTCAGCAATACTGCTTGGCCTCCTGCTGATATGTGGCTCTGCAAGTGCGTGGCACTCCGAGGAGCTAGAGATTTTCGATCTCGTTGAGGAGGTCAACAAAAACTTTTACGAGTTTATGAGCATCAATCAGAATGCCACGAATAATGAAATAAAGCGCGCCTTTCGCACGCTCTCCATTGTGCTGCATCCAGATAAGAATCCGTCCGAGGATGCCAACATCCAGTTTCGCAATCTCGTCTCCATCTACGAGGTGCTCAAGGATGCCTCAAAACGCGAAAAATACGACAAAGTCTTGCGCGAAGGCATGCCAAATTGGAAGTCCGCTCTCTACTACTATCGCCGCATGCGTAAGATTGGCCTCTACGAGGGCGCCTTCATCCTGTTCCTTATCATCACTGTCGGCCAGTATCTGTTCGCGTGGGCCGCCTACCTGGAAAAGAAGTATACGGCCGAACAGGTGTTTGGCACAAAACTGAAAAAGCTACAAAAGCGAAACAAAAACATTGACATGGACGTTATTCTAAGCGAGATCCCGATTCCATCGCTGCTCAACACGCTGCCAATTCAAATACCACTTGCCATATGGAATCTGCCCAAGACCATCAAAAATGGATTCACCAAAGCCAATGAGCTAAAGCAACTCGCATTGGAGAAGCGCAGACAGTAAGTAAAACAAGTTTGAAGCGTTTCCTTCACCAGGGTACTAATAATCATAGGATAAAGTAATTCGATGTGGTCTTAGATTGGGACCATTATAAAATAGAAAAATTTGTATTGACCATCCCATGGCAATGATGGGTCCACGACAGACAAAAGATTTACATAACTACTTTTCCTATCCTCATTACAGAGAAATTGAAGCGGTGCGTCGTCAGGAAGAACTGGAGCGCGAGGCTGAAGAGCAAACTCGTTTGCGTAAGGAGCACAAAGAGAATTTGCGAAAGCGCAAACAGAACACAAAGGCGCCGGAGAAAACAGAGGAGGAACTACGCGGATATTCGCAGATACAGGCAAGGGAGCTAACCGAAGACGACGCAATACGTCCAGCTTCCCAAAAGGTAAGAACAGTTAGAGCCCGGCAACCTTGCGTAATCTTTCTTTAAAAGCTTTCATGTTCATTTGGTAGAGTACTGTTAGCGGTGGCTTTTGGACAGATGAGGACCTGACCGAACTCATAAGACTAGTTAAAAAATATCCTGGTGGTTCTGGTAGCCGTTGGCATACCATAGCCGAGTCCATGAATCGCACCGTGCAAGAGGTGACTTTTATGGCGGCGAAGATGAAGGAGAACGGCTATCGCATACCCGGCCACACAGACAGCGTTGCTGAGAACCTTGTCCAGGACTCCCAAGACGCCGTGCGCAAGGAGAAGGTGAAAAAAAATTCGACCATGGCTAATGAAAAGAGCATGCTTATACCAGAGACCAACTGGACTCAGGAGCAACAGCGCGCTCTGGAGGCGGCAATTGTAAAATATAGAAAAACTGCCGGAGGCGCGGATCGTTGGCAAAAGATTGCCAACAGTGTGCCTGAAAAGACTAAGGAGGAGTGTCTGGTGCGCTACAAATACTTGTGCGAACTGGTCAAGACACAGAAGAAGGCTGAGGAGGAAGAGGCAGACCCAGCCAGCAGTGATGGCGCTGCTCTCCCAGAGGATGAGCCGCCAGAGCCAGAGAAAGCAACATTGACAACTGGTGCTGTTGGTGCTGACCTGGTGCCATCTAAAAAGCTGAGCAAACGAGAGCAGCGTCGACGCAAACGCGATCTGTCCAGTGACGATGACTCCGATGATGCATATCAATACGAAATTAGTTAGTTTCCTTGGCAGCCAATGCTCCCAATGCCTACCCTAAGCCTAAGCCCATTTCAAAATTGGCCAACAATTTCGACTCATATCCAAACAGGCAGTAGTTGCATGTAAGCAAATTAAGAAAATGTAGTTGAGCTTATGCATATATATTTATATATATATATATATATATATATATGCATATATATATATATATGCATATATGTATAAGCTGATACAAAGTCAACATTTTTTGTAACTTAAATTGAGTGAACTTTTTTTTTGTTCCGACATGAAAGTGGTAATCATTGAACACTAGTTATCTCTCACTCTAATTGATTTCCTATTGATAATTGTCTTTCATTTCCAAAATAATACTTTTCTTTAGCATAAATCGAGTCTCAAATGGGTTTGGTATTGATAAGATTATAAATTTTCATGGCTCAAAATTCAAAGTACCATTTGATGGCATCAAATCTAGTTTAGATTATAAACACGTGGTGCGTGGATCGCTTGTTTTATGTTTTGTATATAAACGTATTTTTTAATTACAACATACATATAATATATATCTTTGCTAAGTAAAGAGTAGTAACAAAACAAGATAAATAAAATAGAGACAAATGTTAGTAATGACCTACAGAGATTTCAATGTTTCGCATCCATTTATCATCTGGTAATACTACGCCTCGAGTTTGTCCGAATCGTTGATACCTGTGGCTAGCACAGAATCTTTGCTCATATCCAAGAACGATGCCTGCGACATTTCCGTATCATCCTCTTCCTCTTCTATCTCCATTTCAAATATTGTCATTTTACGCCTGCGGTCAGAGAGAACGGTGGCCACCTTGCGACTCCCGGACACGGCCAGCATTTCACAGACGCCGTCCAAGCCTTTAAAAGTGACTGCATCCGGAATATCGTGAATGCTGTGCGTCATTGTCGAATCCGGAAGCTTCACCAGCGGCGCCAACTGATGCTGTGTGCTCTGATTCCGCGTCGCGCTCAACGCAAACTGCAAAAAGTAGCTGTGCGGACGAACGCCAGGCGTTGGTATCAATGTCTGCGCCAGCATTGATATGGATGATTCGTTGTAAAACTGAATATCGACGATGCGCAGATTGTAGTAGTTCTCGTGCAACTGTGGCGTAAACGGGCCCGGCTGCAAATGAACACGCGTGCAGCGGAGCAAACAGTCGTCGGTGCGACTGAATTCCAGAATCATGGCCTCCTGCCATCTGACAGTTACCGCAAGCATATCACATTTGGTGGCTTCGTGCACGTGGTAGCTGCAGTTGACAAAATCGTAATTCAGTTCGTGTTCCTCATCCAGCGCTGATTCGACGATATACTGCGGCAGATCACAGCAGATGACAGTCGTGGTTAACTTGAAGCTGCCACTTATGCTCTCCGTGGGCTTGTGGAATACGGCATCGATGGCGTTAAACATCTTGTCGCGCTGCTGTATCAGCGATAGCTTCTTGTCATGCGGCACCAACAGATTGCACTGCGCCAGACAATCGTTCTCTGCAAGCAGGCGCGTCCAAATCTGTGTAGGATCCACCGGCTGCAACTGCGTTAGATATGCATTCTCTAAATACTGACCCACGCGCTCTAAATTGAATTTTGTGCGTGTGGTCACCATTGGAATGGCACTAGCATCGTCAGACAACTCCTCATGATTCGCTCCTGCTCCTGTTGTTGCAGGCCTTGTGGCAGAGTTTTCTTCTGGGTTACCATCATCGGCTTCACATGCATCGGGCAGGTCTGGCTCCATGGCGCAAAAGAATTCAGCCAGTGCAATATTCTCCTTTCCACTAAAGATCATATCATCAGGTATCTCTTGATGTGACAGACGCAGTATGGTGAATATCATCCAAGAGTGAAACAGCTTCATGTTGGCCACCAAAATGTCAATGGTGCGCTGAAGCTCGTGCACCTTAAGGAGAAAGGCGCCACAGGCGCGCATCGCTTCGCTGGCAACATCCGGAGAGATAAGTGCCTAGGGTCAACCAAAATTTTAAAATCTTTTAATGCGTTGCTCTAGTTCCAAAACACATCAAATTTTTGAATAAGTTACCTCAAAGAAATGGGTCATGCGTCCAAACCCAGCAATTGTATTGAGAAAATAGAACATGTTAACGGCTGCTCCGGTTAGTTGTTTGAAGACTAATCCCTGCAGATTCTTTAGGCTTAGATCCACCGAGTTGGCAATCTTCTTGAAGCCCTTCTCCGTTAATCCTCTGCCGTTTCAAAGGAAAGAAAAAAAAACATGGCGGGGCACACATGAGCACTGTATATTAAGTTTAGGCACTTAACTCACTCGAACAGAAACTCCTCGACCTCCAGGGTGGCGTAACCGAAAACATGCAGCTCCAAAAAATAAGCCGAAATCATGCCGTATGCTTGGGAATTAGCATACTTGGTCAGCTTATTGTCCATTTCCAGTTGAACTGTCTCCCATGCCTCCAAAAGGCATTGTTGTGTGTCGTTGATATAACTACATTTGTGTTGGACATATGGATCAATTTAATACGTTTTAAAGCTGTGGGCAACTTACTTTTTGGTCTCCAGTATGTGGGCACAGTGGGAAGCCAGCTCCAGCATGGGTGATATACAATCCTCCAGCACTTGATTGTGAAAGTGCAACAGCTTCAGCTGGTGGCCATCGCGCAGTAATGCATAAATGGCATTAAAGTCACCATTAAGACGCACATCGTACACATCAAACTCTTCGGGATGCAGGATATGCTGTGTTAGATCGATGCTACCCGCTTGCAGGGCGCCAAGCAGCAATAAATGCACTTTACCGCTGCGCATGATGACCACAAGGAAACATGGCGATCCCTTTGGAAATGACTTCTGATCGAGTGTTTTCAGGCACGGATCAATGTTTGTTAGTGGCGGCAACTTTAGTAAATATCGTTTGTGCTTGTCCTTTGAATTGCATGTGTAGCTATCGAGTTTCTCCTTAGAGTTAATTGCCTTGCTAAAGAAGACCTTCTTAATGTCATCATCGTAGATCAATCCCGATATTATAGTCTCGCTTTCTGCATCAAGCAGCGCGACCTTGCCATTACTATAGCCGACCGCCAGCAGTGTTTCATCCATTTGCCAGCTGAGGGAACGCACGCGCACATCCTCGCCGGGCGTCGGAAATGTGACAATTTTCTGCCAGTTGAGGCGCTGAATGATTACCTCGCCTACAATTTAGAAAACAAACTTAAACATAAATAGACGCTACAATCTAAAAATGCAAACGACGGCTGCACACCTTTTTCGGTGCCGTAGGCAATGAGATCCATTTTGTTGTTCCACTCCATGCGCTCCACAATGCAACTCATGTTGCGTGCGCCAAGCAGTTTCATTGAGCCTGATTGAGCCATTTTATTTATATAATTTTGAATTCAAAGCATTTGCATAAACACGGCAATTATTAACTTTTGCTTTTTTTATTTTAGCGGCTTGGACAGCTCAACTTATCGAATACATCGATTATGTACAGCGTTGCCAGATCGTCTATCAATTTTTGCTGTTTTCCAAGATAAATAATAAAAATAAGTTAAAGAATCATGTTTTATTTAAGATACATATAATTTTAATTTTTATGTAGAAATGTAAAAGCGAGCTTGCCAGGGTCTGTAATTGTGAGTGACTGAGTTTTGCGTGTGTTTTTTGAAAATTTGTGTGTGTGCGAAAACCATGCTAGTTTTTAAATGGTATCCACAATTCCCGGATCGGCGCTTGCGTCGGGTTTAACATTCTCATCGTTGATGCTGCCACTGGGACTGGCCTCGACAGTACTGCCGGGAGTACTAACGCTGCCGGCGGCACTCTCGACATGTGCGCTGCAGCTGCCGCTGAGTGAGACGTTACCATTGCCATTGCCGTTGCCAGTGTGCCATGTTAAACGCTCCTCGTAGAATTGTATAACCACTTGTGGACATTTGACGTTGGCCTGTTTGGCTGACACTAGATCGGCATGATCGCTGCCCTTCCATTTCATGAGAAACATCAAGTAGCCCGCTGAGTCGGTGGCACCCAGTATTTTCGATGCCTCCAGGCCCCGGTCAAACCCGGTCAGCTTCTTGCGCTCGTCGGGCTCGTCCTCCAAGAATGACTTTCGCTTGCTTGGTATTGAGTCTGGCGTTGATGTGGATAAGCGCTTCCTCGTCTCCTTTTTATTGTTCTTCAGTGATTCTTCAAACATTGATATAAGATCGGGGCAATCTAGATTTTCGACCGGCTCCCAAGTGTTTTCGCTGCGTGGATATCCTTTCCACTTTAGGTAATATTCTGTACGACCGTTCACTGTTCGTTTGTCTTCCACTCGCTCGACTGAGAATTCGGCCATTGCAATTTGTGTTTGTTTTGTTTTGTTTGTGTCGAAATTCTATTTACCGTAAACCAAAATTTTGTATTTGAAAAAAGTGACCAGTTTGCATGGAATATGGTATTTTGGGTGACCATATTGCTGAAGTCAAAACAAAACAATTATCGTATTGCAACTGGTCTCAGGGACGCTCTATATTATCGATAACAAAATTACCAACAGCTTTAAGCGACATGTGCAAAACGTGTAGACAAATGCGAAGAAATATATAAAAAGAAAACAATTAATTCGATTGGCATAGGAAAAACGAAGTATTCAAAATGGGTGAGTTTATTGCGGAAATGCAGGAGCGCCTTCTGCCGGAATATGAACAAATGAAGCAATACCAAGTTTTTACGCCAGAGCAAATCAGGTAAATAATAATATTTCACATGCAAATTAAATGGTACATTGAATACTAAATGCGTTAAATTTGTAGAGAATGTGTTCGCAAGCGCGAACGCCTCCTGCTAAATATAACCAAAAATCAAATAAGGATGAGCGACTATTTGGAATTCATTTTATACGAGAAGACAATGTACAAGGCAATCACCGAAAAGGAGAAACTGGGCGGCCTAAAACTTAACGGCCTGAAAGCCTCGATTTGTACCCGGGTTATTCGCATGTACAGGGAAGTGCTGGCAAAGTTTGCGTATGAGAAGAGCCTCTGGGAAAATTACATAAAGTTTAGCAAGAAATCTGCGCCACAGGAGGTGGCCGGCATATACGAGAAGATGCTGTCGGTAAGTTTTAAAGTTGATACAAGTCGCAATGAACTGATTATAATACAAAAATATCTCTCTTAATGCAGTATCATGGTGACGATCCACAAGTGTGGGTCAGTGCCGCTTTATGGATCTACGAGTACAATCGATCCAACATAGCTCGCGTACAGGACATCTTGTTGCGTGGACTACAACGTCATCCGTGCTCCGAGCAGTTGAATAGTTGTTTCTTTAATATACAGCTGAAGGAAGCCTCCCAGGCGGACAGTGAACCTAATTTGGGGGAGAACACCGTCTCTGAGCAGGAAATACAGATGGAGCGTGTCATGGCCGTCTATCGGAACAGCCTGGCAAACATAACCAATTTGGACTTCTTTCTCAAACTGCTCGAAAACTGTGAAGATCAAAGCGAGCTAACTGCAAAACTTCAGCATAACATCATCACTGAATTGCAGGCAAAGCTTCCGCGCGAACCAGCGCTGTGGGATGCTCTCGCAAAGCGTGAGTTGCGTGGCTTTCATTGGGGTGATCTGACTGCAAAGTTCGACACTGTAAATAGCGATAAGCCGAGTGCGAAAAAGTCTCCTCAGGATACGGAACGAGTTTGGCAGACACGCTCGGAAAAGCGTTGCATTGAAATGTGCGTGACCGTTTACAAGGTGGCCGTGCAACATGTGCAAACACAGGAGATGTGGAGCTTGTATTTGGACGTCATGCTGTCGCTTGGCAAGAACTACAAATCGCAGCGCACTTTCGTTCAACAGAGCCTGGCCAACGCACTGCAAGATGGACACGCTTCCAAACTCATGCATGCCCGACATTATGCCGCGCTTAGCAATATGCTCTGCAGCAGTGAGAACGGTACAGAGACCTGTGTGCGCATCCTGACCGAGGCAATCCAGCACGATAACTCGCTGCGCATGCACGAGCTGCTGCTGGCCGCTTTGATTCGCAGCGATAGTGCGGCAAGCATTCAGAAGTTATTTAGCCAGGTGCGGCGAACTATGGGCGCCGAGGCCCAACCGCTCTGGCAGATGGTAATTGACTATTATCGGGCACGTGGTGATCAGCTGGCAAAACGACAGCTGAACGAAATTTTTATGCAGGCCTGCAAGGAGACCTGGCCAGAGTTTGTTAGTCTGCGCTGCATCTACCTAAACTACTTGTGGCACGAGCATTCCCCGATCAAAGCGCGTGAAGAATATGCCAAATTGGCACAACAGCCACCCTTGTCCCTACAGCTGCATCGCGAGATGGTCAATCTGATAGAGAGCTCCAAACCAAAGGTGAGCTATTCGCTCAATATTTTTAACTTAACTTATTGTTATTTGTCTTTTGCTAATATTGCAGGATTTTTCAACAATTAAGGCATGGCGCATGTGCTATGAATTCATGATCACATTCTTTGGAAAGCGAGAGCCGAGCGTTTGGATTGAATATATTATATTTGAGCGGGATCATGGTGATCCCAAGAGCATTCCCCTTCTGAACCGTCGTGCGGTCGCCACACTGGAGCCACAATTTGTGTCCATCTTTCAGGCAGACCGTGCGATGGAACATATTGGCATGTCTCTAAATAAGTACTTTAATTAGTTTATCAAAATCTCTTCTTCAATACACAGTTACTGAAAAGAAAATTTTTTGCATCGGATTTTGTTTGATTAGATTATTTATTGTAATTGGGGCACACCATGATCTACAAGGATTTGACCAGACACCAGTGTAGATTGGATTTTTTAGCCTGATTCCACATTTTTCCCAAACGGTGTTTCACTTTTGATTTTATTGCTATGCCAAAAAGTTGCTGCTTATTTGAATCTCTTTAATGCGTGCGTTTTTTTTGCTGCTGGATTATTAATAGACTTGTGAGACATGCATATTAATTTTATCATCCGCACATTTACCCCAATAAAAAACCACTTACATTTTTCCTACCATTTATTAAAACAAGTGTGTTTTGCTGATAATCTTTAATAAGTATTACATACGCACAACAGTTGCTGGCGTCCATTTCGCGTCGCTGTCGGCGTCGACGTTGACTGCCTGCTCTGCTGAGCTTTGAATGCGCGTGCTGGCGTCGAATCGGTTTAGTCAGTTTCCGCAGTGCGTTTGAACAAGACGGTTGAACGAAAGTTGTTAGTTGGATACAGCCCTAAGCAGACGAGCAATTGAAAAGCAAATTTCAAGCGTCACTAAAGGAAACGCCATGAAGTTTAATAAACAATCGCTTCTGAAGATCATCGAGCTGGTAAAAAAAAACGCTGTTAATCAACTTAACTGTTAAACAATAATATATTTTGTGTGTGATATACGCACATATGCAAATACATATCTATGTTGTGATTACTGTTCTGTTAGATGTTCTTATTGTAATCGTAAATTGCTCTAGTTGTGTTATTCTATTACTGCTTTCCTTCTTTACTCTACTTCTCCCTTTGCTATTTCCTGTTTTCCTTCTGCCCTTCAAATTTGTGGCTGCTGTGGAAATTCTTGCTCCTTTCATTTCTTTCCGTGCGTTCGCTGTTACCTTGAAGCAACCGGTTTCCATTGGCCTGACTCGCTTTCATTATTGGTCATGACTTCATTGGAAGTTCTGCTTATGGAAGTGATTTGTGTTTTCTTTTTTTTTTTTTTGTTTTGTTTTTTTTTTGTGTCTGTGTTTCTGTTTGAGCTAACTGCGTAGTTCTGAAGTGCGTGCTGAATAAGTCTTTTGTGATCCCCGGGCCGGTATGATGTCATTAATGATTTGAACAATTGCTGTTCTATTCGCCAATTCTCATCTTCTGCCAATGAAAAATAAATAAACAATAAAACAAAAAAAAATACATAATAGAATAAATTAACAAGTTTCGACATCCGCCGAATATAGCGAATTTACTCTATCCACATGATGCCCATTACTCCCATCCGATTTATTTATATATAAAAAATGTAATAGCTTCGAGCGTATCGGCTATATTTGTTTACTGTGGCAATTCCTGTTGTTTCCATATTCTTACTGATAGCGTCTCTTTGTCTCCTTATATTGAAACATGACTCATGCAACCGACTGTGCACTGATTACCATTGAGATGAAATTAGCTCACAGAACCAATGACTTAAATCTATCAATTAGGTCAGTTTCATCAATGATCACAGTCCACTCGAATATTCAGCAAATGTGTGTTGCTACCTTGAAATAACTTGGAATGCCAAGTGCAAAATATTTCGCTTCTTCTTTTCTAGTAGAAAAAAAAACTAGTTTATATCGAACTGAGACTTGATACTTGATGTTTTTTTTATTTTAAATGTAAACAAATTATAGCATTGTTATATTCATGGTATTTACTTGCAATGCATTAGTTTTCAATTCGATAATTAGCTTTGTCATATTTGTAAAAAAAGAAACGTGCTTGTGCATGTTAACTGTTGACTGTTGCAATTGCATTACAGTTGAGTTGAACCACACCTTTAAAGGTATTCACTTAGCTTCGTTTTGTGGCAATTTTGATGCCTTCGCAATTTCAGTTTGCTAATATAATGAAATCAAAGAAAGCTTAGACGCACCTTAAGCCGCACTGGCACGTAGTCAGAGGCACTCGATCACGAACCGATGTGGATGTGGTTGTTGATGATGATGATGATGATGATGATGATGATGATGATGATGATGACGATGATGTCATGATTGAGTGAGTGCGAGCGCAAAACACACACATTAGGCATACGCCATATGCGCCAACCGGGCTGTCATCAAAGGTGTCCGCTGCTGGTTTATTCAATAGAATAAAAAACAATAACAGTTGCAGCAGCAACAACAGCAGCAACAGGAGCAACAGCTATTGGCAGTTGACTCATCATCAGAGAACCGAGAATCACAAACAGTAAGTGTGGCTGGCCATTCCACATTTCTGGCTATATATTTGTTATTGGCGCATGGCCTACTCGCTGGTCATGGGAATAAGCTCAAAACATTGCAGATAAGGTGCCACACAGCACAGCAATTGTTTGCATTAGATATACACCGAGTACACCTATATGGAGTATACCTATACACCCACGCCCGTCCACCGAAATAGAGATTCACATGAGGAAGAGGCATGAGCCACCATCAAGTTGGGGGCTTTTTGCTCCGGCTAAAATCAATTTGTGCAACACACTCGCAAATCTGTTTACGAGCTAATAAATGTTTTACTTGCGAATCTGTGGCGCTGTTCGCAGCGCATTTGTTATTGTTCACATCGACATTTTTGTTTGCCTCTCTTTCTTATTTATTTTTTTTATTATAGTTTTTAGTGCCTCTCCCTCCTGCAACACTCAACCAATGAGCCATGCATACGGTAGGCTGTGATGAGTGGTGCAGAGGGAAGGACAGCCTAGTAACAGTGCTATGTTGGCCAATGTCAAAGGCATGACAGTGGCATATAATTAATTGCTACAGGCCTTTAACTACCACAAACCGTACCTGATTTGAAATCAAATTGATTATGGGCAAGTTGCTAGACTAATTTTAGGCCAAAAGCCGCTGTGCGTGAGTTTGGGCGGTTTCATAACAAATTTAAAATGCCAAATTTTTGCGTTGTTGTGCTTGAACCTGACACATGGGAAATGGAGGTAAACAAGGTAACGATCTTCAACACATGTAAATTGTGTAGGCTTCAAAGATGAATTGTGTTTCTGTATGCATTGAAACATTCTGCCTGCACAAGTTCATAGAATTTTCAACACATTTCCGACGCCATAAGGTATATACATATATATTCATTATCAGCAGCCATGTTCACGTTGGAGTGAACAATTCGACATGAAGGACCATTAAAGCGAAAGACTATAAATTTATAATATAACTCTGGTATGCTAAATGCAGATCCAGCCAGATAACAGCACTTTTAAATAGCTTCAAACTGAGACAGAATTTTAAGATTTGCTAAAAGTAAGTAAGGTTGGTTGTATTATATTTTGTGACTTATGCATAATTACTAATTATATTCAATGTAAAGCTATAAAAAAATAATGCCACTAAGGCAACTGACTCATTTGGTCGATCTTCGAAGACCAAACCACAAATGATTAGTTGGAATCTAAATTTTATTTATTTGTAGCAAGTCCCTCTCATTGGAAATTGATATATTCCCCCCCCCCCCCAGCATAAATACAAACAAATGGTTTTCAGCATTTGGAAATTATTGCTGTCGACATTCATCATTTTATTTGCCGATAATGGTCACAACTATGGGCACAATAATGCGTAAGCCTCATCGATGTGTATGTATCGTATCGATGTATGTGTCTGCATCTATATAGAGACTGATATGAGCCAGCTTGTTTGTTATCTCAACCCTCGCAAACATTATACCCTAATGAGCGTTTCTTGCAATAATTATTGTTGATGCAAGCAGCTCGCATTACAAATCAAACAATTGGCGAATAGGTGTTTTTCTTGTTGTTGTTATTCTTCTTCTTCTTTTTGTTGCTATTGTGGTTGTGGTTGAGCAGGATACGTATTACGTAACCAAGCCGCATCCTTCTAGGTTTTGCCCATTATCGGCGACTAACGGCGCTTCTAATTGATTGATTGATTGCCCTGGCTACCATATGCCACACTTGCCGCACTCATAGCCAGGGCGCGTCCGAAATTCATTTATATTTGACATACATATTTACGCATAAACAAAGATAACTGAATTGAACCATTTGTTGACACTTTGAGTGCTAAATGGCTCATAAATATTACGCCCATTTAGCCCCTATCAATAACGAAATAATTTTCATATTTGTGTGTGTGTATTTGATAAGCAAATTGGCACAATTACCCCATAACTCTCCTCATTGTCCATTGACCGGGTGGGTGTCTTCCTTGGGTTGGGAATTCCGTATTGTATAAAGCCCATCGACTTTGGTCGCTTTAAATGGCAATCACTATTAAACACTATTCAATATGCAAAGTGGCTATCTTTAATCTGAAATGTGGAAATCTATCGCATAATCGACATCAATAATTGCGACAGATGTTATTTATCATTTTATTTTGAGTCTTTTAAGTTTCATTTCAAGGCTACAAATATTCTTCTCATTTCTATAAACAAATACTTTCAAAATAATGTTTGTGAATACCTTTCTACTCCTATCGAGTTATCCGTGCCTGTCCGTCCGTCTGTCTGTCTGTCTGTCTGTGTGTCTGATTGTTTGATTGTGTGTCTGATCCGCTCATCTCAGATAATCACAGCGAGCATCATCATTTTGATTGAGAGCGTGGCGGATCTCAGCTATAGCAGCCAGGCGATGTTGGTCTGTGGAACGCTCACCGGCTACCTAATCATTTGCAGTGCCCTCAGCGTAGGTAATAAAAATGTACCAAGTGTAACAATTGGCTACATTGTGGTCAGTGCCAACCTGAATGCCATCTCCAATTGCAGGACACCTGTTGGCCGCCAAAATGGACAAGCGCATCGATATAATTCTTAGCGTTTCGGCTTGTGTGCTATTTATGTCGACTGGCGCCATCATTCTCGATCGCTGGACTGTCTGCTATGAGGCGGCCAGAGATAAGAACATCATGCTGGCCTCTGGAGTGTTAGCCCTTGTCACAGCTGTTATTTTTATTGTCGACACAATTGTCGTAATACATGCCAAATAAATATTACAAAATCACGCATCATCTAACATATTGATTGCAAACTACTGGTATTTATTTGATGGATAATATAAAGAATATTTAAATTCAGTTGGACTTAATACAGAGACCTATTCATTGAGTGCATGTGATAAAGAGTTCCAACTGATAACTAAGATAATTAAGACTGTTTTAATGTTTTATTTTAATCTGGAAACCCTGTTTCAAATAAAAGTTCAGTGGTTTTGAAAAGTGGTTCAGTTTTGATAAATGTTCAGAAATGTTTCACAAGACGAGACAAATAATATTGTTAGTGTCAAAATTTACTAGTTTTGGATATATGGATGTACTTCAAGATTCATTGAATTATCTTTAATCAAGTACTAGCCTCAACATTCATGGGAACGGAAATGCCATCTATTATTTTTTTGTAATACGCCCTGCAATCAACTTGCTTTAATGCGTAGCTCGAATATTCTCCGGTAAGCTTTTGAAACGGTAACAGTTGTGATTCAGATGTTATTCTTAGCCATGGCAAGTTTTTGTAGATGCCTCCAAAGATGCTCACGTTTTATGTAATTGCATATTATTAATGAAATTGTGGTGATTGCTCTATTATTATTCACAGGGCCTTGCCATTGGCTGCATTGTGCTCTATGAGTTGATACGTTTTCCTACCTCCAATGCGATGATTGTCTGGAGCACTATTGGCGGCTTCACAATCATCTGTGCCGTGCTGCTGGTCGGTGAGTACTCGGAATGCGAATTTCAACTCCAACTCCAACTCAAATGTGATTTACAATTTGATTTCTTTGTGTCCATCGCACAGGACACGTGATCGGTGCGGTTATGGATAAACGCCTCAATGCGCTGATCTCACTGCTGGGCTGCATTCTCTTTGAGGCTTCTGGGGGATTGGTCATGTATGAGTGGACTCATAAGTATGAATACTTGAAAGATTCCAAACGTGAAGGTATCGCTACCGGTGCGTTGATGATCATCAATGGCATCGTATTTCTACTGGACACGATGTCCATTTGCAGAACGTAAGCCCCAAAAAATCAACACAGCCAAGGAGCCTCCAATATTTTTATATATATATACTTTTTTTGTGAATCGAAATCTCATGGCTTCTGTGTGAGTCAAAGTGCGAAAATTAATCTTGTGTAACTATACGAATATCATGTCTACCCATCTATGTAATACCAATGTGTATTTAAACTTTTTTTTTAATACAATTTATATGTGAACATTTATATTTATATACTTAGTACTTATGAAACAGAATCTATGAAATATATACTCGTCTATGTATGTCTTTGTATACCTTTATATGCATGTGTGTGTGTGTGTGTATGTGTGTGCATCAGGCTATCTGTTTAATCTGAAGCTGGTCTTATATAATAATTACGCGCCATTTTTTCCGTTCGTTCCACCGCCAAGAAAATTGTGCATAATTGCGTGGAGCGAATTTTCTGGCTCTATCTGGGAAAATTACGTTTACACACGCTGCATCACGTCACGTGCCCCAAAGGTTGACAACTTTTCGCATTTACTTCCAATTCCAATTCACAAAGCAAGCAACAAAAGCCCGAATGTATTTATTAAACTTTAAACTTTAGCATTCATCTGCATAAAGATATTGATAACTACTCTTCATACTTATGTTGTACTCCAACATTCAGTAATACTTAATTTTAAACTTTATTAAAAATGTTTAGTTTTTTTTAGTTAGTAAAATATATTTTGAAAATTTCACGTAAATATGACTAACGTTTTTAAAGCTATCAAGATGAGATGTCTCGTAAGTAATAAGTATGGATAAGTAATATGTATATAAATTGTGTATGTGTAAGGGCAGGTACAGTTATTCCAGATATTTGAATATTTTTATTTGCATCTCTCCTTATTCAAACCATGTTTAGTTGAGGCTTTAATTAAATTTTATATTTGCGATTTTTGAGAAATTATCACATCGAACTTGAGGAAGGGTATCTCATCTTCGGTGTAACGCAGATATTTGTTTTGTTTTGTTTTGTTCCGCTCTTCTCTTAGTAACTTTAGCTTGTTGCATTGCCTTTGTTGTGTGTGTTGCCTCTGCGTGTGATTTTGCTTATGCCGTCGCTGTCTTTGCTATTTAAGTAAGCAATTTTTTAATGTATAATCATTTCTTATGTTCACCCCACCAGGCGCACCGTGGTGCCCGTGTTAACGGAAGAGTCGCAGAAAAGCAAGGTTGAGATAAATCACTTTTAGACTGAGATACGCATCCCGCTCAACAGATACATTATACATAAAGACTTAAAACCGACATGTGATTTAATTTAAAATTGATTTTTTTCTTGCTTACTGGTTTTTGCTTTCAATTATGTTCCTTTCTTATATATAATTTTTATTAATAACGAGAATTAATTTTGAACGTTGCCCTTTTGTTGCTGTTTTACTTTTCTTGACCATCTCTTGCATTTTTCTTTGCTTCACTTCAGCTGCTCATCTATTGCAAAGAATAGACTTGGCTTTAATTAGCAGCAATTAGACGGATTGTCTCTCGAGATTCTAAGAGTTGCTTGCAGAGTTCGTGTTTAATGCTCATAATTCGTTTTTGGTTTCCGTGTGAATGAAAAGTAGGCATTCGAAATTAGTTTACAGCATGTGTTAGAATTCGAGTAAACAAAAAATATAAATTTAATCAAGGAACTGGAAATGGCGACTCCGGCTGAATCTAAGCGGGAAATTATGGCTTGCGACTACGAAATCCATGCAAATTTGCCCAAGCAGGCCCTCGAGGTATTTGCCCTTGCTCAGGCTAAACTTTTAGGAATACGTGGCTATATAATTCGGGAGGCGGACGATCTCTATAGGGGCCGGTTGGAGGGTGAGGGTCAATTAATCGAAAAATTCAAGAATCTCATTGCTACGGCGGGCGAATATGTGGCAGCCATCAAGGAGTTCATCATCAAAAACATAAAGGCTATTCAAAATTATACTTACGAGGCCTTTGAGATCAGAAAGCCCAAATAAGATAACTTTAACACCAACTGATTATGGAAATGATAGAGCTAAATTAAATTAGTAATATATACATATTTTGAAAGCTACACTGTTGTTTTTTTTATGTATTTTAATTTTGCTCTGATCCTTGCAATGCAAATGTAACTAATATCAAAATCTCATTATTTTCGCTCTTTTCCCAAGTCTATTTACTTAAAGCAACGCCGTGAGGCAATCACTATTTGGGCAGTCGGTTATATTTTATTTAAATAAGTAATTATCCAGTTCCAACTAGAATTTGTCCATCATGTACATGGATCCGGAGACAATAGTACGGGAGCGTTATATCATTAGTGGGCGATTGTTTGTATATATATATATATATTATTTTATTACTCATCATAATTTAAATATAAAAATCAATTATCGCACTCAGATCAGTTATGGATAAGAACTAAATGTCGTGAGTATCTTCCGCTATGTTCTGATTTAATTAGCCACCGCTCGTAGAGGCCAACTTGTTTGCATACTAATCGAATACCCAACGTAAACGCCAACGCCACAAACATGATCGTGATTATGTTTCGAATGATATTGATGCGTTTCAATTGACTCGATCAGCCATACATATTTAAGTACCCATCTAGCTAAAAAGCAGGTACAGTAAAATTTCAACAAGCAATGCTTGGAAATATTCTGATTTTAACAATTAGATAGAGGAAAATATATATAAACTTTTAGCTAACGCTTTGATAACAATCTTAGAAATTGTATATGCTAATCTATCAACGAGCAAACTGCAGGCAAGGCAGTTCATACAAAATCAGTGTTTAAACTTAATGGGTCAATTTGCGGACGACCACTTCAAATTTACAGTTGTGCAGGTATAGTAAATAATCGTACAATCATTCTTATGTACACACAAACATAATGAATATAAATTCATATGTATGAGTACTAACCCATATGCGAAAAGCCGCAAAATTGAAGGAAATTAACTGAGACAAGGCGGCTGCCACTGTGGCAGCATTGGCGGCTAATCACCCAGCCAAGTGCGGCGAAGTAGACATCGAAGCCGTTGATAGGCAACAGACAGCGATTGCGGTCGCAGCGAATCAGTCGCGTAATTGCAACGCAGTGGCAACGCCGACTAAGCGAAAACAACAGGCACAACAGTGTTGTCAGCTTAGGCCGAGCAACAAATGTAAAGTAAACCATTTTATTACACATTTCTTATCTCTTGCCCAACCAGGGTAAACATATTTTCTTTAAAGAATAAGTGCACATTTATTTGGATAAATAAAGTGATTTGCAAATATAAATTACAATATTCGATTTTAATTAGCTGCGCGCAGAAACTAATATTAGCTGTCTGTTACAATTTTGAATTGTGCACTTGTTGGTTATTTCTAGCCGTAAAACGGCTAGACTGCCAGAGCTGCTCGTTGGCAGCAGTGATTGGCGCAGTCGTACTCGTATTTGGAGAAGCCGTTGCCGTTGCCAGCGCCGACGCCGTTGTCAGTTTGCTTTGAACACTCGTACGTGAAAGTTGGCGCTGCGTCTGCGTCTTCGAAAAAAGCATTGCCAAAACAATTTTGAAAGCGCAGGCGTAAAACGGTTATTTTCGCTCCAGCCAATATTTGTTTTTGTTATCGTTTTGTTTTTTGTTTTATTTTAATTTTTTTTTGGTTTTATTTCGTTGTAGCGTGAAGTGAAGAAGTGCGTATTTAATAAAGTAGTTCTGGTGTTTATTACACTGTTTTGATATTTTACTGGGGTGCTTGTAATTTTATGATTTTAAGCAATTTGCTGAAAGCTAACAAAAATATGCAGCAACATTAACAACAACACAGTCAACAGACAACAAAAGTCAACAGCAATTGCGAGTGCTCGTAGCAGGCATTGAGACCCCAGGAAGAGGTAAGCAAATATGCATTGCATTTGGTTGTTTTGCTTTGGTTGTGCTTGTTTTGGCAAACACAAAAAAATAAATATTTTGATATATATTAATAATAATAATAATAATAATAATAAAGGAAAACTCAAAAATGCAAACAACGTCGACTGGCAGCCTATCCAAATTGAAATACATACAAATATTCGGACACAAGCCGATACACAGATTCAGATATAGAAAGATACAGAGACAGATACAGATACATTTGCACAGATACACATCAGTTAGACATAACCTCATTAAAGTTGTCGCTGTTGTTGTCCTCATTTTATCCGGCTGCCAGTGTGCCCAGTCAACGGAGTTGGAGTCGCTGCTCTCGACGGCTCCGTCGATGATTATTGAGGCGTTTGACTTTTCTCAACATCGGCGAACCTGTTGCCAAAGTAGCAAAGACAAAAATAAAAAAGAACATATAAAAACTGAAAGATGTATAAAATATATATGTATGTATGTATCAAATAAAAACATATCACTACCACTGACAGCCTCTAGAAATCTGTAAGCGAGACAATCTTAAGCTTTTTTTTTTTTACTTAATATTTTTATTTCTCGATACACTTTAATCAGATCAGGGTAACATAGTATGCTCACTCAAGCTTTACGTTTTTATACGCATGAATAGAATTCGCGCCATGGCTAATAGAACCCAATTTGAAATGAGATTAAACACAAAGATTTAGTCTTATAATTTGCGCTATGTAAAGGTGCGATCAAAACCAGTGGGCTTACTACTCTAATATTAACAGGCAATGTAAAATGATGTCACTATTTAGTTTAGTAATTTTGCAATCGAACAAAACTATTTCTAAAGTTGATGTGGAATATAAATTCTATTTAATTAGAAAATAGTAGTAGAAGAGTATGAAGAGTTCGGTATATTGTCTTCTTGTCTTCTTGCTGTTACCATGAACTTGCCAGTTGGTCAGGCACTCGATTCGAATTGGCAAAGAGCAATTTTTGTCTGGATTCGCCCGCTCAATCATGCCGCTCGACTCATTCCTCGTCGCCCAACTGATAGGACGATAACTATAACATTGCAGAGTCGCATCACTTAAAATCCAATCTGCCACAGCATAAATTTGACACACGCTCAGTGCCCCTCCATGCCCACATGCATCCCCCAATCATTCCCAATTAAACGAAGCGTCATCATCCCAAGGAATTGAAAGTGCGCGCATGCGCAATTAAGGCCAAGTGCGCAAAAAATGGGTGGTGTATTGGTGAGGGGGGGGGGGGGGGGGTACAAAAACTAAGCGAAACAAAAGAAAACAGAAAACAAAACACAACTAAATAAAAAACAAAAAAATAAAGTAAGCGAGAGCCAAAGACAAAAACCAAAACAGCGCACAAAGTGTACAAAAGTCATCAAACAACAACAACAACAACAGCAACAACAGCAATAAACAAAGGCGTTCAAGTCGAAGGCTGAAGTGGAGCGAGTGCCGCAAAAATTCACTTTTTATGTTTGGGGGCACACAGAACGCGACTCCAATTTTGCCTCAATATAAGCAAGTACATATCTGGCTATACATACATACACATACATTTATACATGGATGTGTATGTGTGCTTATACCGACTGAGTTGGTGAAAATCAACATACAGGTTATACAGATTTATGATCACTTTCTGATACTGTTAGCTGAGTGCGTCCGTTTATAAGTTCGCCTGTTTCTCTCTCTCTCTTACTTTTTCTTTCTCTCTCTCCCTCTCTCTGTCCATCTGCTTGCCTATCTGTTCATTTCGAACGCACGTGAATGTAGGTGAACTTTACCTACATATATATATATATATATATATATATATATATATATATATATATATATATATATATATATGTTTGTACCTACATTTAAATGAAAGAAGATGAGAGTCGAGGTCATCACAGACTTAGAAGTAAACGCAAAATATCTTGACTTTATAGAAAACACAATTTAAATACCATTGCGATTATATATAAATATATATATATAAATATATATATAGGTTAATCCATGTTTGATTTCCTTGTATGCAGCCAAATCCTGTAAAGAATTTGGTTCAAAGCAGCTCCATTTGGTGTTGTATCATTTGGGAAAGCAGTTTGCGTTGAAGAGGCATTCACATGTTTAAATGTTCGAATTTTCGAAATCAATAAATTTAATTATTTAATCAACACTTAAACTTTTAAAAAGTGAACATAACGCAGATCCCTGTTATATAAGCCATTCGAAAGAGATAACGGTTGATATTTATATTTACATTTATAGAATAATAGACAGCTCCCAACGATTGTTTCCCTTCTCATCTTTCACAATTTTTAGAAATTGGAAAAAAAATAAACAAAAAGAAAACCACCAACCCTAAAGACTTACAAATCTTGAGCCAAGCCCCATAGGTTTTCGGTACATTTGACTGTGTGTGCTTGTGTGTGTGTGTGTGAAAGGCGCAGCAAAGATCAACGCCTTCGTCAGCAACAGCTTTATTATGGTGTCGGCAATTTTTGATGCGCATAGACATCACCCACTTGCAATAATTGTAAATTGCACAGAACGCGCATTGGTCATGGCCCGATAACTTCTACACCGACTCTGACTCCGACTCCAACTTTGGCTCAGTAGCAGAGGCGGAGACGGAGACGGTGACGCTTACTTCCATGGCGAGTTCGCTTCCCATGGCAAGAATGGAGAATGCACCAACTTTATAGGACGTTCTGGGCTGCCATCTTTTGTGCAACAATTGCGCCGCTTTGGAGGCTTAAATGCCGCTTGGCTAACACAGCGATAAAGTATGGATGTTGCTGCCGGCGCCAAATGTCTCACGGCAGCAACATATACCAACGGCAGCAACAGTGAAGACAGAGGCTTTTGTTGTTGTTGTTGTTTCGTATTGCTGATGTTGGTATAAACTTGGCTTTTAGCCTGACTTATTTATTATGCAAACAAACGGGCAACAATAACAATAATAAGCCTTGGGGCAACACATGCGCATCATCAGCAGCAACAGCAACAGCAACAGCAAAAGAAACTGGTAACTGAAAAATGCCAACCGGATTGGGATTGAAAATCGGAATTGGAATGGGTTAAAGTATGGAAACTGATACAATGACCATATCTAAGCAATATTGCCGAACACATTACAAATTGTTTATTTGTTCTGTGCCAAACGGACTTCGGACAAAGCTGCGAATTCGGGCGAATGCGCCTCATAAACAAAACTCCGAGCGTGACTAATGGCTGACCAAGCCCAAAGACGACAGCAGCAACAGCAGCAACAACAACAACAACAACAGCCGCACCAGCAACGTGGGAAAGCTAACGACCGCCCACGCTTTAATCTTTGGCTAGGATTTTGGAGCAGCACTGGGCAACTCAACTCACAGCTCACGAATTGCAACTGGCAGCTGACAGCTGGAAAGGAACCACTAAAAATAATTCGACGAATTGCAAATTAAATTTTCGAAATATGTTCGATTCAAAGCAGACATTCTTTGGCTGCTTTTACGGTCGATGAACATTGTTTGTTTTTGCTGTTGCAAAAATAAATGAATACAAATTTCCATATGAAAAGTAAAAACTAAAAACACTGAAGATTTCAATGTGAGTTACTAAATTTATCCTTGCAATAGTTTTATATTTTTTATTTGTTGGTTTTTACTGTGCCGCAACTGACAGCAGCTGGCACTGGTCAGTGAAAGCGGTGTTGCATGTGGCTGTGGCTGTGGCTGTGGCTGTGGCTGCCACGGCTGCTTGCTCCGCATTCGTAATTGTTGCTGTTGTGCCGATTCAAGCGTTGGTCATTTAATTGCCCCACTGAGTGGAGACGGAGCCCGGCCCAAGCCCCAGCCCCAGCCCCAGTCCGAGCCAGTGTCAGTGCCAGTGCCCGGATATTGAGTTGCTGTTGTTGTTAATTGGCTATTCAATTGACCGAAACTTGATTTGCATATGCGTCGGAACTGTCATAGCTGTCATTGCCATCATCATTAGCAACAACAGTAACAGCAACAGCAACAGCAACAGTAACAACAGCAGCAACATCACTAACAAGAACAACAACACCAACAACAGCAACGATGAGTGCGAGTTTCCTGCGCTTCAGTCATTTGCATAGTTTTGTCGTATCTGTTAACCCGAAACAGCCAAATCCCATAAATACCAGCTGATGTGCTTTAAATAGTCGCCCTGAACTCATCTGTTGTCATGGGCAAGAATTTGGGCTCATTACGCCAACGCGTTTGCGACAATTTAAGGTCAACAGTTTTTTCACAACAACAGCATTATAAAATCCAAACAAAAATAAACCAAAAAAATCCAAATAAATTTAAAAATAATAAAAATATCCATTGAAGCGTTCAAATTGACTATGCCTACATGGCTTAAACTATATATAGGCATTCTATTGTGATTTTTTGTTGTATAGGGCATACTCAGCAAATGGTTAAGATACTGAGTTTCATAAATGATAAATCGGTTCAGTTACTGGTAAATGTATCTTTCATTTTATTTGGGAAATCTTTTATAATTAACACAAAAGTTCACTCATTATTTGCTGTACAGGGTATCTACCTGCGATCACAATATTCTTACTTGATTGATTTCGCTATACTTCACATTTACGTTGATTGTTGCCCGCATCAATTTGGGGCACTTCATTGTTTCAGACTTTGCCCATATGGAAGCGAAACAATCAAAAGCTATTGCCAACAGTTATTCATATGTTATTCAGTTTGTTGGATGTTCAAAACTCAGTGGCCAGTGGGAGTAATTGCGTGGCTTGGAAAGCAGACAAAAACCACCCAAAATAGCAATTGAAATTGCCAAAAATTGCTGAACAACAATAATAACAATGCTGATGACTATTCAAGTATATATATATATATAGACAGCTGATCATAAACAAACTGTTTTTTATTGTTTGTGGGTTTGTCAAGCATTTTATTAGCTGTAAAGAACTTTTATCTGTTTTAACGCTTTCTAAGTTAAACTAATGACATTTAGTATTATTAGTCTTATGAAACTGAAACTGTTTTTCACTATGGCTCAGTCACAATACTTATATCTTATTAAGTATATATCTTATATAGTATATATGCAGAAATGTAACTGAACAGGGCCAGTTTTAATCAGATGAAAAACATAATTTGAATATTGACAGGTTGTTTTTTTTTTTTTAAAGGAAACGTCAGCTAGCTAAATTAAATGTAATCAATAATAATTCATAATATTAATTTAATAATAATAATTCCAGGTAATAATATAATACTGTATTACTGTTATTATTAGACATTAAACATTGATTATGCAGTCAACTGGCATTTGCACAATCCGCCAACGATTGTAAAGAGTGTGGCCTCAAAACAATCTACTGGCCCACTCCCATTTCATAGATCGAACATGGAGCCGCCTTAATGCCCAAATCCCCCTTTCCTCCATTCCACAACTATCACAAATCGCTCCAGCTAGCGGCAAGGTCATCGCTGCTGCTGCTGCTGCTGCTGCTGCTAATGATGATGATGATGATGTTGGGCCACTTGCAGGCTGTCACTAGATCTAGGCAACTGGTGAACTGGTCACACAGCTGCGGGGTGCGGTGCGCACACCCAAGTGAAGTGAAGGAATGCTTGTGCGAGACGCTTTTCACCACGACTTATTTATGCCACACGCACATTAATGTCAATCGAATCGAGTGTGGCGGTCTCGAATTTCGAATAGCGATTTACGAAGTCCGTTTCGGGCTCAGATGTTGCAAGCGGTTGCATTTAGGCGCATAAGTGTGTTGATGAGCAGTTGTGGAGCTGCTGACGATCGGGTGGCAAGATAAATGATAAATGATTAATGCATGAATAAAGTAGTCGTTGCCGCCATAATGCCGCATAATGGCCAAATCAAAGTTGGCGTCTTTGTAATCAGTGACGTCATATATATATATATATATATATATATATATATATATATATATATGCATGTGCAGACAGAAACTTCTGCGTTAACCTTTTGCAATCATCATTCGAATCATTCGAGTGATGCAAAACGAAAGTAAATTGTGGCTCGAATTTCCAAATCTGAATCGCAGCTGAACAAAAATGTAAAAAAGAAAAAGAAAAAATTAAAAAAAAAACAAAAACGTTACCGAAATCAAAACCGAAACCTGAAATCGAAATGCATTTTGATTGCACTTAAATGAAAAACTGCCAGGCGATAAAAAAAAAATAATATAAAATAAAAGTTTAGCTGCATTTAACGTTGCTGCTGTTGTTGTTGGTGTTGTTTTTGTTGTGCGTTATTGTTGTGGCTATTTTCGTCACGCTTATACAATGCTTTTTTTAGTGCCGTTAGTTTGTAATTTATTTATTTTTTCGGTTTTTCTTAGGACGGACTTTAACTTTAGTTTCTATTACGACTGCGCAATGCCACCGACTTTAAGTGCAATAATTGAAGCCAAAATAAATAAATAAATGGAAAAGAAAACAACATATAAATTGACACCGTTACAATCTAAATGAATTCAATTAAAAATTCACAATCAACAATAAATTACTAACTCAACCGCTTGGCGGCATTTGCTTTGCCTTTGCTCCGACAAGATACAAATGCAAAAACTAAATTAACAAATCAACAACAAAAGCAATATTAATTTAGCAGCACATATTGCACAGTGAACGCATCCTGCTCAAAACTAAAAATGGGCAATATGAAAAAAAAATATCATTAACATATTATTTATTATTATTATTGTACAATTATTCCAGAAAATATTTATATTTTGTTTTTCTAAAATTTGAAGAAAAATTTGTCTTATTTTCCAGGTTGTTTTTTTTATATGTACACAACACTTTTACATCATCTTCTTCATTGTTTATATTTTTATTCAACAATGGAATTTTAAAAAGATAGTCTATAAATGCATATAAGTTGATTTAAAAAAAAAAAAACTTAGTTCCCACAATCTCAAAGGAATCTCTTTAAAATAAGCAAGCTTAACAAATTGCATTCGTTGCACTGTGCGATTGCACGAAAAACGCAAATCAAATGAAGGCAGTTTGTATTCAATGTGCATAAAAAACAAACTGCGGCTGCTAGCGTGGGAAAAAAGTCGATGGGGCAGCTGGTCTGGGGCCCGGTCTTACCGGCCACCGACGATGACATGGTCAAGTCGACGGCGACTGCGATTGCTGCTGCTGCTGCTGCTGCTGCTGCTCCGACTATTTTTGCCTGTTTTAGTTCTTATGGTTAACGCATTTATTACTCATACGCCGTGTGGCTGGGCCAAAAAAAACAAATCACATAGAAAAAGCCATAACATGAAATGGCGGCTATTTCAACGAGTTTGTTGATGTTGTTGTTATGGTCGCTGCCAGTTGTTTTAGGGTCAAAACACTTTTCAAAATCGAATGCAAATGCGAATTCTGATTGAATGGCCAACGATGCGGATCTGAGCCGTTGCTCGTTGTTGCCTCTTGTTGTTGCTGTTGCTATTGTTTACGAGTTTGATTTCTTGTTAGCTTTATGATATTATGATTTTGGTGCTGTCCGAAAAACTTTGGGACTTTCATTGATGGAAACTTTCAAAAGCAAAAATCAAGCCATTGGCTTTGGTCATCGAGAACGGGCCGGCGGCCAAAATGCGAACGGGTTTTGTTTTCAGTCAGTTGTCGGTTGTCCGTCTTTTTGTCGCTTTCGTCTTATTTTTATTCATTTTGCCTTTTGCCACATACATTTTGCAGATACTTCAAGCTAACAGTTAATGTGTGAGAGTGTGTCTGTTTGCATCTATGAGAGTGTGTGTGTGTGTGTGTTTGTGTGTGTGTGTGTGTGTGTGTGTGTTTCACAAGCCATCGGCAGAAGTATATAAATTACATTGGCAGTTTAACGACGACAACATCGTTGCTGGCGTTGATTGTTGTTGAAATTGTCGCCTGATCGTCCGCTTTGTTGCCGGCTTTGTTTGAGACGGGCCTACAAAAGTCTGAGATTTCATTCCTGTTGCTGTTGTTATTATTATTATTATTGTTGTTGTTGTTGTTGCGATTGCCGTTGCGAAACAATGGAGCTGCTCCACTGGAGCCGGCTCGGTTTAGTGCGTTTTAGCGAGTATATATTAGAAAATCTTGTGAAATACTAATACGTATCTATGTGCAAATATAAGTGGTGTGTGTGTTTGTGTGTGTGTGTGTGAGCGACTATCTATAAGCTGCACTGCAATTAAAAACAATGTGAAAAGCATTCAAGCCGCAACTGAGGCTCATGTCAATTGAAATGAATGCTCCGCTATTCATTCGATGAGCTGGAATGGGCTTTGGTAACTAACAGTTAGCCAATCCGTATCAGGCCACATCAAGCTTCCGCAAATTGTGGCAAATGTCAAACGAATGTTGTTTATTGACTTTATTTGTTGTTTTCGATCTTACAACTTAATTACACATTTATTGCTCAATTCAAAAATGTGCCTTTTAATTTTCCTAAAATCAAAATAAAATAAACTCAAAATCAGCTCGCTAAAAAAAAGTTAATGTTTCCGAATTTAAAAAATTTATTTAAATTAAACTAAAATCACTCTTTTCAGAGGTCGTCTTGCATTTTATTTAAAACTAACGCAGAGAGTTGTAATTTTGTAATTTAAAAGATATTGTCGATTTTGCAGTTTTTTTAATCGTAATTTATAAAGAACCAACTTTTTAAAATATATCGAATATTTGTGTAAGTTTGCCTCAAAATATTGAATATATATATATTATAATATAATAAAAATAAATAAATATAATATTAATAAATATATAATAAAATCAGTATTTAATGTTTATGAAATTTTCACAGTCTTAAAATGCTAACATTAATTTATTGGGAAAAAATCACATTGTAAAATTTGTTTAGGAATTGAGTCAGGCAGTACTTCAAATACTAAAACTTGATCTGATTAGTCTGAGATAAACTATCAAGTCAACAAACATATACTTGATAGGAGATTAACCACCATAAAATATTCCAGTTTTAGTAGAAAAAACTAGTTCGTTAATGTTATAATAGATAATTAGGTATTTCTGGTTTGTTGTTTACAAAAACGTTATCAAAATAAAAAACGAGATAATTGTTAAACGATATCTGAAAGGGTCTTGTTGTAAAGTGATAGCAAATCAATGGAAAGAAAAGCAATCACATTTGAACATTCATTTTATTCAGTCACTATTCATAATGAAGATGAATACCCCTACTAAAATCAAGGAAACGAAATTCTATAAGACAGAACAATGAGTAAAAAAGTTCTGCTAATTTATCCAGAATGGATTCCCGATGAGTGTTTTTATATTCGATCATTTCCTCATTAGTTTGAGCAATTCAGCAAAAACATGGCAATTATTGCTTATTATATGTACTTGGCATTAACCACATAATATGTACTTAATTGGCCCAATCGTTGAGCACTGAAGAATTCGTAGCATAAATGTTTCTAGTCTTCTATCATATAGATGAAGCTTCGAATCGAAAGAAACTGAAAGAATAAAAACTTGGCTATTTTCTAAGTGAACAGCACAGAAAACGAAGAGCGAAAAAAGCAAGAGAAAAACACATAAAAGCCTGACCAAAGCCATGAATATGGCTAAATAAAAAATATGGTTAATTCTCAGGTTAATTAAGTAGATAGGTTGCCGTTAGTTTAGCTGGGTAAGGTGACACAAATCAGTGAATTTGATAACTTAAGGCTATAACTGAATTTGGCCTAATTAAAATTTTGTAACTCCATAATTCTTTGCATATTTCATTAGGATTACTCAAGCTGGATACACAGAAAAAAAAGCATTCAAATTAAGTTTTTCAAATACATTTTTGTGCTTGCGAAAAAGTGATTCTTTTCTTGTTTTTTCTAAGTGTATGAGTTCGCCTGATGTACACTGCTAACCTTGGGTGAAATTCGAAATGTTATAGCAAAACAAAAAGATGGCACAATCGGCCGATCTGCCACCTGTTGCCAAATGCTGTGGCATTTCGCAAACCAGTTGCGAGAACCTTACAAGTGTCTGCGTTGCTCCCAATAAAGCTGTGCACCGTTGTTATACAGTGGACAGAGGACAGTGGACAGCGGAGAGTGGACAACGGACAGACGCAGTTTTGTTGTCAATGCCAGAGAAATAGTTGCGCTATAGTTAGTTGCAAGAATATAGGTCGACGAGTCTCAAAACAAGAAAGTGCCACACTCGAAGAGTTGGCTGGGGTGGGGGCGGGGTTGGGGGGTTGGGGGCAACGAGAGAGTATCAGTTTGTGTGGTGTTGTTCGTTGTTTGGTTGGTTTTGTTTGCCTGCGTTTGCTGTGCGCCACTTTACAAAATAAGATGAATATTACAAAAAAAAAAATAAATAAAAAAAAAAACAAGAAAAAAAGAAGAGAAATAAGTAAAAGAAGTGGTTTACCGTTAGCCGTTGGCAGCAGCAGCAACTTAAATGCAGCCAGCAAGAGAGAATTGCATCGATGCTTGGAGGACCACCAGGCAAGCCACAAGCCGTTAACAGACAAACATTGGCAAATATATATTTAACCGATAAATAAATACTGCCTCAAAATGCTGGGGGGAATGCAGGAGAAAAAGGAGAAAAAATAATCATTTATGGTAATTTATCATTTCGAATTGTGTCTTGTGTCATTCCATGTTGATCGATAAAATACAATTACAAATTCTTGCCTCTTAGCTAATGATCATTAATGTTAATGTTAATTAATGTTGCACCATGAATGAGTCGATTTATATCATAAGGCATCGAGAAAATCGTAAAAAAAAAAATGGCCAATATATGAAAACTATTTTGCATCCATTTCTGAGCAAGAAACATGTTCAATTTTATTGATTAGATGAATCTCTTGCATATTACAGCAGCACGCTCAAGGATGTCTGGGACTACACACATGGCTCTACCGGCGCATGCCGTGGTGCCCATGTCCGGAATGGGTCTGCCGTTGGGCAAGCGCGGACACAAGCGATCCGTGTCGCTGGAAACAAATGCGCCGCTAACGCTACGCAGTACACCAAGCCTGAGCAGCATGGGGCAGACATCGTTGGGATCGCCGCTGCTGCAGATGTCATCGTCAGGCCATGGAGCACTGCATACAGGCACGTTGAAGTCACGCCAAGAGCAGCGCCGGCTCAGTCAGAAGTTCGGCAGTCACAGTAATCTGGATGATGATGCGATGACCGGGTCTCAGATGCGCACCAAGTTTCACAACATACGCCAAATGTTCGAGCTGAGTCGCAGTGAGATGGGGGAGAGCAGGCCGGCCGAGGAGGTGCTGCAGTCGCTGCCGACAATGCTTAACCAGCCGACACAGACGCAGATGCAGATGCAGACGGTGCGCCGAACAACACCCATTGCTGCCGGAAGCCGTCTGGCCATAAGCGAACAGCAGCAACAGCATCAACAGCAGCAGCAGCAACAACAGCAGCAACAACAGCAACAGCAGCAGCAACAGCAGCAGCAAGAGCAACAACAGCCGGACGAGGTCAGGGAACAGGTGAGGCGTGGCATTGAGTCGGGCATAAGGTGTGCCATTGGGTTGTGCCCGTTTTTGTTATTGATTGTTATCGCGTTGCCTTTCGCTGCAGCCCGGCAACTTTCTGCGCCCGATTGCCTTCAAGCCCATTCCGTTTGAGCCGGATTACCGCATTGCCTCCCAGCAGCAGCAGCACCAGCACCAGCACCAGCAGGCGTCCGCACAGCAGTGTCCAGTGTCCGACGAGCGGTACGGCTACGGATCGACACCCTCCCTGGTGCCGCTGTCCACGGCCACCGCATCACATAAGTTTGGCAGTAAGTATACATTTTGAACGGCATATTAACAATTACTTTTTGTGTTGTGCAACTTTGTAATTGGAACTGCTTGTATCTTGCCAGGCACAACAGATCTGCGCCACCTGGCGGCACGTAGACGCGGTCATCGAGTTGTTCAGCTCAGCGGCAACGAGGATGCCCTCGGCCTAGGACTGGGACATGGTCTGGACTACCTGGCTGGCCATGATAGGCCGGAGGGCGCCAGCAGGTAGCGTTTATTCCGTGAAATTCAGCAAAAAACAGGAGCAGATAACTAAAAAAAAAAACCTCTGTCGATTTGTTATCATTTGCAGCAAGGGCAGCGCAGTGGCAGCTGGCAGCGATCTGACGCCATCGCCCTCGGACTCCGGCATATCGGAGCTGGAGGCGGCGCTTAAGGATCGCGATTCGGAGTTGTCGTATCTGCGACAGGCAATGGAACAGAATGAGAAAGTAATTTTCAAAGTCCAAAAGGTTAAATAACATTTTCACCGCTCCGCTTGCCTCACTCACAAATCTTGTTTTGCTTTGTTCCTTTGCTGATTTCTTGGATTAGGACAAGGAAGTGTTTTGGGAGCACGAGACAAAGCGCCTGAAGCTCTTCTATGAGAGCCAGCAGCGCGAGTATCAGCTGAAGTTCAAGAAATTGGAGCAGCTACTGGCTTTGCAGCAGTTTCAGCTAAAACAGCACAATTTGCGCCAATCGGAGCATTTGCACAAGTTACAGCAGCAACTCGACCAGACCAGATGCAGCAACAAGAGCTTAAAGAACTCCGAGCAGCAGCTTCAATACTCTGCCCAGGAGCTCAACCAGCAGCTGACCGACGCCAATCAGACAATAAGTGCTCTGCGCGTCCAGCTGGAGGACAGCGAGTGGAAGGTTTGCGAACGGAACGGGGAGATAGCTTTACTTAAGACGCAGCTCAAAGAGGCGCATGTATGTTGCAGTTAATTGGATTCGTTGCCAATTTAGATTGTATTTATTATAAATATATATTTTTTGTTTTGCTTAGATTGAAATCAATATGAAAGATCATGCAATTGTCAGCCTGAGGCACAGCAACAACATTAGCAATATCAACAACAACAACAACTGTAAGACAACCACATGCCAAAGTCAACCAAAGCAGCAAGCGGAGGAACAACACCAGCAACAGCAGCAGGAGCAACAGCAGGAGCAACAGCTGCATCAGCTGAACAAGATCATAGCGCTGAAGGATCAAGTGATTGGGGCGTTAACCAACGAGCTGACCAAGCTGCGCAAGGAGCTATCCGATCTGGCCATTGCGCATGAATACGGCGAGGAGCCGTGCGGACGGTATACCCGGCTGAAGCAGCAGCTGGACAATCTTAATGAGATCTGCCAGAAGACGCGGAAATATACGGCACAGGCAGCGACAGTAGTTGTGGTGCCACCAGCGGCGCCACAGCAGCAACTGGATGCAATCATGAAGCGACTGCAGCTGGATCAGGGACAGCCGGCACAGCAAACCCTGGATACGCTCATCGAGGAGTCCACCACCTATGCAGAGGTGATTGCCAAGCTGCGCGAAAAACTCGACGACTTTCGCATCAATCTCGAGTTGGAGAAGCGTCAGTGGAGTGCCGAAAAGGACAAGGTGCTCGGGTATCAACGGCAGCTGCAGACCCACTACATACACATGTACCAGAAGCTGCGTTGCCTGGACAAAGCAGCCACCAATGCAACGCCAGCGGTTGCCGTTGTTGCAACTGCCACAGAGATTAGCAACCAGAGTTGAACGGACTCGGATTCGCTCCTTGCCGATAATTTGCTAATGCAGTTAACCACTATTTTGAATGTACCCACATTTACCTATACCCATAAAGATGCTTCTTATCCATATTACATTATTATCCGACTGCAATTGAAAGAGTAATTCAAAATTGTTTTCGAGTCTAAACTGTGCCGAGTCTTTACAAAATCTTTTCAATACGATTTTGGAATAAGTGTTTTCATAATCTAAATATGTGTGTATATTTGATGTATCTTGCCTGTGTAAAGCAGCAATCCTTACTGTTATAATAAATGAATACACTTAAATATATTTGACAAACTTCATTAATATAAGAATGAAAATCTAAAGCACAAAACTTAAATAAACAAGAATCGTTTGTGAATCTGCCTAGAAAACGCAAAGTGCACCCAGCAATATGAATATCAAAACTAAATGCAATTGATTTTGATATATTTTTAAAATATATATATATATTTATCTATATGTATATATATATATATACAAATCTATACTACATATATATTACTTTTGTTTTTAAATTTTAAAATATTTTAAATGTTACAAGACAAAAATCATTACGTCAAACAAAAAAAAAGATAAAAAAATTGTTGTATCAAGATGTATGTTCAACATACTATGTATATATATATATATATACACGATGTGGTACATCAAACATACAGGCATAAATCTGTAATATGTCGTTTCATTATGTAAATGAGATAATCAAGAATTGTATTTATTTATGATGACAATTACACATAGTCATGAATTGGTGTGCAAGAGCAATCGACCAACAGGGCGCTATAAACATTATTAATAATAATAATAATAATAATAATAATAAAATAAATGTTTAAATACAAAATATTTTTGTTTTAATAGGTAGATATTTTAATGCAGAGACCTTTAAAGCTCATTGTAAGCATTTATCAAAAGGCAAAAAAAAAAGTGACCTAAATAATATATGACATTTTTTCGTTATCACACACACGCGCGCACACACACAACTTAAGTATCCAGTCACACACACACTCTTAAATAATTATGTGGATTATATAGATTCGATATGCTAGGCACACTCCTCCACATAGGTGGCGGGAAATATGCCAATTTGATTGCGCAAGGCGCCCAGCCACCAGCCGTCGTCCTGTTTGGCATGAACCTCGATAACATCGCCGGGACTCAGTTCCAATTCATCGTAGAGCTTTGGTGTATAGCTGTAGAGCGCCTTGCAGCGACCAAGCACCTGACACTGGCCGCCATCCTTGGAGTTGACGCTTGTGAAATTGCTGCTGTTGCCTTGAGAGGAGTTCATCGATGAGCTTTGCACCTCCTGCGCATTTTGATAGAAATTCTGTGTGGTCGCCTCCGTCTCAGTCTCATCCTCGTCCTGCGAACTGAACTCATCAAAGTCAGAGTCCTGCTGATTGGAGCCACCATCCGCCTGGCCACGATCACAATTCGTCTGGCCACCAGTCAGCGTCTTCGACTTGACTGTCGCCACAATCGCCGTCACGGCACCTGCTGCCAGCGATGCATTCGTTGTCGAGATTATCTTTGGTTGGCTGGTAAAAGTTTCAATATTACTCTTGCTACGATTAAAGTTCATGAGTAGTGCCGATGTTGGTGCGGCAACCACGCTAATGTTCGCACAGGAGCTGTTGTTCTGGCTCTGCAACTGTGAATAGTCATCCTCGTCGGTGGCATTGTTGTCGCCAGCATCCTGCGACATCAAAGTCGTCGATAGCGGCGTCTTCTCATTGTTCTTCAGCCAGTTGGGCACCTTCAGAATGCTCTGCTGTAGTCCAGTGCGATCGCGTGTAATCTGTTGTGTTGACCACAGTTTAGTTCAGTTTGCTGGCAATATATTTATAGGTTGTATGCATCTCACCTGTATGTGCTGCGCCAGCGGATGTGTAGTGCGCGGCTTGTGATCCAATTCCAGCAGGGCCGAGTGCAGCTTCAGACGTGCACCCTCCAAATAAGTCAGCATAGAGCGAATCTGCCGCACAGATGTGTGATTAGCATTAGCATTGCAAAACAATTCCAAATGATTAATTAATGAGTAATGCTTACATGGTAGAGCTTATCGGTAATGTTCTGATGCTCCTGGTTGTTAAGCGAATGTGATAGACCGCGTAGGCCATCTCGCGAGCGTCGCTCCCGCTCCAAGTCGGTTTTGACCAACTGAAGGAGCTTAATCAGCGAATGCTTGCGCCTCTCCCGATTCATGGCCAGCGTAGTGTGCTCGCAATAAAAGTCGGGTAACAGCTGCTCGCTTGGACCCTCCGAGTTGCGTCGAATGTTGCGCACCACCTGCATGTCCTTGGCCACATTGCACGCATCCAGCTGCGGCTGCAACCCAGTCGCTAAACCACTCAATATCGGATGCATGTCGTTGATGAGACGCGCATATTGCTGCACAAAATTATGCATGTTGCCCACGCGATGCTGTTCGCTGCTTTGGAGTTGGGAGGAGCCGCGCAGAACGGCCATCTCCCAATCGACACGGGCACGCTCGGCACGCACACATAGCGTATAGTATTCGACGTCTGCCCGTTTGACAGCCTCCTCGGCCTTCTTGCGTTTGTTGTCCAGTTTGACGCAATCCTTCTCGGCGGACTTGAGCTCCTTTTCGGCAGCCAGCTTGTTGGGGCCCTGATGCAGCAGCGCTATCGATGGCGACTTCTGTATGCGCACATCCAGCATGGCGTCCTGCAGTTTCTCATTTTCACGGGCTGCCGTGTGCGATGCCTTTTTGGCCTTTGCCTCACTAACGCGCCACTCGCTCAAGACACGGGCCGCTTTGTCCACATTGCTTTCCACCTGATGGCAATAATTTACATTAGATAACTCGTTGGCTTCATATTTGGATTGGGTGTGGTCTCTTGTTAACTTACCACTTTACGGTTCTTGTGATGATTATCGACAACCGTCTTCAGAGGCTTGACGAGCTCATCGGTTAGCGAGGCCGCCAGCTGGCGATGTATGTCACTGCGACTTTCCATCTCAGTAGCAACACCACGCCAGGCATCCGCCACACTGCCAGGTATCTCCCGTCCAGCTTTATTTAGTTTATTCGCCAACTTCGAGAGCGACTTGGAGTAGATGAGCTCAGAGTCAGCGCTACATCAAGTCAAAAAGTTCAAGTTACGTATTACATAGAATGGGCACACAAACTTACCGCTCCTGCAGGACACATATGAGTTCCTTGCTAAAGTCACCGCCCTGTTTAATGTAGCGTCTCAATTCCTCAAAGCCGTTTTGTCCCTATCAAATGGAAAAAAGAGTACAATTTAAAATGTTGCTTAACATGGATTACACACAATACAAAATGGGAATTTATGAAATTGTGATCCAGCCGTGGATCAAACAATGCAGTCTGCCTGTACCTCATCCTTAAAGCGTTTAGCGTGCGGCGACAGATCCTCATCACTCGGGTGCTGCGACATACTCGGCTCATACTCGGCGCGATCGGTTTGTTCGGTGACATCCTCGCAGCTTTCGGTCATATCGCGATCGCGATCATGACTTCGATCTGGCGACATTGACTGACGACTGGTATTTCCGCACGACTGATTGAGATTGTTTTTGGATTGAGCGACACGTTTGAGAGGCGTCTGTTGGCGCACTACCTCCTTCAGCTTGTTGCCCTCCTCGCCCAGCCAGTTTTTCATGCCGTGCCAGCCCTTGCGGAGCTTCTCCTTGTTGTGATTAAAGTTGATCAGACGCTGGTTCTTGTTCTTCAGCAGTGTGATGCGACGCTCGTTGGGACGCAATTGATCCCGATGCGTACAGTACTCGAGATCGATTTCACGACTGAAATCCTCCGTCTCGTTGATCTGACGGGTAATCTCCTGCAGCTCATCGATCGATACAAAAAGATTCTGCGCATTCAGGCTCTGATAGCTAACAGATTTGAGGTCATAATCTAACGCCTCGTTCATGCTAATCTGGCTCAATTGACTTTGGCTCCGGCTTTGGCTTCTGCTTCGGCTCCTGCTCTTGCTGCTGCGACAGCTGGCAAGGCTCTGTTTGGATGGCCGCTTGGAGGGCATTAGCTGAAAGGAGTCGATGCTCTTGAAGCGCTCCTCGTGTGCCAAATAGCCACAGATGACGGGTGTGCTCGAATGCGAAATGTCCTGTTTGACGATCTTTCCACATCTTTGCGTCGAGCAGGCCATGTTCTCCTTGTTATCGCTGGCCGCCAAACTGAGCTCACTAGTGCCATACAATTCCGGCAGTTCGGGCAGATTGAGGCCAAGCTGTGGCGGCGCCGTCATATTCATGTCCAGCGTCATCGATGGCGACTTGTGCAGATAGACCTTCAAATCGGAGCGATGCAGATTCTGTACGGATTGCGACTGCCGTTGTTGGCGGGCAATGCTAGGACGTCGTATCGGTGGCACGCTTGATGGCAGTTGCGGTGGCAGATGCTGTTGTTGCGGCGGCAGTTGCGGTTCCTGCTCCTTTTTCTGATCCTGTTTCTGGTCCTCTTTCTCTTCCTGTTCCGGTTGATGCGTTGGCGTTACAAACTGCTCCGGTTCCTCCAATTCGGGCTCTGTTTGTTGCTCGATTTGGGGCATCGTGCTGCAGGCATCGACAAACTCCTCTTCATCCGAGCTGCGCGGCGTTAGCGTCCGCACCATAGTCGATGTCTTGGCAATGCCTCCACCAATCTGCTTGAGTCGCGCCTCTGTTACACCAAAGCGATCCGCGTCCAGAGTTGTCGTCGATATTAGAATGGGGGCGCCAATCTCTAGACGATGATCCTCCGAATTGCCAGTCATATTGTAACTGCCAGTGGCCAGTTTGCTGGGTGAGCCGGAGCGATCCTTGCCAGAGCCACCACCTCCGCCTCCGCCCGGCAGTGTCATGCTGCCTAAATGGCGTCGGCCCAGTTTGTTGCCCAGCACCGAGTAACGTTTGATGCGGGTCAGAAATCCTTTGCCGCTGCTATTTCCATTATTATTATTATTGCTGTTGTTGTTATTATTGTTGTTGTTGTTGCATATGCTGTTGTTGTTGTCGGCGGTAGGAATATCGGCAACAGCCGAATTGTCCTTGCCGCCCAATTTGAATTTGTGCATGCGTAAATGATTCATAATACTAAAAGATTTAATTTCGATTACTTAAATTTCTATTAAGGCTTTGATTCGAATTCGATTTGGCAGCTCGGCGTCAATCTTGTCGACGCTGACATTGCGTGCGTAGCACTGTAAATTCTTCGAAAACTGAACTGAGTGTGGATAAGGCAAACAGAACGGCCGACAAGTGCATAAGCAAGCGTCGACAAAGAAGAAGAAGTGAAGAGGCGACGGGGCAGAAGGAAGCCAAAGCAGAAGAATAAACACGGATGAGAAGAGGGTACATTTTACCTTACTAACGACAAGTCTATACCCTTTAGGCAATAATTGCTAAATTATCGATTTATCATTTTATATTCCTTCATAAGTGCAGCTATAGTCATGCACTGGGTTAAAGTTTAGTCGGCATTGTTAAAAGGCAAAACAAAAAATAATAATCAGTAAACTCTATGCATTATGTCAATTTGAAATCTAATACGCTGAATGCTACTCTAAGTCCATAAAACATAGTTGCGACGCGCACCTTCATACACATACACACATTCACATACATGCACACGCACTCACACATATACAGGAAAAAGGGCACAAGAATGAGCTGCAGCAAAAAGAGGAATAAAAACGACACAAACTTACTTTATCTCTCTCTCTCTCTTTCTTACAAGCAAATGTCGCAATATTTGACCCCTGCTTATAATTTAAAGGATTACACACACACATATGTGTGCATACAAACATTAATACATCGTATGTGTGTATGTATATATTCATGCATTTACATTGCTTGGTCACATCGACCCTCCGATCCCGATACCCCATCAATGTTCTTTTGCTCCACTTTCAGTGCAGGTAAAGATTACAAAACGGTTTGTTTATTGAACCGCGGCGATGAAGGCAACGACAACGGACAGTATGAGTGTAGAGTGCGTTAAGAATAGGCGTGTGGGCAGAAAGAAGAAGAGGAAAAGGCAGAGATAGACCGACCGGGGCTAAACAGCGTTTGTTATGGATGTCGAGAATCGCCGCGTTGGCATACAAAAAATTGACAGAAACTGTCCGAAATGCCTTCAACGATGCGTCGTCTGTTTGTCTCTGTTTTGTGTCTTGTACGTATGCACGCAGAACGCATGTGATTAAAGAGCCTATGCTCATCTCTGAATTTGGCCGTATATACTCTGTAACTTTCAAATTGAGTATGCTCCAATGTGTACATTTGTATTTACACAAAGAAAAATTTACATAATTCTCAAGGGCTTAAAATGTTTTATTTTAATGTTGTCCATATATTTCTATATATATATATATTTGTTTATATCATGTGTTAGATCTAAGGTATCTCATAGCGGGGTGCATTCTTGACTAGGGTATTTTTGCTTTTCGTTTCATTGCTCGTGTTTGCAATTCGTGTTGGTAATTATAGAAATCATTTATTTATGAACTATTTACGTTTGAGTTGAGCAAAGATGATAGCTTTCCATTGATAATCCGCCAATGCGACTTTCGAATGCGCTGTAATAGTATTTGAAACTGAGATTGCATTCAAATCATTATAGAACCCAAAAAAAAGGTAGCTGGTCTCTTTAATTTAAAGTGGACATTTTTCTAATGTTTTTTTTTTTAAATTAATGTGAATTTTTCCCGCTATATTGATATGTTTCTATTTTAAAGCATGATGTGTATACACACATGTGTAGAATTGACAAACTTCCAACTTCCAATTGAAAGTTTGCGAGAAAGTATCGGTAAGTGGGGGCGGAGGTAAGTAGCATTTAGCAAACAGGGCTGCTGTCCGATTAAGCTTCGCTCTGCTTGTTGTTGTTATTATGCAAACATAAGTGATTACATATATACATACACTCGCACACGCAGATGTACAAGCATACTGACAAAAACACACATACAAATAAAAGCGATATTGTTGTTGCTTGTGTCGATGTAAGATAATATTGGTGTAAGGTGCATGTTCATGTTTGGGCTCGGTTTTGTCTGTTTATTAACTGCGTTTTGCTTATAACACAGTTTACGGTTCTGCTGCTGCTTTTTCCATTCGGATTCCAACATGTGAAACCGTAGTAAGTAAAACAATTTAATTACATTTTGGGAATTGCTGCTGCTGCTGCTTTTCACCTAATTGCATTTGTTATTTGCAAGGAGAGCAAAGCCCAATACAAATGTGCTTGGCAGCCCACTGGGGACTACCCTGTGAATGACTGATGTTCCTGAACGATATGGATATCAATATGGAAGCCAATCACATTTGTGGATTTGCCCAACTCCGTGAGTCCTGTGGAGTATATATGTGTAATATGTGTATATATATACATATATGTATATATATATTTAATGAGGGGTATGTATATGTTATGCATGAATGCAAAAACAAACTTGAGGGAAAGTCACGTAGCATGCTAATGGAGTGCAACTTGAACTGGAGTGTGACAAGTCACAGAAAACAACAATTCAACTAATGAACGCACTGGATCAGAATCTGAATCTGAATCTCAATCTGAGTGTGAGCCTTATTAGCCTCGTGTCTGGCCAGAAGGGGCCACTTAAGTGAACCTGCTGAGGAGCCACTGCGACGACGATTGCTGCGTCTACTCCACCAGCCACTGCAATGTCGGAGGCTAATTGCAAAGGGCGCACCGGAGTTGCCGCAGTCAGTGAAGCCTGCAATTATGGGCGGCGGCGGCGACTGCAACAAGCCGAGTTAAAAAGTCAAATAACATAAATTATTCGAAGACGGTTTAAGAAAAAAAATTAAAATCATCTGAAAACAATCAGTGGAGTGGCGGCGAGCCGCTGGCTGCCACATGCTATAAATAGCCAGCGATTGCAATTGCAACTTGCAGCTTGCATCCACACAAGCAACAAGAACAACATCTGAAAATTGAAAATCCTTTGGCCTGTGTGTGCGGAGCGGCATCCTTTTTTTTGTCCATTACGGCAATTTATGGTTAGTAAATAAGCAACAAAAAAGGGGCAACACCCATAATTTGTAAGCGGAAAGCAAAATCAAGGTCATCAGTGCCATCAAGGCTACAGCCGCTAGTGGATATAGTCAGTTTGTAGCTCCGTTTTGGCTGTTCTGTTTTTCCAATTCATTATTATCAACAGTCAAATTAGCAATACCAAATTAAAACATTTAAACGTAAAGCATAACAAGAAAGCAAGGCTATATCGTTTCGGCTAGTGATGCCGACCAAGATATATATATATATATATATATACTTTATGGGGTCGGAAAACTTTTCTTTTTGCGTTATTTATATTCCATGGCAAAACTATAGATAAGTGTATTAAAAATAATGAAAATTAATGTTTTACTTCAAAGCAGCAAAAAATTACCAAATCAGCTTTAAGTCAGCCGATCTATTTGATAATGGCATTCCCATTTCATAAGCTAATTTATTATTTAATAAATTTATGCACATGCATTCTATATAATTATAAAATAATCTGAAATAATAAATTCATCTTTATGTTTATGGAACACATTGGAAGAGCACAATTCCCCCAAGTTTATTTCCAGCAGTCTTCATTAATAAGTGGTACAAGAGCGCGGCCCAGTTTTCTGTTCGATACATATATACATATATACATATATACATATATTCATAATTATATCTTATTTTGGCTGTTAAACATAGAACAATCAATTTATTGAGATGCTATTAACAAAACGAATTTTTTGAGACCATTTAACAAGTTATATATATACATATATAACAAGTATATATATAAATATATATATATATATATATACATCTGTAAATGTTCACATGTTGCAACAAGTGGCACAACAAAATAAGTGCAAACACTTGACTAATGCACTAATATTGCATGTGGGAGTCATATTTCCAATCAAATTCTTTGAAACTCTATGCGAAAGCTGCCAATAAATAAATAATCGAAACTGCTAGTTTTCAAATATTTATATTATATATAAACACAGATGTGAAATAGTAGATGTGAGTTGATTATATAACAAATAACAGTCGCGAGCTGGCACCGTATACATTCTGTTGCACCTTACACCGTCGTGTGTGGCATTAGTTTAGAGGCGTATCCAGTTTGTGTGTCGATGCAAAGATGAGTTATAAAGATGCATTACGCTTATGGGCAGCATTTATCTTAATTAGTCTCGTAAATGATAAACTGTTTGTTGGCCAACAATTGGCACTTGTTGCCAAAATCAAAGAGAACCACAAACGGCAGCTGTACACAGAGAGAATTTAAAATTGTAGAAAAGTTGCAAATCAAATTTAAAGAAGAAGTATTACATTAACAAATATACAATTCATATTTGTTTGTAATATAAATAAGTGAAAATATTTCGCTTTCCGTACATATGTTTATGTCTACATAAACATTTAAATATGTATGTAATAATTGCAGAAAGGGTTAAGTTACATTTCTGTTATTATAACGTACGTGCTATTTGCTTTGTTCTTCCAGTGTATACAGATTATATATTTATATATATATATATATATATATAAATATAGCCTAGATCATATGCGTAGGAATGCAAATAGTTGTTAAATTTCTTATCGTTGACGATTTTAGACGCATTGAAATTGGGTAAACGCGATATGATCAGATGTCAACTTATTCAAGTTTCTATAAGTTTGCGTATGGACTATGTAAATATGTATATAGATGTACCTATGTACATACATGTATAGACACTTGTATATTTTTAGTTTGTCTATGTGTGTGAGTGAGTGAGCTGTGTTGAGTTGGCGGCGCTTTCTGTTTCACTTAAACAAATATTTTCGCAACTTATCTCGAAAAAAAGGTCGTGCAGGGTTGGGGGATTGGTGGTGGCAACAATGCGAAAAGTTCACCTAATGAGGCACTTAATTGTTGAAATGTTGTTATTCCGAATTCATATTATTTACTCAATGTGATAATAATAGGAATATTCATGAATAAGAATAGTCATGAGCTACTTTAAATGTGAATAAGAATTCAAAAACGGAAAAGGTCTTCCCTTTGGAGACAGTAAGCGTTAACTTAAATAATGCTTTTATTTATTTATTTATTTATTTATATTTTGTGTATTTTGTGCTCTGCATCTGTGAGAATAACGAATGCTAAAACTATTGAATCATTAAATTACACAGAAGTTAAAAGTTTCTTTGTTATGCATTTGAAGTATCTGAGAGTTATATAGCTGGGCATGAACCAGATAATACGATAAACACTCGCATTTATTATGTTGAACTTGAGTAAGCCAAAAGCAACTGATTATCTCCACCGATAAAGATCGTGAGCGAGAGATTGCCACGTTTTTTTTGTTGTTGTTTTATTTGTTTTATCTTTATCGGGTAGCTTTGCAGCTGTGCAAAAATAAGGTTGAACTGAGTAAGCTAAGATACTGAGCATCACATGGTTTGTCCCGTACCGGAAATGTTACCAAGCCAATGCTCAATTAAAGTTGTGGACTGCTGCTAATATGCAGAAGTAAGTCAAGTAGCTGGCACTAAGATTGTTTTTAGATTGTCAACTCAACTGACATAAATGTGTGTGCATGATACATTCATCAGTTAATATAATTAACCTCGAGCGAGCGAGCTGCAAACGGGGGAAAACTGCATGGGGTCTGCGGGGTTCAATGAAGTTGAAATCATTTACCGGCCAAAAGTCATTGACATGTGGCAGGCAAAAGCTGCCTGCTATGCAACAATTATAACTCGCTAAGCATATTCCTGTGCACATTCTCCCTCCTCTCTCTCTTCTCTCTCTCTCATGCACTTTGTGAGGGTTTCAATCTTATTAGAAAAGGGTTGCATTTTATTTGGATTGGAATTGAGCATTCGGCTTATGCTTTGTTGACCCATTGGAATGTTGCTAAAGTTTGTGTTGTTGTTGTTCTTTGGGTTGTCTTATGCCGTTGCTGATTGAGAACTATGCTGGATTTATGTCGTTGTCATTGATGTGTCTTATTGCTGTTGTTCTTCTTCTTCTTGCCGTTGAAAGAATAGAAAAATAAAGGGGTGCCTAATTAAGAATGCTTGGTCGTCTCAAAGAATTAACTAACGGTTGCTGACGGCGCTAAATAAACTGATGAACAACAATAGCAGCAGCACCAGCAGCAGCAGCAGCAACAACAACAACTTGAAGGGCCTCAGTGTTTATGCTAATGGGGTCGGGTCGATAGGGAGCCAGGCAAATATTGAACAGATTGCAAAGTGTCTACTTCTATTTTAGATACAGGCCCAAAAACGTCTATGAAAATATATTTTTTTTCTATTTTTTTTGCGTCGTGTTATTGTATTCTATTTTAGCCTAAACCGAAACAAAATAATTGGCACAATTTCAAGAACCGAGCAAAAAGTAGGAGAAAATGTTTAGATTTTCATTTGGAAAAGTTGCGATCGTAAAATGCATTTGTATGCCAAAAACAAAGAAAACACACTACAAGGAAAAAGATCAACACTAGAAATACAAAGATTGCAATGCGCGATGGTACCAAATTAAATAGGTGAGTGTTTGCCTCATATATGCAAGCATCTTGTAATTTGTCACACAGTTGACCATCAGAAACATGAACATTGCGTTGGCATATAACGCTCAAGTTTGATTTTGACACATATCACATTAAAGATGGAGATGGAAGATGAAAGATGGATGCAACTGAAGGTCGCTCAATAAAAAGCGGCATTTGTGAGTTAATAAAGAGATATATTAACAAGTCAAATATGTTTTGTTTTGTCAGCGCCAAGTGCAACACAATGTGCATTTCTAGATAACAAAACAAATGACAGAGAGTTGCACGATTTACAATTCCATAATAGTGTCAGCAACAAGTGTATTTTTCTTCACTTTTTTCACACACAGTTTTTTGGAGCTGCCAGAAAAAGAATCGAATCAATCAACAAAAATTAGATCACTTTGGGATTTAATATTGTTTTTTCACACATTTGAAACACACAAATTAGAACAAAAAAATAATTTAAAAAAACGGTATATATATATATTTATTTATCATTAGTTTTCGTGTGTGCGTTATGTAAAAGCGAATTACCGAAAATAAATTATATTTTAATTAAGTGAACACAGAATATACGTCGAGAACGACGACGACGTTGGAGGCGACAGCGACATTTACTACGCCCCTCGCGGCGACTGTTACTCCCAACTAAATTTAGAACGGGCTACAAATACAGCTATTATTTTTACGTCGAGGCGACGTCAACGACGCACAGCGGCAGACTAAACGCAGCTAGCTCGACAGCAGCTGAAGCAGCAAAAGCAACAGCAGTCGTAGCAGCAGCAGCAGCAGCACCAACGACTAACGCAAACCGAAATAACGAGAACGCTGCGAGCGAAGCTGTTCTGACTAGCGAGATACCCGTGCCAAGTCAGTGTTTCATCAATATTTTATATAAAAAATAAGTAATTTAAGCAAAGAAGCCAGAGAAGTTCTGATAATAAAACGAAATTATTTACTTTCTGAATAATTATTATTACATACGATTTCATTGAATTTTGTTTTATTCAGAATCTGAGAAGAATATATAAAATCTTTTCTTTAGCTGATGTTTTGTTTATCACGCAGAGCTATTCCTTAATATTTTTGACTTGTTTTGTGGTCTGCAATAAAGTTAACTTACTCAAATACTTAGAAAAAAGCGTCTTTCTGCACCTGCTGCACTTGCGCAGCCTGTTAGTATTTTTTTTCTTAGTCATTTTCAGCGTTATTATATATAAAAAAAAATATATATATATTCATGCATTATGTCGTTTTAATAATACAGTGAACCGAGCAGACACCATCATAAATTGGGAACGGGTATACAAAACAGAGAGCCCAAACGCGGAGAGCGTAGAGTAGTTCTAAGAAGAATGAAGCGTGGAGCACGGAACGTGGAGCATGGAGTAACAAGCGCAGGCGCAGTCGCATTATGCCGGCTGCTGCAGAATTGCTGCTGGCTGCTGCGTCAACGCGACTACGCTTTCGTTGCTACTGGCGCTGCCGCAGCCGCTGCAACACCTGCTGCAATGTTTGGCAACGCGTAGGCCAAATATTTGGACGAGAGAGCGTTCTTACGGTACATCATCTAGCATCCAGCAGCCGGCATCTGTCGACGCAGCATGTAAAGTGGTACTCGCTGATTGGGCTCTGCACATTTACCGTTTGCCCTGGCGCACAGTGCGACCAAAACTAAGTTATTCGTTGTAACTTTTTTTCTCCAGTTTTGCATATTGGACTTAAAGTCGTAAATTGTTAATATCATATCAACGGGCAGATAAGAAAACATCTTTGATCGACTCTGAAGCTGTAGTGGACAATATAATCATTTATTGTTATAATAATATATAATTAAAAAAATCTATGTGTTTTTGGTTCCACTGTGCTTGATGTACGCTACAATAATTTAAACAGCTATGTGCACGTGCTGCTGCAGACGTCGCCGTCACCGTCGTGGTTGACAAGTACCGGTATTATGGGCAATGTCAGTTGCAGTTGCATAACTGCTGCAAATTTATGCAGCTTAGCAACCGCATCCGCAGCATCAGCAGCAGCACAGTGTATGTATTTCTGTGTGTGTATATATAAGCAAGTATTTATTTTCATTAGCATTGAGCGCGTGATTATCACAGAAGCCGCAGTTCACACGACGCGACGCGACGTCGGCGTCGGCGTCGACTGCGACTGCTGCACTTGCTGCTTGACCGATATTTGCAGGGTTCTTGCACAAGTCAGCAACAACAACAAGTGCTTCACTACAAGCATCTCCAACAGATGTGACAATAATGGTAATTGCTAAAAAGCCGTTTATCGGGTTTGTTTTGTTGTTGTTTGCCTTTTTACTTCCTTTTCCTCTGTTGTAGTTGTTGTTTATTTATTGAAATCTTTGGCAGCAACATTTGTTGTTTTTTTTTTTGGCATTTATGTGGCAATCTGTTGTTAATCAGGAATTTATAGAAATGTTGCAACTTACTTGGCAGGCATTGTTTGATTTGGCTGGGAGTTAAGGTACTGGTTATTTACTTGAGCTTACCTGGAATCATAAAGAAATCAAAAACTTAGTTCAGATATTTTATGTTTTGCTAATAGACATGTTATTGGGCGAGTTATTTGAGAGACGATAAAAAATCCATTACCAATACCGACACCCTTTAATACAAGTAAGCATAGAATCTTTAAGCCATGGAAGGCCCTGTGATAATATTAATTTATTTTTTTTTATAAAATTATCTACTTTCTTTGGTTAACTCTACTCAATGAACATAATTACTATATTGTTATTTTTATTATATTATCTTTCCTTTAGTACGCTCTGTAATATAGGTAAAATTAGGATATGATTGTGACTATTTCGTTTAGTCGATTTTTTTAACTTCAGCAGATCCATTCTTTTACAATTTTATTCAAAAGACTTCAATTTAAGCAACTTACTACACTGGCGCCATCTGTGAGTGAGCAAGCTTTTTACAGAAGGTTTAGTACTAAAAGCTCACATTTAGCTTTTATGCTTGATTGGCGCTGTCGAGCTTTAAGCTAATTTCATTCAAGTTTTACAGCTGCGCAGACAGCTAAGCGCTGGTCAGTAATATCGATCAGAAGACCTTGCAAGTTATTTATTAGCACAAAAAGGTAGTATGATTGGGTGCGCGTGTGTGCGCGCTGAGTTATCTGTAGCGGGAACATTGAGTAGAACTGCTTTTAAATAAATTGCACTTACTTGCTAAACACTGACGGAGTGGCAAACGAGTTTAACCATAACATAAAATCACACAAAAAATGCGAGTGGAATGAATGCGGTGCAGGGGTGGACACATTTGGGTTGTCATTGAGGGAGTTTTAGTTCGATGGCTTGGGCAACACATAATAAAATGAATATCCATTAATTGACGCGACGAGAAGTTGAGTTAAGTTGAGTTGAGTTGAGTTGAGATGTTTGTTTGATGGTAATTGGTTGGTTGGTTGATTGAATGTTGGCGACGTATGTAGTTGGTGATGGAACACACACACACATGGAAGCGACAAAGGAGATAGGGTTCATCGCTTACCTGCGCATTACCCATTAGAGCATCGTCTTCAACTTCAGCCTGGATGAGTTCTTCAACATTGGCATATAACGCCTCCTCCACCTGTTCTTCTGTTTGTTGTTGTTTTTGTTGTTCCTTTGACTTTTGATTCTTCTGCTTTTGTTTCAGATTCGCATTGAGATTGATCGCTGATTTGGATTTGTTTTTTGCATAGCGAGCAGAGCAGCGCAAGCTTTTAAGCACGCCATATGAGCGCGCATTGGCAAGCTTTTTACAGGTGAACAGAGAAAGACATAGAGAGATTCATAGAGAGAGAGAGAGGGAGAGAGAAAGGGAGTACACGTTTGCGTTTGCACATAGCAAGGGGTGTGTGGCGGGGTTTTTCTCAATTTAAGTATCATCATCCAGTTTACATAATATACAGTATAATATATATATATATATATATATATATATATATATACATACACTTAATAACTAAGGTGCCAATTGTAATGAGTTAAGTTTGATGTTCTTTTTTTTGTATCTGTGAATGCCACTTTCAATGACTTATGGTGCAGTTGGTAGAGGGGGTAAAGGCTGAGAGCACACTTTGCCACTTAAAAACTACTAATTGGTATGAGAAAATGCAATAAGTCTATTTTCTGTACTTTATTAAATGTATCAGAGAAGTCAGTAAAAAAAAATGTATTACAGAGTAAGAATTTTTTTATTTTGTTTTAATTATGTATGTTTTTTAAAGGATTTTGCTTAAGATTGCATCTTCTCTTTATACAAATAATATACTTGTGATGAGTAAAGCTTGAAGTGCATTTTAGTTAGTTGTTGTATGTGGCAGTGGTTGCAGTTGCAGGTGCTGCAGGTGAGAGGTGGGGTCAGGGAGGATGATGTTGGTGGTTGCTTGTTTGTTGGAGGTATGCTGTCCACTTTCTATTCCATTGACGACGTGCCGGCATTTGTCATGCACATATGTACATAGATAGACATGTCCAACTGGTGTCAGTTGCCGTGTCTCTGAACCCAAGTGCGTTGCCCAAAACTATGGCATTGCCAACTTCCGGCACAAGTCCAAGACAACAACAATTACAAGTCACAACTAGCTGCCGTCTTGGGTATGAATGAGACGCTGCTGCTGCTGCTGCTGCTGTGGCTGCCATTGAATGATGATTCAATGGGCTTAGTTGCAAGCAACGTTCGCTTTCTATATATAGACAAATGACCGATGTCGACTGCGATTGCAAAATGTTACCGTGCCGATAAAAGCATTGAACTAAACAATCAACAGCCACGGCAACTTGGCTTAGTTGGAATAACTAATGACTCGTTAGGCACTGCGCATTTACCATGTGCTCAGCTGCAGCAGCAACACCATCTGATGGCAAATGTTGCGCATGCGCCGCGTATGTTTTTCAAGTGGGCCAACCATGGAGCGCCATCAAAGAAAGTTGTTGTGTATGTCTGGAAAACAGTTGTATTTTGTGGAACAAGTCTAACCAGTAACAGAATGAGAACCAGAACTAGAACCATAATCACCAACATTCGAATCAGAACCAGATTCACTCGCAACCAGTCAACAATTTCAATTGCACGGCAGCAATTAACAGGCCAACAATATGAGACAAAGCCTCGCGGCTGAGTATTCAGCTCGGTTCTCAATTCTCGGTTCTCGGTGCTCGGTTCTCGGTGCTTGGTTCTCGGTGCTTTAAGCCCATTGCACGTATTGCGCAAATTGACGCCCTGTGCGAACAACAAAAATAAGTCATTGTCGACCTGGCGTGGCAAACTTGTTAGGAACTCGTGGCGAGGGTTGCTTGAGAAGTGTAATAAAAATAATTGCTATTGTTTGATAGAAAGTAAATATTCGGCTAACAGTCAGCTTTAATCTGTCATCTTTAAGATATTTATTTTCGTAAATATGCGACTTGTATAAACAAAAGATAATAATAATATTTATATTTTTTGTGATACGTTTGCAGAGTTAATTAAGGCTTCCTTGATAAGCAGAGTCAGCCAAAAAGCTAATTGTGATTTTCACAATAAAAAACTATTAAATTAATGAAGTTTTATTTCACATAAACGTAATAGGCAACCCTCGCTGGGCGCATGGCCTAACATTGTTGAAATAACATTGTATTTTCCGCTTCACTGGGCTTTCAATGTGTCAGCCTTTAAATATTGCTCAATGCAACTTGCTCGATCAATGGGAAATGCTCGAGTTTCGATTAATCATTGGGTCTGACACAGTCGCATATCTAACTAATGAACTCAAATCGAATTGTCACATTATCGTTATCATTCTTAAGCAATTCAAAGTTCAGCAAACTTCCTGTGGCACAAGGAGAACTTCATTAAATACCAGTCTAAACCAACAAATACAAAACAAACAACGTAGTTTCAAAACTAGCATTTAAACAAATAAATGCAATATTATGAAGAAAAAATAAAAATACTTATGAAAACGCAATATTTTAGAGAGCTCTGATCGATAGTGTTTACCTGTTTCTCAACCGATTTTCAAATAGATATATTTATATATTTATTTGTGTTATCCAATGCTATCGCTTATCAAATTGTAGCGACATTGTGGAATAGGGAACAGTTGAAGTAAACTTCAAATATAATACTCGTATATAAAAAATAATAATAGTCAAGTTGATATAGCCAATTCTGTCTGGGTGCATTATTTGATCCCAGCCAAATGATCGGATAGACCATCAAAATGGCTACATCGACTTATATAGCCATATATTTTGAATGGGTTCTGGGCATAAAAAAACAACGTCATCGCAATGATTCTTTATCTTAATCGAAAAATGAAATATTGAGTCATCTTCCATTCACAATTGCACACAACAAATCACACACACTGCGCAAAAGATTTAAAAACTAAAAGTAACCCTTGATTTTGGTTATAAATTTTATTGCTTCCTCTTCGGATATTTTGGTACTTTTAATTGCTTCTGATTATGTGAGATTCCTACTTTTACTATTATTATTGCATGTCGATTATTATCGACACTTTAAATGTTTTATTATTTGCTGGACAATTACTAACAATTGTCAAGCGTTGTAGGTCATTGACGGCTTTAGAAGTGACTAACTGTGTGCCACGCCCCCTTCCCACTTTATAAGAATTGTACAATATAATTACCGATGTACTCGTAAACGTTGTTGTGAGTATGACAAATGGTCGTAGTTAAAAAGTATTTCGCCAATTTTATGTTAACCATTTTAGCAATTGTTTATCAGCAGTGAGAAACAATTAAAGCCATTCAGCTAAAAAGCGAACGACGCAAAATAAATACAAGTAACCCAAAATGAGTGTGGGTTGAACAAAGCGAGTTCTTATTGAATAGAATTCGAGCGCTTCTACACTGTGGCAAATTAGTGTGAATTCGTTTTAGGCGCATGTCAATTGGCGTTCAGCATGACACATTTGAAGGCCCTAAAAATGCCCTTTCAACGTTTTAAGCTAACAAAAATAGGTCAAAACTAGCAAATAGCAAATAAATATTAATTTACTGTCTATAGTTGGAGCAGAGCAATAGCAATAGCTGCTACCAGAGTTGCTACCAATTTAATTAAAACATTTTTTTGAATGCCTTTTGTAGTATGATTTTTTTATACAAATAAAAGCCAATTCATGCGGGTGAAATGATCCATTTCTAGTAAGAAATTTCTAATAATTGTTATTGTCAAGAATCTGTTGTTGTTGTTGGTGTTTTTGTTGTTGTTGATGTTTGTTTATGTTGCATGTAACGAGGTCAGCCGGCTATGCCTAAGTCTGGGCACGTTTTTGTTACAATTTTAAATTCAATTTTTGTGTCTGTCTTGAAAATCAATTAACATTGTTGTTGCCACAGCGCTCCAAGACTCCAGTTGGAAATCTAAAGCTACTGTTGTTGCTGCTGTTGCTGCTGCTCAGTGGAACGCGTATATGGGCCATTCAGACCTGATCGTAGCATTGAACGTGACTTGGCTTTAACTCTCATTGGTCTTTGATTTTCGGTCTGTGGTCTGTTTCTATTTCTGTGATTTGCTGTTGTTGTTGCGGCTTGTTGCCCCCGTTTCAAGGTCAAAGCAAAGCGGTGTTGAGTGCATTTCGTGGGCCGCCCATGACTGAATTGTTTTTAGACAGATTTTCACAGTAGCTTTCCACTTAACTTAACTGTCAGTCATATCTTAGCTGTGAATGTTTTTTTTTTATAAATTTATTTCTCTTTATTTCTATTATTGCCTGCCTTGTTGAAAGATAAAAAAAACCGCGCTCTGTCGTAAAAACTTAATAAACATATATGTATATATATATCATAAGCATAAAAATAATAAAAATTATATTTAGTTTTTGCTGTTGTTGCTGAATGCGCACAGTTTATCAAACAATTTTAGTTGCTTGTCATTCGCTTTGTTGTTATTGTTTTTATTTTTGTTGTTTTTAGCATAATAAGCCTCCTTCTCCCATCAATCACAACCACTTTTCTGTTGGACGCATTTTGCAGTTAAGGTTTTTTTCTGCTCTGCTTTTTTAATAGTAATAATACAACAATAACAAAAACGATCCACTTCGCCACTTTCACTGCTTAATTGTCGCAAAATTTTCTTTGCGCTGCCAGTTTCATACTTACAACTTGCCAATTCGCGAGGCTCCACAATAAAGTGCCAACATTAGTACATATGTAATATGTATGTGTATGTGTATGTGATCCATGAGGCAACGCAATCAGTTACTGCCAAAGCCATTTCAGTAACTCAAATAATTATGCAGACATTTTTTATATCTAAATGGATTTTTTGCACATGCAAACTTTAAGTCGAGAATTGCAGCAAGAACTGTGAATTTTCTATTTTATTTCTACTTTTTCATATTATTTTCCATTATTAAATATATATTTATATGATTCCAATTGTTGTTTGAAGTTGATTTAGTTTTTTTTTTTTTTATCAATATCGAAAAATAGCTATAGAAGTAAGATTTGAACTCGAAGTCTGTTTAAGGCAATCTTTTAAAACCCATCTAGCTTTGGGCACATTAGATAAAAATCGAAATTGGGCAATTTGCTTTCTTCAATTGATAAATTATCGAGTTATAATTTTATGATTGGGGGGGGGGGGGGGGGCACACCGGAAGCAGTTTGTAATAGCCCAACAAACGCATTCACGATTCACTCGCTGAAAGCGATTTTCGATTTCAAATTTTCGCTGAAATCGAAACAGAAAATTGGCAATCTTCGGCGAATATGTCTCAATTTGGGGCCACTTACTGTGAGTTACTGTTAGTTGGCAACTGCAATTGGACGAGTCATCAATTTGGCTTGTATCAAAAAACTCGGCTCAAAATCAACTAGCCATGTATATATTTTTTTTTTTTGTATCTAATCACATGTCGAATGCAGTTGGTAAAATATGCATTGCCAGTAAAATTGCACATCCATCATCATTGGATGTGTGGAGTTGAGTACTTGGGATACTCCTCTTCCTTTTCCAAAATGTTATATGGCAGTGGCAATGGGATCGGCATTTGCACATCCGGTGGCCAAAGTTTTCCGCACTCTCTTGTTACAATCTAATTTTTGTTTTTTTTTTTTACCCACATTATCTTTTTATGGGTAATTTAAATATCTTTTCTTTTTCTTTACGAAACAAGTCAGGTAATTAAAAGTTCATTGTCGTGGTTGTTGATACAAGTAGTTGTTGTTGTTGTTTTGTTTTTGTTTTTTCTTAGTTAGCTAGCCAACAATGTGGAAACGATTTTGCAATACGCCTGCCCAAATAAAAAAAAAAAAGAAAAAAAAAATAATAATAATAAAAACAAAACAAAAAACAGAAAACAGAAAATGGAAACCCGCCCAGCAAACCAGTTGATGAGACTTCCACACACACAAAACGTTTTCAGATACTCGCATCCAAAGACAACCACAAAGTTTCCCACATTGAAAATTATGACTAAATGTGCTGGAGGAGGCATCATCAAGTCATCGGCATCGCCATCGCCATCGACATCGACAGCGACATCGTCATCGCTATCGTCATTGGCACTCATGTTGCTGTTTGCTGCAAGCGGCAGGAAAAGCATACGCCAAGATCACGTACCCAAGTTCCATGCTCATAGTGAAAGTTGCTGCAGCTGCCCGACTCTGGCTCTGACTATTGCCTGTGTTGGCCATGGCCCAGCCTGCCTCCGGGCCGATAGCCCCGCTGCTTGTCTGGCCAATGGCCAATGGCCAATGGCCAATGGCCAATGGCTTGGCTAAGCTGATGACAATTTGCCGTAATTGAACTTGAAGTTGACTCTAGGAAGCAAATGGACTCAATGCAACTGCAACTGCAGCTGCACCTGCAACAAAGATGCGCCCACCAACAACTCAGTCACGACATTTGCGCAATCAATGCGTCCGTCTCTCTGTCCGTCTGTCCGTCTGTCTGTCTGTGTGGCTGACTAACGAAATTAACCGGCAGTCGTGTGGGGGAGTCAGAGGAGTGCTGCTTATCATGAATGCCAAAGCATTTTAGTGGCCATAACATGATTAGCGGAAGGGTAACGCGGGGGACCCATAGATAACAATGCGAGTAGTTATTTTGTGTGTGTGTGTGCAGAACATTTGAGGTTAGACGAAAGTGGGCTCATTGTTGGCTCTTTTTGCCTGCCGCTAAACTTGGAAAGAAAGTAGCGCAACGCAGCACAGTGGACAATGGGTAAAAAAAAAAATTAAGTAAAAAAAGGTAAAAAAAACAGATAAAAAAAATACGTGAAACACAAAGTAAATGACAGACGAGCGACGAGAAAGAATGCAGCACATAAACTAGATCTTATCGCGCTGATTGCTCAAAACGACACAAGCCACATGCCACATGCCTCATGCAACACACACATACATAATTGAACTGCTGTCAGATTGCGACTAAAAAAATGATGCGAATAAACGTTTTACTAATCGACTGCGATTATCGAGCAACTTTCAAACAAATCGCGCTCTGAGTTTGACTTCAATTTTGTCACAAATGAGTCAGTCCGATTCGAATTGTATATATATATATATATATATATCAGTAATCAAGAATGACTACTACTGTGGGATATTACTCAGCTCCGATTTTTAGAAACCATTTATTTAAATACGGATTCGGAGCTGTGATTGCGTTGTATTTTTGTTATTTGTTTTTTAGAACCAGCTCCAAAAAGTTGACTTACTGCATTTTATTCAAAATTAAGCACACATCACTTAAGATATGTTTATTAAAAAAAACAAAAAAAAAACAAGAAAACAATGTGGCACGTGGCAATGTGAAGTATGCATACCCTTTAAAGCCGGGCTTATAATTTACCGTTTGTAATTATTGAGAGTAAATGATATAGTGGCTTAAAATTAAAAGCATCTTGCCAAAATTTGCTGGGGATCTTCAATAATACAAGTTGATTCATGAATGAAATCAGCTTTCTAAATGATTGTTCCTATAAAAATAGTATTATATTGTAGTCGAATCTTCTTCAAGAAGTTTCTTGTAAAAAAAAAATACTTTAAGCGATAAATCATCTTTTCGCCGATTGTTCGTATATCAGCTATATGTTATAGTAATTCAATCAGGTTGTCTTCGGCTTCCGCATTGCCTGCAGCAAAATTATGGGTATATGTCAAGTGATATGCAGATAGTTTCAAAACTGGGGCACTAGTTTGCACAGAAAGATGGAGATGACAAAATTATAATACTCTCTGCTAGGGTATTTAAATAATGTTTGTTCATTTCTACATCAATAATATATGCAGTGACCTCAAGCTTAAAATTTCTCGCTTCGCATTAATTAACTGACAATAAAAATAAAGATTAGCAATTCAATTTCAATATTGACAAAATATATCTTTCCATTTCATTCAATTCGGCAATTTAGCACAGAATCAGTATTTGACAGCTTAACTGTGCATGTTCTTTCACTTTCGTACCACTGTGCGCGTAACGGCAACTTGAAATGCGAATCGAAATACGCACAAAATAAACCAAGAAAACAAAAGTTGACCAGATCTGTGGATCATAAATCATAAAGCAGCATCTATCGCAATTTTCGATCAGTAGTCGAATGTTTGTTGTTCGTTGTTGTTGTTGTTGTTCGTTGTTGTTGTTTGGGGAACGTGCGACGATCCGCAAAGCAGGTCAGATGCAGATGCGTGGGGCCATTTGGCCAATCGGGCCAAAGATGGCAAGACAGGTTAATTAACGATTTGTACTAATTAACTTGCGCATCTGCGACAAGGGACGCCTACTCTGCTGCACAGGGAGGGACGAGGGAGGTGCAGTTAATTGTCGTAAATTGTGCAAAAGTTGGGTTGTTATGGGTTAATTGTTGGCTGCATGCATAACTTATTAGTAAATATTTGGAGTAAGCGAAAAGCAGCTAGTTGGTTGGTTAGTTAGTTGGTCAGTTAGTGGTCAATTGGCTTATTGATTTTGATTAATTAAAGCTAGCAAGCGTCGTCAATCATTTGGAGCTCAGCTCAGACTCACCCATGAATTATCTCGGAATTGTGACATATTTCGCGTGGACATTTGGGCGGCCAGTGCCTCCCAATACTAATGACGGCACAATGTGTATTGTTAGCAGTTCGATGTTTGCTTTATATAAATGGATCTGTTGGAGTATATAAGTATATGCAAATTTACATGAATGTTTGCTGCTATTTGTGGTATGAGTGTTGCAGTCTTCGCTGCGTTTACTTTCAATTTCGATTGCAATTTCTCGTTTTTTTTTTTTTCGATAGCTTTTTTCTTTGCGTTGTTACGGCGGCATCGGCTTTCAACCAAGCATTTTGTAAGCTAAACTAAACTGGACACACACACGCACACACACACACACACAGTCTCAGAGATTGCAGTTAAGCGTAACGCATGGAAATTAGCGCCAAAATGTACAACAGAAATTGAAAAACACACACTGCAAACAGTGCTCGAGATACATTTGTATCTATGTAACTATATGTGTATACATATAATTATTTGTTGTGTTTTTTTGCAAGCACTCAGCCGAAACTGTGCACAGCGATTATTATGTTTTATGTTAGGGCATACAGAGCAATTTTTATAGCGGGGACAGCACAATGCGGACAAACACACACAAAACACACACACACAACACTTGGCCACAGATGCGATTGTTTTACAGCGACAGGTTTGGTTTGAGATACATTTGGGCCGCACATGAAGCAACCGCAGTTACATACATATTGATGGGCCACAACCTTGCTGACTAAAGCAATTTATTTACATTTGGCAGTTGCTGTTGCTGTTGCTGTTGCTGTTGCAGTTGCAGCTGTAGTTGCAGTTAACCGTTTCCAGTGGCAGTTTCAGCAGTTGTTTTAAACGATAAAAAAAAAAAACAAAAACCCAACTAGAAAAACACTCGCCGATCGTTGGCCAATAATAAAAGCAGCAAGTACAAAAAAAAAATGTGAAGCAAAAATAAACGCGATAAACAATTAGCCAAGCGCGGGTTTTGCTCTCAAACGCTCCGAACCGAACTTGTTGACTCTGCGCCGCTTACTAAACAACGACTGCCCCAGTCAGATGCTCAGCCCGATACTCAGTCAGTAGCCCCCTCACTGCACCACACCCCACCTTGTCCACCATCAGCAGCAGCTACGAACTTTCTAAACGCTTTTGCGACGCTCATCGCTCATCGCTCATTGCCAGCAGCTCGCTCGCTGCTGCCGATGTCGATGCCGCTCTTCGGACTTGATTTTCTTTTAGCAAGTGCTCGCTCAGAGCCAACAGGTGGGCCCCAAATGATATTTGGTTCTCGCCATCGCTTAGCCAATACACCCACCCAACTGCAGTGTGCAGCGAGTTTTTATTTTTATCTTGCACGCAAAACTTTTTGTGTCCTTGGCTAAATCCCGTAGCCGATAAAAGCCACATAAATTATGGACAAAATATCGAAGGACCAGTCGCAACTTGGCAATACATGGAATAATCGGTGGGACTGTAATTGACCCAACGATTTTAGTACAGTCTCTAAAGAAGCTATCATTAAGGAACTTGATTACAGCACAAATATCCGTTGGATTTGTCATATCCTGGCAGATCCGATCAAATCTTGTGTCAATTATTTTAATTCGATCTGGGCTGCCAAGTGATCAATGAACATTGACAACATCCTTGCAGTTTCCGAGAATACAAATACTTTCTGTTTTCATGTCAAGGACGAGTTGGTTTTATGTCCAGTAAAGAAAATAAATAAAATTGTCTAGAATTGAACAACAAAACATACAAAGTCCTTTATTAGCGGGTTTTTTTGTGTACGTGTGCTTTTTACGTTAACTCGTTATTATGTTAAACAAAATAATTAACATTTAATACATTTGTTACATTGGCATTGAATTGGAAGCGACAAATTTAAATTTAAACATTACTTAAGCAGCCCAAAAACAATGGGGCATAGACATTATTAGACATGATTATTCCTAATATATTTTCATAAGTTTATTTCAGCTTCGACATTTTATTCAGTTCATAAATATTCATATACATATATCGTTTCGTATGAGATAGATAAAGATACAAAGAAAATTAGAGAGAGAGAGAGAGAGAGAGAGAGAGATATAAAACTGGAGCTAGAAAGTGGGCACATCTGTTAATAGTATGTAAATGCAGATTGGAATTGTTTGCTAAAAATAAAATAAGTGTGTAATGTTATCAAGAGTTTGAAGTTAAGATCACGATATTTTGAAACCATACACAGAAATACATTCACATCAAATATACTTTTACTAAAGTCATTAACGAACATTCCTATTTACTTTGGGTCCTGCTGGTTGGCAGCTGATGTCGTTGTTGTGTTTTCTTTAAATTTCTTATTTTTTTAATATTTGTTAATATTGCTTTAAGTGGTGCACTGTGCAAAAAGAACAGAACGTAAATATTTGCTTATTGTTGTGACAGAAAGTGGTGTGAAAATAATGTATATTTTGTTCTTAATATATCATAAGTATTTATGTATATGTATATGGAATATATGTTCATTTCGAAAATATTCATTAAATCTTCTATATTCGTTGGCTCTACACTATATGTTATTTTAAAATATGTGTGTTTGTCAGCATGTACTTATTTATGTAATTTTTAATTGTTTGTATGTTAATTTATCGTTATATCGTCATTTTCTAAAGCTTTCTGTTGTTGTCGCACAATTTGTTGCTACTTTGCTTTCGACCTGTTAACATATGCGATTCGAATTTCGAACTATACACACATAAATTTAATACAATATGCGTATAACATAAAACGTTCGTACCTACATATGTATGTATATAAATATATATATATATGCGTTATATAGTAGTATATGTGCGCTTTTGTATATGTATATAAAGTTTAAAGCTTCTTGTATGAAATGCCGCACAGCGCATTTGTTTATGTATAACTTTTGTTTTTTCTTTTATTCTTTTCGTTTGTTTTGTTAGATTTCGTGTTTTACCTAATTAAAACACTCAGCGCAATCTACAACATAAAATTTTTTGGAAAAGAAGGGATTTTTGCGGGAAATAGTACACATACAATTTAATTAAACGAAACCGTTTGGAACAGTCCAAAACAGTTTAAACATGCTTACACAAGATGTATATATATAAATATTGTAAAATACAATTAGATAAAAAAAAATTGTTGTAATTTTATAGAACATTTCGGGATGCATTTCATAATTGTTCTGTTGTTGGCACTAACGATGCGAGAAACTCTAAATGCATCGACAAAAAAAATATGTATATATATATGCATGTATATATAAGAAAAAAATATGTTATTAAAAATAATTGTTTTGTATATTTGAACTAAGTGCAACAAATATCGCTTCCTCGTCATTATTGCTGTATTTGTTGTTCTAACTGCAGGTCCTGGAATTGTTGTTGCTGTTGCTGTTACTGTTGTTGTTGGTGCTATAGCTGTAGCTGTAGTTGTGAATAGGCTCCTCATTTGTTGCAGCCACAGCAGCAGGTTTTTCAGAAATGGCCGTTGTCGGTGTACTCGCGTTTGATGCAAAGTAAACCTCATAGTTGTAATATCAAAGCTCGTCGCTAGTAGCTGGTTCCTCCTGGACGTACTCCTTTGGAAAATAGCCAACCTATGGATAGAGTTGAAGTCAGTGATTTTCAATTGGACAGACAGCTAGGTGGACAAACAAATAAATAAACTGGAAATGCTATCTTCTACAAAGTGTCAAATATTTGGACAACTCCATATTGCCCTATTTAGAATAGACTCATGGGCTTTATAAATAGATGGTATGCTAGTAGTAATAATATATTGAATTGCTTTTGGGCTCACCGTATCACCAATTTTACCACGCCACCAGCCTTTGCTGTCGCCGTCCTTGCCAATTACAAGTACCTGGCAATTGGTGCGAAGCTGCAGCTGATTGCTGCCCTGCTTCGGATCAAAGTCGTATAGGGCGGTGGCGATGACCTCGCGATAGGGCCACTGCAATGACTGATTGAGCCTGATGCCACATGGCAGGAGCAATGTTAATTCAAGTTGTTCAATCAAAGCGTCTGCCGAAAGGCCTACTTACCCGGCAAAGTTTTCACCTAGATCGTTGCGCTCATAATAGGAAACCAGCTCGACGATGGTCTTGAAATGGCGACGGGAGGACAAACAATACAGCATGGCCTCGCCATCATTTTCTTGATTGATTTTCATGTGCTTAATGACATGATCATCGGTTCTGTTCGACAATTAGAGACAAAGAGAATGTTAATATATCGAGCCGGAGTTGAGTTGATTTGCACTCACTTCAAACTTAGCGCATACATCGTCTCGTGCGGTGAGGAGGCACCCTGTGGACGCACACGAAGCAGATAGGTGCCAATGCGTCGATTTTCCAATCGATTGGCGGCCGTCTCGCGATCCATGTTGCCCACGAACCAATTAAACTCGGACAACTGGCGATCGCAGACGGGCGGCGGTATGCTAACCGGATTCTGTTTGCAGCGCCCCGTCGATGAGATGCAGCCACGATGTACACTTATCTGGCACACCTTGCACCGATAGCCCTGATGGATGCGACCCTTCAGAAACTTCGAGCAATGCCGGCACGTTGTGGGCGCATCAAAGGTGTAGATTTCCATTTTATGATCCGTATTGCGACAACCAGGCGGATCCAGGCTTTCCCTGTAACTCACAAAAATTGTCAAGTTAATAACGTGATTGCCAAAATCTACACAAATTAAATCATTAAATTTAAACATACATTTTTGTTAAGATATATTTATAATACTACTACTAATATTTAGTAGAGATGAGTTATCGTATCCTAATATTTGTGTGTATCACTTACATGGCTTCGGTCAGTGCCTTGCGCCATTTGTCCCGCTCATGCTCCGACTTTAGGTATAGGGTGAAAGCAGTCTTGGCCGTTTTGCGTGCCAGCAGCAGCTGATATTTGAAGCGCGTATCGCGTCCAAGGGTGCGACGCGAATGGCTCTGCTCGACGCGATAGTCGGCGAGGTTGTGCGAGTCTCGATATGTGTACTGCATGTCGCCGGTTTTAATGTGCAGCGCCTTGACCAGTATGAGAATCTTGTCAAAGACAAAGGCGTAACGCATTTTTGTCTTCTGATCCTCGTGCGCCTTAATATGCAGATCGCCGTCGAGCAATAGGCGACCATAAGGCAGTAGATCATTGCCATTTTGCGGTAGATTTAAATTAACTATGCTGTCCTTGACCTTTTGTATGATGACCAGATGATCGGAATCGCGCTTAACTTCGTTAATATATTGCGACACATCGATCATGGCATCTTTGGCACGCTCCAGCGAACGATAGTCCTCGTGCATTGGCGACGTCTCCTTCACCAGCTTGTCCAGCAGCAGATGGTATTTAAGTATGCGCTGCATCGGCACCGACAGGATATCCCGCAGCTGCAGCTTGCCCACATTGTATTCACGTTCGCATTTCTGCACCAGCTGGTCAATTATTTGGTTCTTCTTGCACACATCGGCCAGATAATCGATGGCGTTTAGCAGGCAGGAGCAATACTCGCCATATATAAGAAAGGGTTCGCGAAAATCCAGGAATACCTGTCCCATTTTGTGCTTTGTGTTTGGCACCACCGATTCGTGCAGCTTCTCCAGAAACTTGGTGTGAATATCAGCCAGTTCCTAGCATAAGAGAAATCACATAAATTTCAGTTATATATATTGTATAAATCGAATGCATACCCGAATGCGCGGAAAGATTAAACGCAGATCGTCCTTATTGAGATGTCGCTCGAGTGGCAGCATAAATTTGGCCTTCAGCGCATTAAGCACATCCAGATAGTTTGACTCGGTGTCGATGAGCTCGCGTATGACATAATCGCGCTGCTCAAAGCTGGTCGCCGATGCGGTCTAAGAGAACGGGTAGGGAAAGTAAGGGATGAGTAACCTTTAATCAATTTGAGCTAAGATTAGGCAACAGCCTCGTCACAAGAGTCATGCAACAAAGCATACACTTAATGTTTGGCAGGCTATTTAGATAATGTGTATTACTACCTGGCCTCTACTCGTTCTGTGCAGCGCACACAAGTCTTGATAGACCTCCTCTTCCTTTGTGTTCGTGTGATCATAAGCGGTTCCATTGCATGCAATATTGTCGGTGGTACTATATGAAACGCAAAAATAATACAAAATAAACAAAACAAATTATAAATGAACAAAAAACTCATATCTAATGCAAAATATTATATAAAATAAACATATTTATAAATTCAAATTAAATTCATTTGGCGCTTACTGTTCTACAATACATAAAATACATCGTTTACACAGAGAAATAAATATCGATAGGTGGATAAAACAAAATGTGGCTTATCGATTAAGTACCGCAACAGCGCGATTAACAGCGTCATGTTAACTTAACATACATTGAAAATAACCAGGGCAGGCAGAGAAACGCAACAGAAACAGCAACAGCAGCCAAGCATCCAATTTCAACTTCTTTTTGCTCGTTTGTATTATTGTGCACGTGCGTTGAAAGCATTTTGAAGCGCTAACTGCGCAATGGATCATCACACCTATGCTAAGAGTGGCTCCAAGAAGTGTAAGCAATGCAAATGTATTTGCATCAATTGGCTAAACGTAAGAATCACATTTGCAGGGTCTGTGGAAGAGAAGCGTTTACTTGTGACCAAGCGCATCGCAGCCGAAGATTTATTTTCCAAATATTCATCCAAGCAAATAAAGCTGTGGAAGTAAGTTTGAAATGTTGCATAGCATAGAATATACAGTTCCTTTGTTATTCTTGTTGTTTTTGCCTTGAAGAAAATTCAAGGACATGGCCAAAATTGGCGATTACAGCGAACGCGCGCTGCGCAAACAGTGGCTGAATATGGTGCAACGCTATCGCGTCCAGAAATCCAACATGCAGGGGACGCCGCTCAGCAAACAGTGCATCGATGTGCTCAACGGGGAGTGGGAATACTTTGGAGAGATACACGCCTACATGAACCAGAAGACTACCGATCTGCACTCGTATGCGCTCAAGGAGCCCAGCGTGCTACCCGAACACTCCAACAATGCCAACAGCGACAACAATTTGGCCATGCTGGGCGTTGTCAATGATCACAGCTTTTGCGCATCGATTGGTGCTGTTAAATCAGAGTTGAGTGCACCTGCTGTGGTCATTAAGGAGGAGGTGGACTCGCTGGATGTGCCGGGTGAGGAGCAGCAGCAGTCGCTGGAATTGGAAAAGATTTCCAGCGACATTATAATATCGCAACCCTACAATGAATTCAATACGGTAGCCGGGGAAGGGTCACAGTCAACAATGTTTAGCGACTCGGAGTCTGAGGAGAGCTCACAGCCTTCTGATCCGGTGGCGGTTGAGGTGTCGGACTTGTCGGAGGCAGATTCCATCATGGGATCACCTTTGCCAGCAAAATCTGCCTCAGAAATATGTGAGGCCAGTACAGCGGAACCGATACCCGCATCCTTTGAGACAGCATCTGTATCAATGCCGATGGATGAGCAGACGACAGCCAAGTCATGGGCACACTGGGCAACGAGATTGGCAACGCTCGTCGACAATACGACGGCACCCACCAAGCCGATGAAAAAAAAACACAAGGCAATGAGCGAACGGGACAAATATTATAGGCATCGACGCCGCTACGAGCATCGAATGGAGTTGCGTCTGGGCAGTCTTTGCAAAGTGGCTGGACAAATATTGGAGCATTTGGTGCCTGGCATGAATGTGACGCCGCTGCTTATGAATATCAATAACAACTTCGACTACAACTGCACAAGCAGCTGTGACGCTGGCGATGACGACACCGAGGATGACGAAGGCGATAATGCTAAGAACGATGGCCAGCAATAAGTTGGCTTCAAATGATTTTGATGCAAGCTTAAGATGCTAAACAGATCATGTTCCTCTCACTAAGAATCAATCATATATATATATATATATATATTTATATCTATATATATAAATGTATAAGTGGGACTAAACTAGGTATTTATCGCTAATGATCTATGCCAGTTTTGTCTAAACGAGTTTAAATTCTTAAGATATTCTTAAATTCTCATTTTAGCAGATTGTATCGCCTTAACCAGGAAAATATGCAGCATCCTAGGGACGCATTTTATGATTATATATTCAAAGACATGAAAGCCATTAAACCAGCAAAGATCTTTGCATTTGTGCACCCAAATCAGATTAATAATAAGAAGAACTAAAATGAAGACATGGAGATATTATTAAAAATTGTTATGTATTTAAGTTACAATTTATTTGATGTTGACTAATTAGCTGAACATGTCTGCGCCTATCTCGATCCCACATATATATAAAAATTATAAATATTTATACATTATATATATATATATATATATATTATATACATACATATATACATACATATATATACATACATATATACATACATATATATATACATACATACACATATATATATATATATACATATATATGTACTTATATAGTAAAATTTACACATATACACACAGAACACTATCCTGGCTGTTATATTTTCAAGCGATTTAGCTTCGACGTCTAAGCGATTTTACTAGAAAATGTCTGTTGTCTAGTCAAATTCGACATTCAAATATAGACATTTATTAAGCTATATTGAACGTAATATACCCAAGCGTAAAGTAGATAAAGCTGAACAAAAAATATATATATATAAAACAAAACCTGAGCCTAAAAAAAGAGGATACACCCAGAGCAAACTGTAGGCGGAGAGGCGGACACGACAGGTTAAAAATGGAACTGTATTTAAAAAAAAGACTTGAAGAGCACGAAACGCTCAGCGCTAAATAGTTCAAAGTACGATCTCCTCGAGATCACAAAGAATTATTGTAGACACTCGCTTATTGTTAATGGAAATCAAATTAAAAAATATAAAAAAAACACACACGGACAAATTTACGAAATATACATAATAATTTATGTTAATAATAGCAGAAGCACCACAAAATAAAAGTGCATTAATTGTTAAACTATTTGGTTGTTGTTGAAAAACTGAAGGTGTAACAATAAATGTAAAGACTTGCGATTGCAGTTTTTCAATTGGAAATTTTTCATATGCACACACATACACTCTGATATATCTGATATTTACATATATATATATATATATGCTATATGCTCGAGCTACTCAATAAACTAATTCTATTTGATCGTTCCAAGAGTTGCCAAGTGTATGTTTAAAATGAATTTGGGATACTTAAGGAAATGTTAAATTTTCTACAATTACTTTAATTATGATCAGATATATCATATCTAGTATAGCTAAGTAGTTGAAACAACACTGCAAGAGTTGAAAAAGTGTTTGCTTAGAATATATGTCAAAAAATAATAATAAATTTGAGAGCTCTTAATTAAAGTTCAACTCAAATAAATAGACAAATTCTTTGCGTGAAGTTAAAATTTGCAGATTCAAAGCATATTAAGGGGTTACATGGGAGATACCCATTACTGTTATCTGAAAACAAAATAAACAAAATTTTGAATCGATATCATTTTTGGGCTGTATCCGCCTGCATTGCTGATGACTCACTCACTTAAATCGTGACTAGCATATACTAATATATATTATAAGCCCGAAACTAACGGAATTTATTAACAAAGAAGAGGAAGAGTTATGTGGCCATTTCCGCTTGTAGCGTTTACCATTTTACCCTCAATGGAATTGCATTATTTATGATGTGCGAATGGGGTCCGTTCAGAAAAATATGGGCCCAGTGGCAAAAAAAGATAACAAGAAAAATAAACATCGAGAGAAACCAAAAGCAAAAGCAAAAGCATATAGAAACCAATATGATGAAGTCAAAAACATTAACCGACATATAGTAGCCGCATTGAGACTTACAGTGCAGGTGGATCTTGTGAACGTTGGTATATATATGGTAAATTATATAGGATGGATGTGCGGTATATGGGGCTATGGTACAGTAGTCGCTCGCATTGTGATATTTTTGAGTTCCTCAGTTGTTTCCAAATATGCATATCAAGTTTATAGATTGCAAAATAATTTTATAGTTTTTGAAATCAATAATAAATCGATCACAAAATATCAAACAATTATTTTATAGGCTTGTACATTGGAATATACTTAATCATTGTAGAATTTATATACATTTGATAGTTCAATCGGTTCTATACATAGTTACCAAAAACAAAAAACCATTCGCATAAAAACAAAAATGTGAATGTGAAATTAACTATTTTAATATTTGATGTATTGTCGATTTGGTTGCAATTGGCGAGAGATCACTGTGTAAATGGTTGATGGCATGATATGTATGTGTGAAAATATATGTATGTGATTGGAGGATTGTGTTAGGATTGCTATAGTGTGATTTATAAGCTGTGAAGCAGACATAGGCAGTTTGGATACACACATACATAAACGAGTAGAGTCAAGGTGGTTCGCAAGTTGCAAATTGCAAGTTGCGAGTTGCGAGTTGCATGTTGCAAGTGGCAAGTAACAAGCAAGCGGCCGTGGTATAGGCACAGGAACAGGGGGTTATGGATGGTTAATTGATTGATTGGGTGGTTGGTGGAATACAGAGTTTTAGAACCGAGTACTAATATGTGTGAAAAGAGAGACAGAGCGTGAGAGAAAGAGAGAGAAAGAAAGAGAGACAGAGTAGGGAGTATATAGCAGCACACCTCTGGTTTGACCTTTGACTGGAACGTAACGTAGCAGAGATCCTCGTAGACCTTCTCGTCATCCTCGCTGTAGATGTCATTGATGTAGGCGTACTCGTGCTCATTTTCATGCGCCGGCTCCGTGGACATTAGCAGCGATGAGCGATAATTGTACACGGCAGCAGCGGCACGCTGCAAACGCTGGCTTTCGCTCAGGAACAGCAGCGACGACGATGATGAGCTGCTGGACGGATAATATCGCCCATCAAAGCTATAGTTTGTGCCCGCAAATGATGATACTTCCGAGGATGCTGACATTCCTGCCGCTGCCGCAGCTGCTGCAGCTGCTGCTGATGTGCTGGGCTTGGGCGAGTCCAGTTGGGGTGTGGGCGTGATACAGTCGGTTGTGTTGCTGCTGCTGACTACGCTGAGCGACATATCGAAGGAGAGAGCGCGCAACTGTCCCTGAACGGATCGATGCACAATATCAACGTTGATGGCATCCGGATCAATTGTCGAATCGCATATGTTCGACAGTGAATCCTCGATATAGTCGTCAATGTCCTCGGTGCCATTCTCGATCGTTATGTCGCTATTCTCATCCTCGACGGAAAGCGAGGTGTGCGACGTGTGCGAGTTGTGCTCATAATAATCCGAGGATGAGGATCCAGTTGCATCCAAACTGCCTGTTGTCTTGAGTTGGTTGCTGCTAGTCGTGGATTGTGGTGGATGGTGCGCGGTGCGGGCATGGTGGGTTGCAAACAGGAGTGCGGGAAAAGAAAATACACACGCACACACACACACACACACAGAGGGATGGGGAAGTTATGTGATATTCAGTGAACATTTTTAGGACAGCGAGTGAGTAAAGCAGAGATAGTGAAAGTGAGTTAGGGAGAGAGAGAGAGAGGAGGAGTTGTACAGATAGGAGACAAATATTGGGAAGATAGAGAGAGATAGAGATATAGAGAGAGAGAGAGAGAGTGTTAGATAAAGCTTGGACATGGATATTATGTTGTTGTTGTTCTTGTTGGTTTTTTTTAATTGTGTTACTGTTGTTGTTGTTCTCGATAAGCGGTCAGACAAGGGCTTAAGCGGGTTCTCTGAACAGACGTAAGCGCATAATAAGAAGAGACTGCCGATCCGAACAATGTGTTTCTTAAACAGGAAATGCAAAATACAAAAAAAAAACCAACACATTTCAACTTGAAGCAGCTGCAAGGCGATGAAGAGATTTGGCTAGAATGCGTGGTGGGCGGAGTGCCAGGTCGTTATGTGGAAAAGAGACGGGGTAAGCGGTGTTGGTATGGGGCATAGACGTTGTGGCATAGAAAACAAACTAATGATAACAGCAGGTAACGGCGACGACACTTACGTGGAATGCAAATCCTTGTAGATGGCCTCATCGGAATGGGAACGCTCGCTGGGCGACACTTGCAAATTAAAGCCGCTGGCAAATACAAAAAAAAAAACAGCCATATTAGCACTTCAAATTTGCAAGCTCAAAAAATGAAAACCTACAGCAATTCTGGATGCATTTGCTGCACCTTGCGACACTGCGACAGCTTGGAGAGCGTGATGAGCACACGATGAAAGTTGGTTAAATCGTAGAGCATCGTTGGCTCAAAGAGATCCACATCACGTATATTGAAATGATTGCGGCACACATCCAGAAACAATTTAATATTCTTGCAGCACAGAAACTAAAATTAACAAATCTCCATTTAATAAATAATTCGCGTACCTGATGTGTATATATCTACCTGGGCCATTTGGGGCTTGCGATTGAATTCGCGTGCATCCATGCTGCTTGCATCCAGATGGATGATCAGATTGCAGAGCAGGACGCCATCGCGCAGTGTCATGGCCAGTATGCGTATCTCGGCATCGGGCAAAGCGGCCTTGTGGTCAACGGGTATAACCTTGCAGCGCACCAGCCACGCAACGCATTCGCGCCACAAATCTGCATTGACACCAGCCACCGCTGTTGCTGCTGCCGAGGCCGTCGCAGAAACTGAGGTCGAGGTCATCGCGCCTGCAGTGCCAGCAATGTTGCCAAAATTGTTGGTGGCCATCGTTTATCACTTGAATTTGGAGGGTGGGGGAATGCAGCTGGTGCTAGAAACTGGGGTGTGTTGTTTGCAGGTGCTGCTACTGCGTGTGTTGCTACTATTAAAGTGCTTCAACTTTTAGCGGTTGGGGCGGATCGGGTAGCAGTGACGGTGACGGGGGTCGATTAGGGCGTGCGGCGCGCGCATAAATTTTTTTTCTTTGCTTTTGCGTTTAATGAAAACAATTGAAATTCATCAGTTGGCCGTTGCGCGTTGCCGTCAACAGATACACAGTTACAACAACAACAAGAACAACAACAATATGAACAAGAACAATAACACTGACTGCGACGGCGACGGCGACAGCTTCGGAAAATCGCACTAAAAACAACAACGACTTGATGTGAACACGAGCGGTCGGACGCTCATTTGATTTCTACTTTATTGTTAATTGATATTTGCTATTCCACACTTCATAGATTACACGGAGGCGCTTACAAACACATGACACACACACACGCACGCACACACATTCAAATAAACATGCACGCATACAGCTGAAAAGGATGCGGTTTCGGTTGTTGTTAATATCGATTGGCTTTTCTTTTTTCTCTACTATCGATATTTCGATATTACAAATTAAATTGCTACATGAAATTGTGTTCTTTGTGCAATTTTTTTTCAATTGTAAATCAACTCTTTATTTAAATCAATAAAATTTAGTTGATGGCTAAATAACACTGTTAGCTCACTTACCCACTGTGAAACTCAAAATGGTACTGTTTTACTCAAAATGGCATTGAAATTAATTTCGTTTGCGATATATCTTATCGATTAAGATGGCTAGCTGTACACATGGTTGCGTTTGCAGAACTCGCGACTGAAGTTCTTTCGTGGTTTCTTTTAATATTTGTATTTTTTTTAAATATATTTTTTGCTCCTTGCTCTTGTTTTGTGCGATGATAGAATGTTTGGGATTCACTCAAAGAATACTGCGCATAGCAAATATTTCAAGTATTTAGACATGTTTTTTGGCAGTAGCACCATGAATAAGTAAATAAAATCAATTCACTGTTCGTTTTGGGGCAGCGCATGCGATAAGGGTTACGATTTGCTAATAATTCTGAATGGAGTCGAATGGAGTTGCTGGGTGGTCTACGTCTGCACTGCTGACTAGTGAGTGATGGGGCGGAAATTTGTAGCGTAGGGGCTCCCAGTTGCTGATTGCCCTCGGACGCTCGCCAAAGTCTGCCTCCGTTGCCTGCTATCGAGAACCCCGTCACGCCGCCCACGCACGCAGCAAGTTGATTGTCGTCGCTATATAAATACAAATACAGTAGTCGCTTGGCAGTCCGAACTTTACTTGGCATAATCATTTACAGTATATTTTAAACGGGTATTGAATGCAAAGCAAGTGAACATTAATATGTATAAGACGATGATTTAAGAAAGGGACATGAAAACTTCTTCATTTTTGCTTTGGCACCCCGTCAGTGGCCTTTGGATTTGTCATTGAACAGATTGTGCGAAAGTGGCCTTTGGCCTCATCAACGCAAAAGGTTTTGCCCCGTTTTAAAACCCATCCACTCGAAAGTGCTTCCTGCATGCTGATGCTGCAGCCGTCAAGTTGATTGGGAGCACCATTAATTGCTTCACCTCTTGGGGAAGCATCATTATCATCAATTTCTTCACCTCTTGGGGAAGCATCATTATCATCAATTTTTTCACCTCTTGGGGTTCCATTATTATCATTTATTTTCCTTGCATTAGTCTTAAGAATTGTTAATTAATATACATAAAAATTAAGATTACTTACAATGGTTATTTACTTTTAAGAATTTGCGATATAACAGAAATATACAAACAACCACAATACATGGTATAACATAATACCATATGTTGAAACTGGGATTTTCTTTATGGTCTTTTTTATAAGTCTTAACCGTTGTGATACCGAACGGTGGATACATAAACTTTAGAAACTTGAATGTCAATTGAACCATGTTATTTCCGTTAACGGTCCTCGTTAAATCTTCAATATACATATCTTCACGATTCTCTTTCTCCATTTTTTAGTGTTATCAAGCTAAAGTTATGTTAAATAATTCATTGCCTACTTTGATCATTAAGCCACGTCAAAAGTACAATTTTCAAAATCGGACCATTTTGCATGTCATTCCGACAAATCGAAGTCCAGTAAATAATAAAAACACTCTGAAACAAAAATATTTTTTAGGTTTTTAGAAAAAGGTTAAGAAAACATTGCGCGTGAAAATATTTCCTAATCTTTTGTGAAGACTACGCAACATGTGGTTATGGGAACTGCTCAAGAATCTGGGATGTCTACGATAAAAACAGCTCATATCAGTCTGCATTTTGAAACAGGATCAAGTTTATAGATTGCAAAATAATTTTATAGTTTTTGAACACAAAATATCAAACATTTATTTTATAGGCTTGTAGAATGTATATACATTTTATAGTTCAATCGGTTCTATATATAGTTACCAAAAACAAAAAACCATTCGCATAAAAACAAAAATATGAATGTGAAATTAACTATTTTAATATTTGATGTATTGTCGATTTGGTTGCAATTGGCGAGAGATCACTGTGTAAATGGTTGATGGCATGATATGTATGTGTGAAAATATATGTATGTGATTGGAGGATTGTGTTAGGATTGCTATAGTGTGATTTATAAGCTGGCTTTCGCTCAGGAACAGCAGCGACGACGATGATGAGCTGCTGGACGGATAATATCGCCATCAAAGCTATAGTTTGTGCCCGCAAATGATGATACTTCCGAGGATGCTGACATTCCTGCCGCTGCCGCTGCTGCTGCAGCTGCTGCTGATGTGCCGGGCTTGGGCGAGTCCAGTTGGGGTGTGGGCGTGATACAGTCGGTTGTGTTGCTGCTGCTGACCACGCTGAGCGACATATCGAAGGAGAGAGCGCGCAACTGTCCCTGAACGGATCGATGCACAATATCAACGTTGATGGCATCCGGATCAATTGTCGAATCGCATATGTTCGACAGTGAATCCTCGATATAGTCGTCAATGTCCTCGGTGCCATTCTCGATCGTTATGTCGCTATTCTCATCCTCGACGAAAAGCGAGGTGTGCGACGTGTGCGAGTTGTGCTCGTAATAATCCGAGGATGAGGATCCAGTTGCACCCAAACTGCCTGTTGTCTTGAGTTGGTTGCTGCTAGTCGTGGATTGTGGTGGATGGTGCGCGGTGCGGGCATGGTGGGTTGCAAACAGGAGTGCGGGAAAAGAAAATACACACGCACACACACACACAGAGGGATGGGGAAGTTATGTGATATTCAGTGAACATTTTTAGGGCAGCGAGTGAGTAAAGCAGAGATAGTGAAAGTGAGTTAGGGAGAGAGAGAGAGAGGAGGAGTTGTACAGATAGGAGAAAAATATTGGGAAGATAGAGATATATAGTGAGAGAGAGTGTTAGATAAAGCTTGGACATGGATATTATGTTGTTGTTGTTCTTGTTGGTTTTTTTAAATTGTGTTACTGTTGTTGTTGTTCTCGATAAGCGGTCAGACAAGGGCTTAAGCGGGTTCTCCGAACAGACGTAAGCGCATAATAAGAAGAGACTGCAGATCCGAACAAAGTGTGTCTTAAACAGGAAATGCAAAATACAAAAAAAACCAACACATTTCAACTTGCAGCAGCTGCAAGGCGATGAAGAGATTTGGCTAGAATGCGGGGTGGGCGGAGTTCCAGGGCGTTATGTGGAAGAGAGACAGGGCAAGCGGTGTTGGTATGGGGCATAGACGTTGTGGCATAGAAAAGGAAGTTTTCTCGATGCATTTGCTGCACCTTGAGGCACTGCGACAGCTTGGAGAGCGTGATGAGCACACGATGAAAGTTGGTTAAATCGTAGAGCATCGTTGGCTCAAAGAGATCCACATCACGTATATTGAAATGATTGCGGCACACATCCAGAAACAATTTAATATTCTTGCAGAACACAAACTAAAATGAACAAATCTCCAATTAATAAATAATTCGCGTATCTGATGTGTACATATATCTACCTGGGCCATTTGGGGCTTGCGATTGAATTCGCACAACGCATTCGCGCCACAAATCTGCATTGACACACATTGACACCGCCGCTGCTGCTGCTGCCGAGGCCGTTGCAGAAACTGAGGTCAAGGTCATCGCGCCTGCAGTGCCAGCAATGTTGCCAAAATTGTTGGTGGCCATCGTTTATCACTTGAATTTGGAGGGTGGGGGAATGCAGCTGGTGCTAGAAACTGAAGAACAACAACAATATGAACAAGAACAATAAAACTGACTGCGACAGCTACGGAAAATCGCACTAAAAACAACAACGACTTGATGTGAACACGAGCGGTCGGACGCTCATTTGATTTCTACTTTATTTTTAATTGATATTTGCTATTCCACACTTCAAAGATTACACGGAGGCGCTTACAAACACATGACACACACACACGCACGCACACACATTCAAATAAACATGCACGCATACAGCTGAAAAGGATGCGGTTTCGGTTGTTGTTAATATCGATTGGCTTTTCTTTTTTCTCTACTATCGATATTTCGATATTACAAATTAAATTGCTACATGAAATTGTGTTCTTTATGCAATTTTTTTTCAATTGTAAATCAACTCTTTATTTAAATAAAAATAAAATTTAGTTGATGGCTAAATAACACTGTTAGCTCACTTACCCACTGTGAAACTCAAAATGGTACTGTTTTACTCAAAATGGCATTGAAATTAATTTCGGTTGCGATATATCTTATCGATTAAGATGGCTAGATGTACACATGGTTGCGTTTGCAGAATTCGCGACTGAAGTTCCTTCGTGGTTTCTTTTAATATTTGTATTTTTTTAAATATATTTTTTGCTGCTTTTTGTGCGATGATAGAATGTTTGGGATTCACTCAAAGAATACTGCGCATAGCAAATATTTCAAGTATTTAGACATGTTTTTTGGCAGTAGCAACATGAATAAATAAATAAAATCAATTCACTGTTCGTTTTGGGGCAGCGCATGCGATAAGGGTTACGATTTGCTAATAATTCTGAATGGAGTCGAATGGAGTTGCTGGGTGGTCTACGTCTGCACTGCTGACTAGTGAGTGATGGGGCGGAAATTTGTAGCGTAGGGGCTCCCAGTTGCTGATTGCCCTCGGACGCTCGCCAAAGTCTGCCTCCGTTGCCTGCTATCGAGAACCCCGTCACGCCGCCCACGCACGCAGCAAGTTGATTGTCGTCGCTATATAAATACAAATACAGTAGTCGCTTGGCAGTCCGAACTTTACTTGGCATAATCATTTACAGTAAATTTTAAACGGGTATTGAATGCAAAGCAAGTGAACATAAATATGTATAAGACGATGATTTAAGAAAGGGACATGAAAACTTCTTCATATTTGCTTTGGCACCCCGTCAGTGGCCTTTGGACTTATCATTAAAAAGGTTCATTATTTTCTTCACCTCTTGGGGAAGCATCATTATCATCAATTTTTTCACCTCTTGGGGTTCCATTATTATCATCAATTTTTTCACCTCTTGGGGTTCCATTATTATCATTTATTTTCCTTGCATTAGTCTTAAGAATTGTTAATTAATATACATACAAATTAAGATTTCTTACAATGGTTACTTACTTTTAAGAGTTTGCGATATAACAGAAATATACAAACAACCACAATACATGGTATAACATAATACCATATGTTGAAACTGGGATTTTTTTTATGGTAAGTCTTAACCGTTGTGATACCGTACGGTGGATACAGAAACTTTAGAAACTTGAATGTGAATTGATCCATGTCGTTTCCGTTAACGGTCCTCGTTAAATCTTCAATATATATATCTTCACGATTCTCGTTCTCCATTTTTTAGTGTTATCAAGCTAAAGTTATGCTAAATAATTCATTGCCTACTTTGATCATTAAGCCACGTCAAAAGTACAATTTTCAAAATCGGACCATTTTGCATGTCATTCCGACAAATCGAAGTCCAGTAAATAATAAAAACACTCTGAAACAAAAATATTTTTTAGGTTTTTAGAAAAAGGTTAAGAAAACATTGCGCGTGAAAATATTTCCTAATCTTTTGTGAAGACTACGCAACATGTGGTTATGGGAACTGCTCAAGAATCTGGGATGTCTACGATAAAAACAGCTCATATCAGTCTGCATTTTGAAACAGGATCAAGTTTATAGATTGCAAAATAATTTTATAGTTTTTGAACACAAAATATCAAACAATTATTTTATAGGCTTGTAGAATGTATATACATTTTATAGTTCAATCGGTTCTATATATAGTTACCAAAAACAAAAAACCATTCGCATAAAAACAAAAATATGAATGTGAAATTAACTATTTTAATATTTGATGTATTGTCGATTTGGTTGCAATTGGCGAGAGATCACTGTGTAAATGGTTGATGGCATGATATGTATGTGTGAAAATATATGTATGTGATTGGAGGATTGTGTTAGGATTGCTATAGTGTGATTTATAAGCTGGCTTTCGCTCAGGAACAGCAGCGACGACGATGATGAGCTGCTGGACGGATAATATCGCCCATCAAAGCTATAGTTTGTGCCCGCAAATGATGATACTTCCGAGGATGCTCACATTCCTGCCGCTGCCGCAGCTGCTGCAGCTGCTGCTGATGTGCTGGGCTTGGGCGAGTGCAGTTGGGGTGTGGGCGTGATACAGTCGGTTGTGTTGCTGCTGCTGACCACGCTGAGCGACATATCGAAGGAGAGAGCGCGCAACTGTCCCTGAACGGATCGATACACAATATCAACGTTGATGGCATCCGGATCAATTGTCGAATCGCATATGTTCGACAGTGAATCCTCGATATAGTCGTCAATGTCCTCGGTGCCATTCTCGATCGTTATGTCGCTATTCTCATCCTCGACGAAAAGCGAGGTGTGCGAGTTGTGCTCGTAATAATCCGAGGATGAGGATCCAGTTGCACCCAAACTGCCTGTTGTCTTGAGTTGGTTGCTGCTAGTCGTGGATTGTGGTGGATGGTGCGCGGTGCGGGCATGGTGGGTTGCAAACAGGAGTGCGGGAAAAGAAAATACACACGCACACACACACACAGAGGGATGGGGAAGTTATGTGATATTCAGTGAACATTTTTAGGGCAGCGAGTGAGTAAAGCAGAGATAGTGAAAGTGAGTTAGGGAGAGAGAGAGAGAGGAGGAGTTGTACAGATAGGAGAAAAATATTGGGAAGATAGAGATATATAGTGAGAGAGAGTGTTAGATAAAGCTTGGACATGGATATTATGTTGTTGTTGTTCTTGTTGGTTTTTTTAAATTGTGTTACTGTTGTTGTTGTTCTCGATAAGCGGTCAGACAAGGGCTTAAGCGGGTTCTCCGAACAGACGTAAGCGCATAATAAGAAGAGACTGCAGATCCGAACAAAGTGTGTCTTAAACAGGAAATGCAAAATACAAAAAAAACCAACACATTTCAACTTGCAGCAGCTGCAAGGCGATGAAGAGATTTGGCTAGAATGCGGGGTGGGCGGAGTTCCAGGGCGTTATGTGGAAGAGAGACAGGGCAAGCGGTGTTGGTATGGGGCATAGACGTTGTGGCATAGAAAAGGAAGTTTTCTCGATGCATTTGCTGCACCTTGAGGCACTGCGACAGCTTGGAGAGCGTGATGAGCACACGATGAAAGTTGGTTAAATCGTAGAGCATCGTTGGCTCAAAGAGATCCACATCACGTATATTGAAATGATTGCGGCACACATCCAGAAACAATTTAATATTCTTGCAGAACACAAACTAAAATGAACAAATCTCCAATTAATAAATAATTCGCGTATCTGATGTGTACATATATCTACCTGGGCCATTTGGGGCTTGCGATTGAATTCGCACAACGCATTCGCGCCACAAATCTGCATTGACACACATTGACACCGCCGCTGCTGCTGCTGCCGAGGCCGTCGCAGAAACTGAGGTCAAGGTCATCGCGCCTGCAGTGCCAGCAATGTTGCCAAAATTGTTGGTGGCCATCGTTTATCACTTGAATTTGGAGGGTGGGGGAATGCAGCTGGTGCTAGAAACTGAAGAACAACAACAATATGAACAAGAACAATAAAACTGACTGCGACAGCTACGGAAAATCGCACTAAAAACAACAACGACTTGATGTGAACACGAGCGGTCGGACGCTCATTTGATTTCTACTTTATTTTTAATTGATATTTGCTATTCCACACTTCAAAGATTACACGGAGGCGCTTACAAACACATGACACACACACACGCACGCACACACATTCAAATAAACATGCACGCATACAGCTGAAAAGGATGCGGTTTCGGTTGTTGTTAATATCGATTGGCTTTTCTTTTTTCTCTACTATCGATATTTCGATATTACAAATTAAATTGCTACATGAAATTGTGTTCTTTATGCAATTTTTTTTCAATTGTAAATCAACTCTTTATTTAAATAAAAATAAAATTTAGTTGATGGCTAAATAACACTGTTAGCTCACTTACCCACTGTGAAACTCAAAATGGTACTGTTTTACTCAAAATGGCATTGAAATTAATTTCGGTTGCGATATATCTTATCGATTAAGATGGCTAGATGTACACATGGTTGCGTTTTTTGTATATCGTGCGTTATTTAAATAACAAATCATGAATGATAACAGAATGCATAGTCAACGCGAGCTTGATAGAAGGTAACATTATATGTCCACAACCCAATCGTGAATAATTAATAAAGTTCGTAAAATTATTTGTTTGGTTTTTTACGCACTAATTATATTGAAATTGTTGTTACAAATTTTACATATATAGGGATGTAGGGATATAGGGATCAAAAGGGATCTACTTTTAATTTATTAATATTCTTCTGATGGTTGATACAGATGATTTGATTGAAATCAATATGTCAATTTTATAGCAAGTTGAAATATATGGGCTGATTTCTGCTACTTTAGTCTGACAGGTTTTGGCCCGTTTTAATAGCCATCCACTCGAAAGTGCTTGCCGCATGCTGCTGCTGCAGCCGACAAGTCGATTGAGCGCACCTCTTGGGGTAGCATTTTATCATTCATTTGGTCTTCATGTATTATTTGGTCACCCCATGGGGTAGCAGCATTATTATTCCTTTAATTACTTTAATTAATATACATAAAAATTAAAATTGCTAACAATGGTTACTTAAGAGTCTTCGATAAGCGTATAATAACACAAATATACAAATAACCGTAACAATACATGGTATAACAATATCCCATATGTTGAATTAGGATCTATTCCATGGTTAGACACAACCGTTATCTTAACATACGGTGAAAGTGAAATAAATTGCTCTATTGTTGCTGCTACGAATGGCCAGAGGGGCATTTTTTTTCCTGGTATTTCATTTTCATTGTGTGTGTGAAACACACCAAACTATTTAATAGGCAAATTCTTTTACAATGGTTGCTTGATCGTATTTATTGGTATCATTATCATAAAGTCATCCCACTATTTTTACATAGCATGTACATATTTTCATACGAATGCTTATCGGCTTTGTGAGGAAAGAGACAAATTTTATTTTCAGTATTTGTGTGCTAGAACTGGGTATAGGGTATTTTCTAGTTGATAACTCTCGACTCGAGCGAGCAGTCTTTTTTTTATTAATTCACAAATCCAAGACAATGAAAAAAACGGTAAATTATGAGCTTGAGATAAAACAATAATCGCAAATTGAACTCGGCGAAAATTAAAAACAAAAAGGAAGAGGCGCAAAATAAAACGACCACAGCACAGTAGTCGCGGCAACACCTGTAAAATCCTACATACAATTGGGACATGTACATGAATATAAAGACATGCATACTTTAACATGACCATGGTCACAAACAATTTGACGGCCTGTCGAGATGTCAGCCTGGAGCTGGCCGGCCTGGGCCGCGTGCCGAAATCAAAGATAACGACTCATCAACGGCGTCATAAAAACGTGACATCAATTTTATTGCTGCGGGACGTCAGCAAGAGCAACATAAACAAAATCAAAATAACAGCAGCAGCAACAAAAAGGGCAATGGCGATGGCGCTGGCGCTGGCGACGTCATCGTTCGCGCGTCGCGACGCAAAAGGTCACGTAAAAGGCGAAGCCAAAGGCAAACGGCAGAGCAGAGCCAAAATCTTAGCAGAGCAAATCAAAGAAATGGCGGCGACAACGTCGCGCGAAAAGATATTGTGCCATAAGCTACGGGGCAAAAACTAACATAACGCAACGCTAGCTCAATAGAAAAAAAAGTACAGCCCACTCCACAGGCTTAGAACTGATGATTAAAATGATTTTCATATTTAAAACACTTTGATACTATCGTATTTTTTTTGTTTTAATTTTTTTATATATAACATTTTTTTTTATTTCTTAATTATTTATTTTCTTGAAAATATGTTTGTTATTTAAGCATTCAACAATCTATAAACGTCTGAGCAGCATAGTATTTGTACCATCACATTCTTATTGATGTTTTGATTTTTTTGGTGCTCCGACTGCGTAGCCAAAAGGGCGCCTGCAAAACGCACAAGGAGCTAGCAAAAGAAAATGGAAAGGCGCAAACGACAAATGTGTTGCTTACGTAAACTATTTAACGCAGTAATCGAAATACATATACAATTGCACACAACTTTTATTGCATATGTTGCTTACTGTTTGTTATGAACAGTTTCCCCCTTACTAAGCTAGGAACAACGTAACCAATAAGCAGCAGCTGAATTGCTTCACGTTACGCATTGGTCGATGTGTTAATTAACTTATCATGTGCAACTCCATGTACCTAATTCATAAAGCTTAGAATTTTTGGAGCATTTTGCAGTGCGTAAAATGGCAGTTAATATTAATACGTTTTGATTTAAGATTCTTATTAAGCTAAAGTTTTGCTAAATATTTCATTGCCTACCATGTTTACTAAGCCCAGTCAAAAGCATATTTTTCAAAATCGGACCATTTATGATGTCATTCTGACAAATCGAAGTCCAGTAAATAATAATAACACTCTGAAACAAAAATATTTTTCAGGTTTTTAGAAAACATTGCGCGTGAAAATATTTCCTAATCTTTTGTGAATACTACGCACCATGTGCTTTTGAGGACGGAGACCTTGCTCAAATGGAAATTCACAGTGAGTGTGCGGGTGTTAGGATGTGCGGGTGTGCAAGTGTTCTCATGTGAGTGCAAATGAATGCGAAAAGTAAGATGAATGATTTCAATTTGGTTACAAGTGCTTTAAAACTTTACATCCTGGTCAGAAGGCAGCCACGTCCGCATCACCTTATACTCTCTGTTACTGTTATTTCTGTACAGTATGAAAATCGGGGCATTCCCACTAGCGAGCCATCACTGTGGCACAACCAACAAAAGTGCCTCAAATCACGTACACAAACGAATGTCGCAGCTAAAACGGCTCACAGAGGTCAACAGTGGGTGGAGGCGGGGTGATTGGGCGTCGCTTAAATGGGCGTCAAGTCTCAGGTAGCTAATTAGATTTCGTTTGTGGCTGCGGCTACTGCTGATGTTGTTGTTATTGTTGTTGCTGCTGGCATTAACATAAATAAATCACTTGGCGCCATCAATCAGTCTGTTTGCATTTAGCCACAGAAAGCCAGACGCACATTGCACAGTCAAAAACATACACACACACACACACACACACACACACACACACACACCCCACCAAGCCGCAAAGCGTGTACTTGCCCCCCGCTTCTTGAGATGTGTGCCACCGCACATTTTGCTTTTCGCATTCTTTGTGCGCGTTGTTGTCGCTGCTTTGCTTTATGCTTACGCGCATATTTCTTTGATTTATGGATGTCTCGACTATTAAGCAATTAACTTTCGGAGGAAGCCCTTGCCTGGCGTCTCCCTAGACAAAGGCCAACCATCTTTAAGGACTTCACGAGCGCCAGAGCTGCCAATGCAAAATGGACAAAGGCAAAACCACAAAAAAAAAAAAAAAAAACGGAGAAAATTAAAAAAACTAAACTAAATAAATAATGTGGCAAATGCAAAAAGTTTGTTACCACCCTGTGGTACAAAGTGCAAACAAGCAATGAACGATGCGTTGCGGTCATTTTTATTCATTACTCCCCAATTGCCTCGAGCGGAGTGTGAAAGCAGCAGCATCAGCAGCAACAAGGACAAATTTGTAAAGTAAATAGCTAACCCTGAGAAATGTCTCTGTAATACACACGAAATATGCTTGCATCAAAACTGATGTTGCACAATGGTACAAGTTAGCTACGAAACTAAGTACAAGTTCGCTTCAGTTCTAGTTTACATTAATTCAGTCGTAAGCTGACAACTAGCCAAGCCTAAACTAATAGTTAACCAAAATAACGCCGTCAAATATATAGCTGAGCAAAATGTATGTTTTCAAGGTCTGGTTTATGCAAATAAATGCTTAATTATGTTATAAGGAAAATCCCAATGGTAGTGTGCAAATTATATGTGTGTGTTCAGCTCGTGGGCCACAGTCGTTCTAGCTGCCAATTCTGAGCTGATTTATTTGTGCACGCCATCTAGCGGTCAGCAGCAACAGCAACAGCCACTACATGACCCCAGAGCAAGTAAAGCCATTACACATACGCCACGTGGATGGCGTTCACACACGCGAGTATTTACAGTGTCCACGCACATATGTGTGTACGTCATGTGTGTGTGTGTGTGTGTGTGCGTGTTTGTATGCGTGCGTGTGTGTGTGTGTGTGTGTGCAGAGATGCATAATTAAATGCCACAGAAATGAGCTTAATAATTACTTAGCTCAACCTAGCAAAAAAACGGGACAAAAAACCTAATAAATAATAATAAGCAAAGCAAAGAGCGCAACAAAAAAGAGAAAAAAAATTAAATTAAATGATGAAAAAAAAAGATTGCAAAAGCAAGGCGCAAATTAATTGAGGCAACACACGTTCATGTCTATGTGTGGGTCTGTGTGCGTTGTGTGTGTTGTGTGTGTTGTGTGTGCGTGTGTTGTAACTTGCGCCTGAACAAGTTTGGTAAAGTTTTGTGCTTTTTGTGCTTTTTAGTTTCACTAAATTTTTAAAACATTTGAAAGGCAGCTTCGTGTTGGGCAACCACTACCTAAATATATATATATATATATTTATATATGTACATACTTTTTAAATAGAATCACATTATATAAGTTGCATACACACACACTCACACACACACACACACATGTGCACACGCATTTGCGATCATGTGTCAGCAGTTGAAATACAGCGCATTTAGAAAATGCGACAACTGCTATCTTTGGACAGTCAAAGTTTGAAAGTTTCTTTCTTGCAACAATCAGTACAATTTATTTTCGATTTAGAAAATTGTTTTCATACAACAATTGTATTCAAGAACGATTGTCGGTTGTTTAAGAATGTACATTTAATTAATTTAATTCATGACTTCCGCAAGCGTAAAATTTATATTGATTAATATTGTAAGACAAAAATTTAATTTTTGCTGAGCATTTACTTACTGAACACACTGTGGCCACAGGGCAAAGACTTTAACATTGCCGAAAAGTAAGTTTCAATGCGAAAACATAAACAAGCAAAAATTTCAGCTTGACTTTTGTCAGAGTGTCCAAAATAGACAATGGCCACTTTTTCAAAGTAAACGCGCCCCCAACAACTTAACGACTATGCCAAAGCAGGAGGCGGCAACAAGAACCGACCACAACAATAACAACAAAAACAACAACTATCAGTAACACAACAAAGAATAGTGCAACATTTTCAAGGCAGGCAACAAAACGGAAACAAAGCCGAAAAATTGCCTAAGAGTCGACAAACACACAAAGAGAAGTCACTCGGCCAAAACGTGCAAAAACTATTTTCAAACTTTTGGCAAACTTGGAAAGGGCAACAATAATAGCAATAACAACACTAACAACTATATGAACACAATGCGCCAGGAGCCAGTTGTTGGCGACGAGGCTGCCAAAAGTATTCGCAAAGTGAGCGCCAGGCAAAAGTCAAGGGCAGCTAAAGTGACCAGAATCCCAGGGCGGAGAGCCTCAAACCTAAAGCTCTGGTCATGGTGAGCGGCAAATAAAAAAACAAAAAAAAAACCATAAAAACCAAAACGAAAAAAAAAACCAATCAATAAATGCGAAAAATTGCTCAAAAAACAACAACTCACATAACAAATTGTAAAAAAACGCCACAACACAACTGCGGCAACAATAACAACAACAATGGGAACACAACCACAGCCAAAACTAAAGGAAAAGTTGCGTAAAATTCGATTCGCTAAAAATTTAATTGAAAGTTCGTTTGCATACTCTTTAAATTTGGGGACGTTCGAGATACTCATTCGTATACGTAATATTTCTTCGTAGAGATTTACAAATTTGAAAGCTAGAACTGATTGAGAGGCGAATTTGTGACAGAGGTTGTGTTGCAGTGTGAAAAGAAAGAGTATTCTGTAGTCGTATTGCTGTTAATGCTAACGTTCTTCCATTTTTATTGTTTTTAATTGAGCGCAAACGACTTCAGGACTCGAAATGGCATTTATTTTTGGGCTTGGCTGGCATATAAAAAGCAAATGAAAACTGATCCTCTTATCAAGAAAACTGCTTGCGAAATTGAACATAAAGTTTTAGATCCTAATTGCTCCTTAATTGGATTCAAGTTAACCAACTAACCGCGTCCCAAATAATAATATACGAATCGGATATTATGTCTCATATATTTTTTTTGTAATACTCTAACTATTTAGATACATTATGGAATTGATTTACTTCACGTACTTAATTTATTTGTTATTTCACATGTTTAATTTAATGTTTTTTATTTTATTTATTTATCATATTTTTGTATTTATTTATTTTATTTATTGTCGCTTAATATCAGTCGACAAATAGTCAAGTATCCTAAACTATGTCTAAGTCTATGAAATTATAGCTGATCATTATATATATTTAATTTAATTTATCCATTAAATTATTTAATTTAGTTTAATAATTTATAATTTGAATAATTTTTTTTTTTAGTATATAATATTTAATTTAATTTGGGTGTTCAAAGTATATTTAGTAAATTTTGCTGGTTGTCAAACATTTTGTATCTTTCATATGTTTTTAGCAATGTTTTCATAGAGCAAACATATGAAATTCAATTCGAAAATGAGAGTATTGCTGGCCACTAAGCACCAGAGTAAGTAAATATCTCAAGGATCTAAAGTGATTAAACTTGATATGCGATGACTAATAAACGTAACTGAAAATGTCCTTTTCCTTTACGCACAAACTTTTTGTGCTTTTAATGATGATATGGGACAATCGCTCCCATCTCAGCCAAGTGACAGCTGAACCTTATTCATGTTACTGTTACTGCAACTGTTCGAAGTCATGTCCATGTCCATGTCCATGTCCATGTCCACGTCCAAGGCTATGTCTATGTCCTGCTCTGCTGCTGCTGGTGCGAGTCTTGCTTTTGATACTGCTGCTGGTTCAGTGCCCACTTACAAATTGAGCAACACACCAAAGCTAAGTGATAGATGTGTTGTCTGTGAGGCTTCAGGTTTCACAGCCATACAACATCCACAAAACGAGAATCGACAAGGACTGAAAAGCGCACAAAGAGAAGGACACAGAGAGAGAGGGGGGGAGAGAGAGAGGTGCGAAATTGAGAAACTTAGCTTAGATTTTGGGCTGTTCATCAGTTGCTGCTGCCACAGAACTTTTGGCACAGTCAATTGCGGCAAAATGTCACTCAATTTAAAGTTACCAATACTAACTGACTATCAGACCATTGACTATTCTATTCTGTCCTTATCCATCGGCAGCACACCACCAGCAAGCCAAGTTACCTTTTGAAAAAACACTGGCCACTTTTATTTGCTGCAAGTTGCTGCTGCCCCATTGGAATGTTGCAAACGTTTCAAACGTTGTCCTCGTCCTGCACAATGGTCGAATGGACCAATCTTGTTAAGTGTACAAATTGCAATTTGCTGTGTGGGTTCGTTACAGCCAAATACTTATATATTACTTATGGGAAATAACACTTTGTTGGCCGACATACAAAACATTTGAAGTACAGCAAATGAAGCCATATTAAGTGTGTGTGTGTGTGTGTGTGTTAGCCTTCAGCTGGTTCTATTTGTCAAACCAATTTTAAGTTACTCTTTGAGTTATATGTTTTCAACCTTGCAATTAATTAGTGTTCCCACTGTGCTTGGAAGGCAATTCACACAATCGAAATTGAAACAAAAATCAAGCGTAAAATTCATTTGAAATTCTCGCACCAAGCAACCATTCGAACCATTCCAATCATCCTTGCCACCTTGCCACCTTGCCTCCCATTGCAGTAAGTGTTAAAAATGAAAAATAAAGGAATTTTGGCATTTTGGTATTTACTGCTAAGCCAGGGCTGAGTGAATGCAATCATCGATATCAGCCTTTTATTAACTTAAGTTGTCATATTTCTTATACACTTATTGTATCTGAAATATTTATATGAGGATTATCTATCGCATTAACTTCGAAAGTATTATGTTAACTAGAAGCAATGACAATGCATATTTAAGATATAAATATCTTACATCTGTCGAAAATAATTCACACAGTAATATTTATTATTCAATATATTTATGACGGAAATGGGGAAAAAACAAATTGAGTTTTCTGGTTCCAATTGGCGCGTATTGATGATGGTAATCTAATTATGATCGAGGTACTTGAATCTTAAGTCGAGACAAATTAGTGGTTTAATCGAATTACTCTTAAGGTTTTGGGGATGTTAAATCTGTAACTGCTTTTAAGGCGATTTGCAGCCCTGTATTTGGGAATTGAACCTCTGTTTAGGGCCGAAAGCGAGGGGAATGGCGAGGGTGAGGGCGTTGGCGTTGGCGATGGCGAGGGTGAGTGCGGTTGCAGGGGGTTAGCGGTTCGCACCAGGTTTTGCGGTGCTGTTTACTGTGTGTGCGGGGTGTGGCGCGTGTAAGGGTAATTGTTGGCGGGCTTGATTTGATTGAAAGACGAGGCAAATGTCGATATAAAGGCACAGAGCTAGAGAGAGACATAAACAGGAAGAGAGCGAGAGAGAGAGAGAGAGAGAGAGGGAAAAAGAAACGGTGTGCTTGTGTGTGGGCGTAATGGAGGCGTGGTGCCAAGCTTGGCATATGATTGTGTAATTGATTTTATCAATAGCCAAGCAAAGCAAGGACAAAGGATGCGCATCGAAGTGTAGATAGTAGTGGAAGTATTTCTTGGTTTTTTTTTTTTTTTTTTTTTGGTAAACTTGCTGGGTTGGCTAAAGTTAAGCATTTTCTAGCCATGCGAAAACCAATTACCAGCACTGTGACTGGGCTGTGCTGGGATGTCTGTGAATGTGATACTAAGTGGGGGAGTGGTGGCGAGGTGAGGAGGTGAGCCGCGACACGCACGTACGCATTGTAATTTTCTTCTTTTTTTTTTTTATATGTTTCTTTCTCTATTTTTAGGGCTTTGCGCTGGCGCCATTAAAAACCATCAGCCAAATTCTGACCATTCCCCGACCAGCCACTTTCATTGTAGCCCTTTTGGCCTTCTTTTTCACTTATGCCAACTCCTTTCTGTTTGTGCATTTGATTTTTTTGTGATTTTCTTTGGCATCACATCGGGTGTAATTTGTTCTAATACGATTTTGCAATTCACAAAGAAAAAAGGCAAAAAAATAAGAAAAACAAATAAAAACAGCACGAAATAAAAAAAGAAAAAAAAAAAAAATTACGGCCAAGTGCAAAGTAAAGCGAGGCAAAGCAATCTTTGGCCCCAGACCATCAGTCTCATTGGCATCCACATCGATTTTCGCCTCGAAAGTGGATTGCTGGATGGGATAGAAAAATCCGCATTGAAAACGGGCCGCGCATCTATTTCCATATAAATTGGCTGTCGTGGAGCATCCTACGCTCCAGGCCGTAGCGCGCCAAGCAACTTTGCCAATAATAAAGCGCCATTAGTGCTGCTACATAAAATGGAGTCCTCAATGGGTGTGGGTATCCCTATGGTGGCATGGTTATTGGGGGAAACGATGACTGGTTGCCGTCAGCGTGGGGGGGGGGGGGTGCCTGTAATCGAGCCGCCAGATAAGCTACACCAGAGGTGTGCCCACATCGCACGCAGGTTCCTCAAAACCAACTAAAAACAAACCCAAAACTTATCTGCCGAAAGTAGCAAAGCCGATGCTCTTCAACGGCAAAAAAATCGATATATTGAAATAATTTTTAATATTTAATTCAATTGTATCAACCATTTTGTACAGCATATTTGTTGTAATTAAGTGGAATATTAGCTTTATTAATATTGATTTATCAATATTAATATCACATATGCTCCACCAATTTAGAGGTACACTTGGAAAAATAATTTATAAATTTATGTAGTTTAATTTGCTATAAAATTAAATTGACTGAAACAAGAGCTAAAGTCCAAAAAGTTCAGAGGGAACATTTCATTATTATTAATTTCAGAATATCAGAAAATATTTTGCTACTCTTTAAATTTTTTTTTTTTTTAGAAATAAATATTTTTACTTCTTTTGCTTATTTGGGTTGTTTTTATGTGTAATCTTTCCTTACTAATCTATAGAACAAACTAACCAATTTGAATAAAATATCTTAATATGTACGGCAAACATAATATTAGAATTATTGCAATGCAACTTTTACTTAAAAGAGCAAAAATAATATTACAGATAAAATAGACAATTGAAGTACCGCAGCAAATTTATGTGGAATATTGTTTATGTATGCCAGTTAGTTATCGGATCTCTAAGCACAAGTACACACGCACGCACATACACACGCACGCACATACACACGCACGCACATACACACACCACACACACACATAGACATAGCGAGTGTAGTATTCTTTTTGGTGGAGATTGCTGATAAGCAGAATCGTCGTCGTCGTCGTCATTTGGCTTTTGGAGTTTGTTATGGTTAAAGTTTTAGTTGTTTTTGTTTTTTGGTTTTTGGTTTTGTTGTTGTTTTTTGGTTTTGTTTTTTGGTGTTGTTTTTGTTTTTGTTGGTGGTGCTGCTGCTGCCGAATATTTTATAGCTGTCCACTTCCGTATGTAGCGCTGCGGGTCGTTTGCGCTTGCCAGTGGCTCCCGTCGCAAGCACCATCCCCATCCCCATCTCCATCCCCATCCCCATCTCCCAATCCCCTTAAATAAGAAATACCAGTTAAACTCGCAAAATATTTGCCCAGAGGCTGCTCTTGCTGGTTGCTGAGGTCCTTCTGCTTCTGCTTTCGCCGTAATGGCAATCAAGAAAAGTGTTGCGAGATTTTTATGGGGATCATATGAAATCATTTTGAGCACAAAACTCATAGCCGGATAGAATGTCACAAATACTTTATGGTGCTTGCCCACGCAATTTTTTTTTGGTTTTTTATATAACATTTCATTTTGGTTTGCATGTCCATTGTGGAAGAATGTCAGAAGTTATGATGCGAAAGGTAATAAGTTAATTTAATTAACATATTAATTTTGTTAGTTTCATGAACCCACTGAAAATGTGAATAATGGCATAAGTTGGAAACAGGCATAAGGATTCTAGAGTTATATATATATTCGTGATCATATATGAAAATGTTCATTTCACAGACAGCTTGGAAATCAAATTCATTTCATTTTATCGATTATTGCCTCCGTTTTGCATCAGCGACACACTTGTGCAGATATAGCCTTCCAATTTATATATATATATATAGACTTTTTTTATGATCAACTGTTAATAGATTATTATCTCGACTAGATTATAATCACTCGTCTAAATATATATTTCTCTCCATATCTACAGTTGACTGCAATCAGAGCTGCAGTTAACTATCAAGCATGGAATAGACATGAAATCACTATCAGGTTTATCACTAACTTGTTTATCACTATCATTATCATTTCCAAGGCATACATATATTAAATAGTTTATTTTAGTCGTGTTTAATTATCGGAGTACCTCTTTCCCTTCTACGAAACCCAAATGTAAGTAAAATCGAAATTACAAGTGAAATTTGTATCTTTAATTTACGGCTTCCGATTTCTCATATATTGATTAAGTGGTTTTGCTGAAAAGCAATGGAAAAGCATTTGAAAAGGGAGGAGAAGAAAAGCTTTTGAAAACCTCTTAAATATATTGTCTATATCCAATCTATATACAATTTATGGAATGTCATGTTTATTACAAATTTGCATTATCATAAGACAAACTTTGGATTTTGCTGCTTCATTGGATGTGTGCGTGTGTGTGTGTGTGTGTGTGTGTGAGTGTGTGTGTAAAGCTTAAAGTGTTCATTGAGCGTTGACTAAAAGTGTTCCATGGCCAATGATGCGGCACTTTTGTGTAAGACGACACTCATGCGCAAACTGTGTGTGTTTGTGTGTGTGTGTGTTTGTGTGTGTGTGTTTGTGTGTGTGTGTTTGTGTTTGTGTGTGCATGCTTGGTCACCGCTTTACACATAATACAAACTCAATTAATAAAGTTTACGACCGCAGCCAGCGGAAAAGTGCGTTGATGAGGCGTAAAAGAGTTGAACCCTTAACCCGGTCCGGACAAGCACCTTGCCGTGGCATGTGTAATGCCAATGGGATTTGTGGAGCGTGTAATGTGATGCCAGGCGACGCCACAAATGGTCAACCTTCAAAACGCCTTGATATTTGATTAGATTGCCAAATTGATGAGGCACTCAACTGAAAAGCACAACAAACACACCAAATTGTGTAAAAATTATGTAAATAAACGCAGTTCAAGCTCAAGTTCCTCCTCTGGAATCCATAGCTGAGGATCTGCTAACGAGTCGACGTTGTCGCTGGGCACAAAAAAAAAAAAGGCAACAATGCAAATCCTCCACAAACAACAATTCGCTGATGTTAATCTAAGTCAGGTAACGAGCCAGCCCAGAGCTTTCGACACGCACCAGGAGCTGCCGCCTATCCGACTACCCCCAAAAGCCCCTATGCCGCTCTTCCGCTCTCCCCCAAACATCCCAGACACCCAACCACCCGTTGTGTTTTATGTTAATGAATTTATTTATTATTATTTCATTTTTTTTTTGTCCTCGTCGTCCTGTTACATTTTTATGGAGGTCTCCTCTGAATCTCCCATTGCCATTCCCATTGCCATTCCCATTCCTAATATGCTGAAAATTAATTTTGTGTAGCAGCCGAGTAAAACCAAAAATGTAAGCCATAAAAGCCAACATGCGGCAAACACTGCGCATACGCCATGTGAAACGCCTTATCGGTCATAAACTACACACACACACACACACACACACATACAATACACTTGCTGCGTGTTTAGCTCAGGGCTGGCAGTATCAGTTGCCTTTACAGTCGAACATTGTTTCAATTCACTTTTGAATTGTGCCTTCGATTGTCCCGTTGCCCATGGCCATGTAAATGGGCCAAGTACAGTTTTCGAGACTCGATTTCATAAATCGATCTACAACAGCCCTGGAAATATTCTTTTTAATCGGCTGTGTTATCATCAGCAACAAACAACAACAGCAGCAACAAACAACAGCAACAGCAACATTTGCTGTTTTGTCTCCCTTTGGACGCCGCCAGTCTAATTACAGCCACGCCTCCTTGCCGCCCTTGCCGCCCACATTAGCTAATTATTTAAAATGCTCACAGACATTAAAAAGCACTTTCCCCCAAAAACACTGGAATGATAATCGCTGACGTTACGACTGCGTTACGTTACGTCTTTACCTAATACTTCTCCCCCCATCCAGCCATCCCCCCATTGTTGTTGCACCCCTTTTCGCTCAGCTGTTATTGTTTTTGCGCTTGTTAAGCCGTTGTTGGTGCTTTCATGGCTTTTTTGATAATGACACTGATTAGTCAGCGCTTACAACAACTTCAGGATGTCTTCTTATTTTTTTTTGTTGCTTGTTTTGCTATTTTCTCATCTTTTTTTTCTTTACTTCTTTCTCTATTTCTTTTTCTGCTTGTTTTTCTTCTTTTTGGTCGTCTAGTGTTTGTTCCCTGTCTGCTTGTTATCTACGATGGCAGTGCTTGTCGCCTGGGAACGGTCGCTGGAACAGCTAACAGAGACTTTAAAGCCTTCCATCTGAATGACGCAATCATCAAATCCACCAATCCACCAATCCTCCAATACTCTCTCTGGCTTACTATTACGCTCATATATCAGCCTGAACGACCTTTCGCACAATTTGCCAATTTTGGGCTGCCTACTGGCCCAAACGACCTTCCGGTTCCCCTACCCTGCACATATCCACAAATATCCACAACAGCCGTGCCAAATTAAGAACAAATTAATCTTTTATTCTCGTCGCCACATATTTCATCTACACTTAAAGAAAACGAGGGTTTCTATTATTAATTCATGCGTACATTTTTCTTAATTTTAGAAATTTCATCGCACTCTAAATTTGTTCTCTTTGTTAATATTTTCTTTTCAGAATTTTTGTAGATTTCAGGATGATTTCTGAATTATAGGTCTTTTTTTTTTTAGGTGTACTAGTGACGAAAGCCAAAAAAACATCACGTGCATTTTGTTGATTCTATGTTTCCAATGTGGATGCAAAACACTTTAATGCTAATTTATCGGTGAAATCAAATGCAATTTAACCATAGGTTTAGCTCGATTGGATGCTACAGTTATGGGTAACATAACTCTTAGTGTTCCATAAAAAAAAACAAAAAATATTTGTGTCCCTTGCTAATAGCTCTGATGATGTCAAGGAATTTATTCGGGTTATGGCTAAAGCCAATGTTAACCATCGAAAATCAGCCATATAAATAAAGAGTATACATTTTTCGTAGAAGAACTTTTTTTTATAGCATTTCGCTTAAAAAGAAATATTTATGTTCCCACCTAATCAGCTGCATTCATGGCTAAGATTTTCATATATTTGGATTGGCACCCATGGATACAAAATGTTTGTTGTGAGAGCAAGAAATACGATAAATAGTAGAATGAAAGGGGGGGGGGGGGGGGGGGGTCGAGGGGCTAAAACAAAAGTTAGCTAGCGCTGTGTGTATTCTATAAATTATTGGAGCTCTCGACTATTTTTATGTCTAAACATAAACATTTCCATCATTTTCGATATTTATTTTTGTAGTCCTAGGTTTTGCCTGCACTGTGCAAAACAAACAAATTTATATGATGTAAAAACGAATAACTTGAGCACACCCATGTTTAGATACCCTTAGATACTCTGCACCTATATTTCAACCCACAAAACTTATATATATTAATGGGATCCACGATAAAGTGAATATACTCTGCACAAATGTGTATAACAAATAGAATGGCCGAAATTGTTGTGAGCTAATTTCAATTATCTAATTGCTGGTAGTAAACCTAAATCAGTCTTAAGTTCAAATTTGATAAATTGTAATCAATTTTGGGAGTAAACACAAATGCAAAATAAACAGCACAAGCCGAAAATTTGTTAATGAATAATGATTTTGGCCTGTTCATTTTAACACAATGCAAAGAGCAAATGTTGAATTCACTTTCAAGATATTTGAATGGTGCTCATTAAAACCAAATTTTAGATACACATACATTTTTTTTGTTGCGCAATACACTTATAATTTTTTGGTTTAATATTTTTCTAGTTTATTGGCCATTTTTTGTTAAACTTTGGGCGTTAAGCGGAAAAATAAACTGATGACTATTAATCCAATAGAGTGTGAGGAGATTGTAGAATACAAAATCAGAATTTATAATCAAATATACAACATACTGATTTTCGGAAAAATACGACGTGCTCTTCTCGAAATCGATCGAAATATTGTATTTTCAGCCTTTGACTCAGAAGCAATTTGGAATATTTTTTACTTAATGTAGAAAATGTTGTATTTAATTTCTCAATAATTCCTTCACATATAAAGTATTTAAATTAAATTTAATTTAAATTAAAGTTGCATCGACGTGCTCTAAATCATCCAGGTGAGTTTTCGATAAAGCGAGACTCAAATTTATTCTATTGTTCTTCGAAGAGGCAACTGTCTCACATCAAACTCAACAATTATTATTCAGGACACGTTGCTTCACTGGGGAGCATTCACCTTTTCTAAACGAAATTGTGTTTTCTGAGAGGTCCTCCGGACATCAAAATTTGAGGTCGCCGGATAAGGTTTGGTTTGAGAAAGATAAACAATATACAAATTGAACCAACATTTTTTTTAAGAGGTTTGAGGAATATCAGAGCATATAAATAGAAATACACTTAACAAAAGTTTTAGAATAAAACCTATAAAATAAATACTGTGAAAGATTCATAATTTTGCTTTGACATCGAGATTTTCCATGCTTTTTTTCTTTCTTTTTTTGTTGTTAAAATCCCTATAAACTTGGTGAGCAAGTCAAAATTCTGATGATGCTATTATAATTATATTCGTTCTCTTCCCGACTCTCTCTCCAGATATGTCTAGTTATTTGGTCTCAGGCCGCCGCCTTCAAATTAACACTTATTGGGTCCGGGCCTATAAAAACTGACTGGGCAACTAACAAGCGTGTCAGAAAAACAACAACAACAACAACAAATGTAAAAAAAAACATAACAAAATAAATGTAAATGTAAATTTCTAACTGGGCGAGCAACTCTCAATGAATGAGGCATACGGCGGGGCGACAGGGCGACAGGACACCCACCCACGCCGGTAGGAGTGAGGGGGCGTCGCGACGGTACCGTGGTCCGTTATGTGTTTGGGGCTGCTGTCGAAGGTGATTACGTCATTTAAAGACACGCAACTTGGCAAAAAGCAAATGTTTTTATTATTATGTTACGCGAGTGCTGCTGCTGCTGCTTCTACTGTTTGGTGTTGTTTGTTGGTTTGTTTGTTTGGTTGCCTGATTGAATGACTGACTGACTGACAGCAGACCAAGCGCCCAATGCTTGACGCACGCGAAGTTAATTCAAGAAACCTGAAATTCTTTTCTGTTTTTAATAAGGTTTTAATTCAAGTTTTGTTTTTTTCAATTTGCTTCTATATACATAGGATATTTTCTTAAATAGTTTTTTTTTCTTTATTTCATTATTATTATTAATTTTAAACGCCAGATATTAGGCAATGCTTATTATTTGTAGCTGAAGATTTCGCATTGTTGTCGTTGTTGTTGCTGTTGTTGGGTTGTTGGGTAAGTTCTTGTCTGTGGTGCAGCTTTTAACACGCATACAAACGCAGCTAACACTCAAACAAATGCGTCTGCTCTCAGCTCGTCGCTGTGTCGGTGTGAGTGTGGTGAAAAGCTTGCAGCGCCAGCAGCATGCCTTCGTGTACTATGCTGTGGCGTGGTGTGTTCTTCTGTCTCTGCGCGTGGTGAGTTTTTGCATGGGGCTGCGCTAGTATGAGTTATATAAGTCGGCTATACACCGCAACCCGCGCTGCTGTCCCAACATCTAACGTGCAGAGCAGTAATAACACACATACATATATACATATATATATATATATATATATATATATATTCACCACTGAGTTGGCAGCTCTATGCAGCCATTCATACTGCATGGCCCAGTACTTGTCTGTGTGTATGTTGTTGCCACACACACACACACACACACACACATGCAGAAACACGCACACGCAGAGGGAACAGGATTGAGAGACTGGGAACACTGAGACACACACGACTCTCATCTGGCACACCATTAAATGTTTGCTGGTTGGTTCGCTCGTGGAACGTGGCAACGCTTTCAGTCGTTGATTTGACCGCCAAACAAACGCAACGCAACTCGCGGGTGCCACGTCGAGCGTACTCAAGAAAACAACAAGAGCAGCAACCGCAGTCAATACGCAGCCAACAAGAAATAAGCCAACAAAAACTGCAACAAATAATAATAAAATATTTCATATAAATGGTTTATTTTTTTTACATATTTTTTTTCTGAAAATTTATATTTTTTGCACAATAAGTGCCTTTAAAAAAAAGGTGGTTGCAAAACTCAATAAAGTTTTTTGAAATGTAAGGAAAACAAGTGAAAGTAAAGATATAAACAAAAGTTCGCAAAATAAACAATTCCAACAATTCCAAAAAATATGCCAATATTGCAATTTGCAAATGAAAACATTAAACACAAATCACACTCAGCAACAATTCACAATAATCACAACAATGATAACAGCCGCAGTAACAATAACAATAACAATAACAATACCAAAAGCTAAACAAAAGTGCAGCTAAGCAGTCAATGATAAAGCCGAGTCGCACAACAAAAGGACAAAACATAAAGTGTTTATTTGTTACTTGCGATAAATATGTGTATTTTGATATTTGTATTTGTATTTGTATTTGTGTTTGTGTTTTTTTGTTTGTGTTGGTGTTGCACGCTTTTGTGCTGCGCCAAACCCTAAAACAGATTATTTTTTTTTTATATTTTTTTTGTACACATAACAAAAGAGGGACACCCGTCGAGTTGAACTATATATATACATACATATATATATATATATATATTCTGAGGGGTTGGCATTCAAAACGCTTACAAGACTTGACCCAAATTTACGTTGTGCGGTCCAGTCAAAGCAGCTCGAACGGGCTGCAGGTGGAAGCTGCGATGTGACTTGCACAGTCAGCCAGCTAGCACACAGACACACACACACACACACACACACACACAGACAGGCACACACACCCACACACATACACATGCAGAGAGAGACACAAGCACACAAAGAGACAAGGTGCAAGGATTATGTAAACAAAAATAAGTTGATTCGCTTCCACGCAAACAGCAGGTGCTGTCTGTCCGTCTGTCTGTCTGTCTGTCTGTCTGTTCGCATGTCCTCCTGTCAGTCTGTCATATTGTAAGTCTGTCACTCTGATGAGTTGCCTTTTCTCTCTGAACACGGTGAACCCGCAGCGCACTCTACCTCAATGGGTGCAATCACCCACACAAATGCCATATAATCATAATAGATACAAAGTGAAAAAAAACTGTATAGATATATATATATATATATAAAGCTGAGACAGGTGGGTGTGGAGGTGTGGAGGGGCTTAGGTGTGTGGTTGGGTGTTGCAAGTGCAACGCAATCTGCGGCTGGATGCCATAATGCTTGCGTGCCGAGCGTCAATCGAGTGCTGCCCATTGTGGCAACAACAAATGCCACTGCCACAGATTCGGCGAGTGCCTTTTTAATTTACATCAATTACTAAACAATTGGCCATGCAGCAAATCGCTTTGCATTCTGAATTTGTTTGTTAATTGACAATCCATTTACTACTCACAGCAATTTTAATTCGATTAAATGTAATTTCCACACTTTGATTACAATTTGAATATTTGGCTCAGATAATACCACTATGAATTATGACACTCTTAGCCAGCTCAAATGCAGCGAAATAAAAATTGTAAAATGCCAATGGCATCTTTAAAAGTATTTCAAATTTTCGTTTTCTTCAGTACATATACAATATAAAAATTCCTTTATATATAAATATCTATATTTTTGTAAGAATCCATTTTCAGCCCATGTTTCGCACAATATCTGCCTTTACTACCCACTTCAAGATTTCGCTGTGCATAATATTTCAACAATGACAGCAGCCAAATAAAAATGAAATTATAGTCGAGTGTGCTCCAGACTCAGGTCAGCGACTTGAAGATACCCTCTAATTTAAATAGCCCATTATTCACATGGTAAATTAAAGTGTGTTAGCTAGAAAAATAACTTTTGCTCTCCCCATAGCTATAAGTGATTCATAATTCTATGTGAGACCACAGTCCACATATGTGCCTTTATATGGTTTGGCTAAATTAATTCGCCTTTGTTGGCATTTAAATGTGGCAAGGGTATTGAAATTAATGTGGCGAGCACTTCAATACTCGAATTCTGCATTCGCAATCGCTTTCACAGAAGCAATCGCATTCATAAGAGTATTTTTTTTATGACTGGACGGCCATCCGAGTGCCGCACAAAATATAATTTACAATCCATTTAATTCAAATAACTCGTTGGAGTGTGGGCTAAGGCAAAGGAGAGGGGTAACAGGGGTAACGTTGCGACAAAGTTACAAGTTTCCAACAAACAGTTAGCAGCAAGAGAAAAATGTATTCGAACAAGGAAATACAAAAAAGTGTAGCATACGTTCAGGCTGCAAATCTTTTCAGGCGCCGCCCAAAGTAAAAGATGAACACAAAAATGCTGCAATAAAACTGCAATAGCACGAGAAATAAACGTTGCAGCAGAAACAAAAGTAACACACACACACACACGCATACACACCCACACACCAACACGCATATGAAAAGTTAGATAGACATTCATTTAGATAAAAGAGTCGAGTTACACCTACGAGTCAGCCGAAGGCACGATTTGAGTGGGTGGCGTGGGTGGGTGGGAGATGTTGGGTTATTGCTGATGCGACTATCTGCATCTCTGTCTAACACTGCATTAGCAGCCAACTGTGAACGAAATAAACGTAAAAATATTTTTAGTGCGAAAATTTTTTTGCAAAAACGGAAAGCGCGAACTGAAATACTGAGAAAACTTTTCGCACGGCATAACACACGAACGCACACAGACAACATGCATACACACACACACACACACACACTCACTCGACCATACGAGCACCTGACAAGATAACAGACAGCAACACACACATTTACACACACAAGGTAAGTCGGAAATTCCAATACCTTGTGTGCCAAAAAAAAACACAAAGTCACCTGAGGGTAGTCCGTTTTTGTTGTTCTAAATGTGCGTGTGTGTGTTGGTGTGTGTATGAGTAAGTGGAAGGAGGGTTCTGTTACTGTTGCTAGTGTCTGTTTCGGTCAGTTTTGTAAACAAAAAGCTACAAAATGAGCTATAAAAATAATGTAATGCAATTTCCAAAGATCGTTTATTAAATATTCGTTCATTTATTTATTGTTATCAATATTCTATATCAAAAATACATTCAAGAATTAAGGATTCAGTCTTAAAAATGTGAATTAATTTTCATATATCTTAGATTCTTCTACAAAAAAAAAATAAATTATAAATTTATTTATAAGCACCCAACGACATATTAAATAACTGTTAATTTTAGGTTAAGTCTGAAGAACTTGTACAGGCTGCAGATACTTGAGATGCTTGTGGCATATCAAAAAGCGTTGCCTACTTTTATGGGCCGGTTAAATGTGTGGTTTTGATTTTTTGGCTGCTGGCGCGTACTTTATGTGCCACAATTTAGTGGCACAGTGGCAGCCTTGATGAAATAGTTGTGTGTAGTTGGTGTTGTCTGCATCTAAAATTAACAGCATTTATTTCATTGCATTTTTATGCGCCTCATTGCGGGTGACATTGTCAACATTGCCGTTGCCGTTGCCGTTGCTGTTGCTGATGTTGTTGCTGTTGTTGTTGCTGATGCTGTTGTTGTTGCTGCTGTTGCCGTCGTCATTGTCACCGTCACTCGTGTCTGTGCCAGGCAAAACAAAGGCAACTTATTTTTATGCGATGCGCGTCAGCCGCAGAGACGACAGCAGCAGCAACAGCAGCAACAGCAGCAGCAGCAGCAGGCACCAGCATTGCTATAAACCAGCTCCCACCCGAATCCCCTTATCGTTCATCTTCATATGTAGGGTTAAGTTTTTGTCTTTTTTTGTTTGAGTTTTTATGCGCTTTTGTTAGCAACAGCTTCTCGTTCCGGCAAATTTTTAGTTGTTGCTGTTGCCGTTGGCAACTGTCATGAAAAGTTCGAGTCTAGAGTTGACCTGAAATGTGAAAAATGTGAGCTGTGTGCGTGTGTGCTTGTGTGTGTGTTGGTGTGTGTGTGTGTGTGTGCTGTATCGTGTTCATTATTCGATGTCAGCTACGGCAAGGCCGTTTCTCAAATTGAACAGTAAGCCAAGCCGGCCACACCCCCAAGCAAGCACTGCTAGACTCATCAAATTGTCGACTGTTGGCTTAGAGTTGGATATCATGCAAATTGCACAACTGAGCAAATTAATTGTCTCTTAGCGAGAGAGAAAGAGAGAGAAGGAGAAGGACGGATACGTGATCCATTATGCTTGATAAATGCATTGCACAATGGATCAAACTAAAGACCCTGTCATTCAGTCAATCTAGCTATATGGCCATCCAATTTGGTGTTTAGCGTTTCGAATGCTGTGATAAATCTGCTCATAACTATACAAAATCGTATCAATGACAATAATATATATTAAATGCAATATTGTTTGGCTTTATAAAGTAATCGTAGACATTTTATTCAACCTTATTGTGAAAACTAAATGAGTTTAGCGCAATAAAATGCCAGTGAAAATTGGCGCTTTCATTTGTTTCACTTGTTCTTATTGGCATCAATTTTGTTGATTTTTTTATTGTTTTAAATAAATAATATAAAGCAAATTAAAATACTTGTGGAAAAGTTGTGAACAACAAAACTTGAGCAACTTAAAAGTTTGGCCCCAAAGAGCAATAGCAGTCAAGTGTAGTCAAGAGGCGCAGTAACAAAAAAAAAAAAAAAAAAAAAAAAAACAACAGCAGCGGCAACAACAAGAACAACAACAACATGGGAAAAAAGAGCTCGAAATTGAAACAGGATACCATCGATCGCCTAACAACCGACACATATTGTGAGTATCCATCCATCAAAATTAATATTTATGTAATATTTATAATTATTTAATTCACTGCCTATGCTACTTCAATCATTGGCACGCATCAATCAAACTAAAACAAACAACAATAAAATATTCATTTTTATACAAATGGAAAGTGGAGCATTTCTTGTGGCAACCAGTCTGGGCTCAATCTAAACACTTTTCCCTCATTTTGTAGCACCTTTTAATGTTAATTGTAAGTGTTATTGTTGCTGCCACTTGAGCAGCAGTGGAACGTTGAGAGCTCTTTGTCTTTGTGCAACATTCAGACGAGGCAATTAAAAGCAACGCACTTATCAATTAGCCAACGACACGGACCAAGTCCCCTCCCTTTCCCCCTGGCAGGTGGCAAAAGCAATAGGCTCGAAACGGGCTGTGCATTATTCTAAATGTGTTGGCAGGACAACATGATGGCAATAACAAAAAAAAAGACACGCAAAACAAATCCTTCGTAGTCCAAAATATCTGTCCAACTTCAGCTGATTATGGTGCTAATTGCCCCTTTTTTTTCCTATATTTGAGCAGGGTTTTGGATTCACTTTACCAGGCTTAATTAGTGCAGCTATAGCAAATTGGATATAAAGATTAAGTTGCTCCGTCAAACCTAACCGTTTCAAAGTTATTATTCCGCTTTAAACTGGAACCGATTGAGTACATTTTTCTTTTTTTTTGAGAGACAGTTACTACTACTGAGCAAAAAATCCATTGTCCACAATTTTATCAATTTGTTGTCCCAATGATGGAATAAATTTTTATTAAATGTAAAAAAAGTGTTCTTACTGCTTTTTATGACAATCGAAATGCTGAATCCATTAATGCCAAAAATGATGTAACCAATTTATAAGTTTCACAGGAACTGTAACCATTATCGATATGTGATGGCTAAAACATAAAAAATATATTTTCCTGTAAAGGGTATTTAGCTTTCCATTTGCTATAATTCGAAATGTTATTTTTGTATGTATATATTTTTTATTTAGATTCTTTGTGGGTTACTTAAAAATGCAAGTCAGCAACTTTGCGCCTTCCAACTTTGTTGACTAATTGCTTTTAAAAGTATTTTTCGCATTTCGTGCTCCGCTGATGCCTTTTGCGGGCCACAACAAAATGTTGATGGGCATATAAATAATTACGTTGCCGAGGGGCATTTGGTGGTGCACCTGCTTGAGTGGAGCAGTGGCAGTGGAGGGTGGAGGGTCCTCTCAAAGTGTTGACAGATTACTGCCAAGTTCTGCCAGTTCTTAATGTCCTGGTCCAAGCAATTTGTCTTGCGCCTCTTGGGTCGAGCTCGCTGCTCGATTCATGACCATCTGTCTCTCTCTCTCCCTCTCTCTATCTCTGTCTTTCTCTGCAGTGTAAACACAGCCCTAAGAAAACAACATTTTCAAGAAATTTATATAGCACTTTGCTGTGCACCTCAATAATCTACAAAATGCTGTGGATTAATTATTAGAAATGTTTATGTACAGCTAACAAGTGATTATCTCAGATTAGATCTTTACGAATATTATAAATCAAATGTAAGCCGTTGCAGTTCTTGGGTTGGGTTTCGGCACAACATTATTTTTTCCATAATCTTGGGTTTTGTCCGTTTCAGTTTGAAGCGAACAAGTTTTGCCCGAAACTCAATTGAAAATTCCAAATTGTTTCCTGCACCTGATACCAAAGTCAACAACAACAACAACAACAACAACAACAACATAAAGTAGAAGAAGAGAGAAGAGTGAATTGAATTTTATTTATTCGGCAAACAAATGAACTGAAATTCAATTTATGAGCTCAGTGAGACATCGGTTCGTATGCGCAATATGGAAAAGTTTTTAGACCCGGAAGACCTAGTCGGGCTCAAAATTGTAGACTGTTCATTGAGTTGCCGTTTTGCCAATCAATTGGGAATTACATAATGATACCGTTTATATGTGCACACACACACACACACACACTACCGACCCCCCCCGTACATATGTACAAATGTATAAATTGCTTTTGATGTGTTAGACTCTGGACTCCCTCTGTGCCATATTCCGGCTGATGGCAGGCCAACGAGTGAATAAATAAATAGCTAAAAAATTTGATTAGTTTCGTATGGGTTGCGAGAATCGAATGACCCCAGCAATAAAATCCAAATCCCAAAACTATGTGTATAAAATAGAGACAAATTACGGTCGACACTGGTCAGGGCAGGGCAGGGCAAGGGCAGGGCAAGGGCAATCGGGATGGGGTGATCGGTAGACACAATATTCTATAACTATCAGATGAATCTATGCTCCATGCGTGTGTGTGAGTGTGTGTGAGTGTATGTATGTGTTTGTATGCTTGTCACTTTAGTTTGTTGTCTGTCTGGTTGTCTCGGTCCACAGGTGTTTGCTTTTGACCATGTTCTACATGACGGCCAATTAGCAAAGTTAAATTGATTTTAAAATCATTCAGCAAACAAACGCACACACACACACACACACACACACACACACACACACACACACACACAAACACAAACACAAATGCGCTCAATTTGTCAAGCAATAAAATTAGTGGACCAAAGTGAAAGATAATCCATGTGTAACAGATTTGGTTTGGATTGCAGCTAAATGCCGATTTTGATTTCGGATAACCAGCATAAATTATTGGATTACACTCATCACTTGTCCCCAATTTGCAATTGATAACTTTTCAACTTGCACAATTTAAATTGGGCAATTGACTCTGTAATTTAATTTGTTTTTTACTCACATTTAAATTGAGCAGAAAAACTTAACAGATTTTATGCAAAATTCTTATATTTTATTGGTGTGCAGATTAATGTATTTCCACAACAATTTCTACATATTAAAATGCACTTTTTTCACATTAAAAGTGATGTTCAAAAATTGAACATGCATCTATAAAATTCCGACTAACCAATACTCTGTCAAAACAATTCTGATTTTATATTCAAATTGTTGAAAAATATTTAATAGAATTTATGTTCCCATTTGCAACAATAAAAACAATGAAATTGATTGCTAAGCAAAATAACTTTTGAATAATAATTCGAAAGTCGTTTCGAATTCAATAAAAATTCTTTCGGTTGCCATTTGTATGTCAGTCACAGCCCGTAAACCGGGTCACATTGTTTCGATATGGTCCACAAAACCTCAAACTATTTCCCAAGTGAAATGAAATGATTCGCACAGAAATACAAACAAACAAGGAAGAATTTTTGAACTCGAGAGAGATCGAATAGGAGCAGCAACACATTTCCGTATCTAAATTCTCAAATATAAAAGGTATCTCAATAAATTTGTGGCTTTTAGTTTTATTGCCAATCGATTTCTCATTCGAAAAGAACAAGAAATTCGTTTTGAAACTCAGCAAATTGCAATTAAAATTTGCTGCCATTTTCGAGTTTCAAGTTTCTGCCACAATTTTTCGTATTGAATAATTATGTGACTTATCCGCATTTGAGAGTGCAGCGGGCGGAGGGAATGTGCCCCATTTTGGTCATAATGAATGGGTTCAGGTATAAAATGGGAAACCGAATCGTAAATATTTTCAGTCTTTATGCTGCACACACACAGAATGCAATTAAAATGGCATTGTAAACACACATATTGATGGCAGCGATTACACTCATATTTCATGTTGCAATGCAGCAATTGAGAAATGGAGAGTCCCAGAGAAACATCGACATCTGTACACAAATATGTCTACATTTGTGTGGATGCCTCCGAGTGAGGCAGTTGTATTTGTGCGTGCGTGTTTTTATGGGTATTTTTGGTGCGTGTTTTTATGGGTATTTTTTTGGGGAAAATGAAAATCAGAAATGCAGTTTGGCTCTCAGTTTCGCAATTTGCATGGTTCCATTTGAGCGGCAATGACAATTGCCGCAAATTCTCGTTGATGCCACATTGAGTGTGCAGCATGTGGCTGGCTGATTGCAACAACCAGAAACCAACTTGTTGTTGGACTGAATGAAAAAATGCATTTAATGGATAAATTACGGAATTCTTCAATGAAACTTAAGCAAGCTGCTTTTCACAACTTAGCATAAACAAAATTCTATTGGTAAACAAATTTGCGATTTGAGCAAACAGGTAATAAAAGTTTTAAAATGCTAATTGATAGATGAAGAGAACCAATAAAGGATTCCTGATTGAATATTATTGCCTTTGCACTTACATTAAAAAAATTTCAATCGACGTCAGACTTAATATGAAACGAAGATGGGGAAAGCTGTTTGATGTCAAAAGCATTCGAAGGTGTATCTTGAGATCTGTATAAATAGCGACCGGATAACGTGGCGAGAGGCGTCATTGGCTGACAGAGGCAGTCGTTGATGGCGCACTGGCAACAAGTCGTATGAGCAATATGCGCTTTATTTACAATCCGCACAACGCACAACCTGCGCCAGCAAATGATGGTTTATTTTGACATGGCACACGTCAATAATACACGGCAATATAAGCGGACACAAAGCCACATGCTGGGAGCTGGATGCTGGGAGCTGGATGCTGGATGCTGGGATGAATGCGAACGAGTTGCTGTTGACTTGCCCCGACCCTGTCCATCTCTCTCTGTGTCTGTTTGTGTGTGTTTGTTAGTCTGTCTGCGTGACGGGCTATCGATTACCAATCAATTGGCAATTGTTGACTTTATTCGATTGCCGCCGTGCCGTGGTTCCATGGGCATATTGTGTATAAATGCGAACACCTACAGAACAAAGGGGCTGCCCAACAACTAATTATACCAAAAACGACAAAAAGTTGCCACTTGAGGTGGGTGGGCCATGTCGAAAGACATCGAAAGTTGGGTGCACAGCTGTGCCTGGCCAGAAAGCACAGAAGGAAGCGCCATAACGGCATGAAAAATGATGGCGGTCGGCATTTTGGGATTGCCAGTTGACCGTGCAAGGCAGTCAATACTGTAAGCCTCTGCGCTGCTCCTGGTGTTGGTCTTTTGGTGTCATCACCCATGGGACTCGAGTGGTGTCCGCTGGCCCGGCGCTTAACGTCAATTGCAATGTGTGTAATTTTGCGTGAATTTATGCTATGCTCTAACCATTCATATATATATATATATATATATATATATATTATATATATATTTATTTTTTTCTTTTACGAAAAAACCTACACGTAGCTGGGAGTTCCGCCGTAACATGTGCGCCATTCACACGCTCATAACGGTCACAATGGGAGCTGGGAGCCGGCCTGGGATCGGGAGACCGCAGCTTAAGCGTTTTGTAAACGGCCATTAGGCCACGGCAATGGCAGCCATGACCAAAAAATAATAATAATAATAATAAAAAGAACAACAGCAACAAAAGGGAGCAAAACATAAAACCAACCAAAGTAGAGAAATGTTAATGGCAATAGGCAAAACTGGTTTGTCTCGGACAATGGGAAAAATGTAAGTACAAACGCTTACTGAAGATGTCCAATGTCCGAGCATAGACCACATTTCCCAGTTGCCAGTTGCCAGTTCCCAGTTGCCAGGGGCCAATGAATAAGTGTATTAGTGAGGCAAGTAACGCATGTGGCTTACTTTAAATTGTTTATGTGTGTGGTGCCTGTGGAGGGGGATGGGGGGTTTATTCACTTGCTAGTTAATTCCATAAAATGAACCCCAACTTAAATAAGCATAAGTAAAATTTATGTATTTTTGCTAATTACCAGGGATTATTTGCAAGGTTTATTTCATTCACAATTTAAGAATTTGTTCCAGCTCAAAATTCGATATCTTTAAATTATCTGAATTTTCTATTGTGATTAAATTTAAGTATGAAAAATTAACTAAAAATTGTCAAATGTCTAAATTTATTTGATTCAGTCGGACAAATCAGATTGTATTTTTGTTCCGGTGTCACTTCCGGTAGAGGCTTTTGTTGCTTTTTGGGTATTATGTACCCTAAATAAAATTCGGTTTTTTTTTTTTTTGTATAAATTTCAATTGGTGTAGTTTAAGTTGCAGTAAATTTATGAATCATTTACACAATTTTACCACATTTTTTAAGCAATTGTGTAAAAATGTGGTTTTGGTTCCGATTCAGTTTCCGTTTCCTGTTTGACAGACGCCAAATTTAATGCAAAATTGTTGGAATAAAATGTGTTTTAAGATAGATGATATAAATATACAGTTGAAAAATATATTAATAACCTATTCATTTTGATTTTTAGTTACAGAAAAAGAAATACGTCAATGGTGAGTATGAAATGATGAAATGTGATGAATAAAAACGAAATGATGAATGATTCATTATATTTGGATATATTTGAAATATACTATAAATGCAGGCACAAAGGATTTCTAAAAGACTGTCCAAATGGCTTACTCACAGAGCAAGTATGTATTATACACACACACACACACACACACACACACACACATAGGCACACACACTCAGTCATGTTTATAAAGTGAAGTGATATGTTTAAGCCGCTTCAATTCATTCAAGTCATACAGTTAATTAAGTTAATCGCTTCAATATGTGAACACTAATTTATTGAAATGGCAACAACAGCAACAACAACAACAACAACAACAACAACATAAACTGCAAATTGTTCACTTTTTGAATATTTGTGTGTCTGGCGCAGAACTTCTTTCTGCCAAAATAAATGACAGACCATTTTTGCAGTTGTTGTTGGTTTTTGTCGACTGCTGTTGATAATGAAATTTATTAATGCACACACACACACACACACACACACACACTGAGTGAAACCACACCAGCAGCGCCCTAATTGTTTTCCATCTTTTGCCAGGGTTTTATCAAAATCTACAAACAATTCTTTCCACAAGGCGATCCCAGCAAATTTGCATCGCTTGTGTTTCGTGTCTTCGACGAGAACAATGTGAGTATTAAGGCCATCAGTCCTTGTCCTCGCACACCGCCATCCCCCGCACGTACCCCGTTCATCCAAATACTGTCTCAACCCTACCAGCCCCCACCACCCACCACCACCCACCGTCAGCCAGTTAGCCAGTTAGTCAGCCAATTTTTGGCCTTGCCTCGCAGCCTCTTTGACATTGTTGCTGTATTTCTACGTAAGTCGAGCGCGAAAGTTAACGATTTGAGCCAATTAGCCAAAAATGCTATTATATAATGAGGCAGCGGCAATGGTTAAGAATGGCTAAATGTGGCTATACCAAGACACTTTTGGCACTTTTGTGCCAGCTAAGATTTTTCTTTGAGATTCGAAATATAAAAAGCGAGCTGAAAACTTAAATAGAAACTTTTACCAATTTCTTGACAAATTACATAAATAATATTTAACATATTTAAATTTAGAATATTGAATTTGTTGAATTTAGATGAGAATACAGGACTTTTCAAGTTGTATTAATTTTTCGATACAAACAAATTATAAAATGATCAATCGGTAAAGTTTTAAGTCGTTTTCGATTGCAAAGGAGTCGCTTTTAACTGTGCATGAAATATATAGATAGAAATAGATATATACGTACAATGCCCTATTCTTGCTGGCAGCCCCTCGGAAAGGCTCATAAAGTGACTCATCCTCCCAACCAACCCCCACCAACCCCCACAACTTTCATTATTTATGACTTGCGGTGGAGGCGGTGACGATGGCGCCCAAAACTTGTTGTCTGGTTTCTGCACTGATTTGCAATGCTATTGTCCTCCTTCTGTGACCTTCTATTCCTCCTTCTGTTTCTCTTCCCCCTCTGTTCTGTTCTGTTCTGTTTTTGTTTTCGTCCTTTCGTTTCGTTTCTTTTCGCTTGTTTGTATTACTTTTGTGCTCGCTAGGATGGGTCAATCGAGTTCGAGGAGTTCATACGCGCCTTATCCGTCACATCGAAAGGCAACCTAGACGAGAAATTGCAATGTAAGTTTTTTGGCTCGATAATAATGATAATGAGAGCAATCACTGTCGTCATCCGACTGTGCCCTCGACTCTCTTCAATTAATGTCAATTGGCATACAAACATGTTTGATTTGTTTTTCATTCCGTGCAGGGGCTTTCCGTCTCTACGATGTCGACAATGATGGCTACATAACGCGCGAGGAGATGTACAACATTGTGGATGCAATCTATCAGATGGTGGTAAGTAAACAAATAGAAGTATTCCCCCCCCCAACGCCAACGCCAACGTCCACAATTGGTATTGTTGGTCATTGAGCAATTTATGACGGTATTATGGTATTATTTATGTAGGGCCAGCAGCCCCAGTCGGAGGATGAGAACACGCCGCAGAAGCGTGTGGACAAAATTTTCGATCAGATGGATAAGAATCATGACGGCAAATTAACATTAGAAGAATTTCGTGAGGGTAGTAAAGCTGATCCACGTATAGTTCAGGCGTTAAGTTTAGGTGGTGGTTAAACAATTCAATAGAAGCGCGCAACAACAACAACAACAACAACATCAAGAACAACAACAATATTAACAAAAAAAACAAAAACAAAAACAAATGTTTAATAAAGCAGCAGAGCAGATAAAATCGCAGCTAAATGTTTCTTAACGGAACAGAACAAAACAAAACAAAACAAACAACAAAAATAGCAGCGCTTTTGTTTTTTTTTTTTGGCTACCATATTACACTCTCCTACACAGCAAAAAACTTATATAACAATGATACAAGTTAAACGATTAAAATAAATGCTACAAATATAAAACAACCGTTAAAGCAATCAGAATCGCACAAAAAAAGTTTCAATCAACAAGAAAAATAATTACAAGCAAAAAAAAATTAAGTTTTCTCAATTTTGCGCGTCGATTAACATTCAAAATGATAATAATTTTTTGATATATAAGGATATGGAAAACAATTGAAAATTCATGTACGTTTTTATATATGTATGTATTCGTATACATATATATATTTACTCACAAGATCTATCTACAATTTAGATCCTGGCGTAGGTAACAAATTAATATGTATATATATACATATATATATATATACAAAATTAAATGTATTGCAAATGCGAATAACGTAAATAAACTTTTGAGAATACACCAATTAAACGTGAAAAAAAAAATTAAAATCATTACATACATAATATAAAAGAATAGTAAAAAATACAATAACATTCAAACGAAAAACAACAAAAATTAACGAAAAAGCCTTCGAGACATTTATAAAAATTAATAATAATAATAAAACTTAAGCATTCTTGATTTACAAAAGCAAGTAATAATGGATAAATTATATATATACTAATATATACATATGTATATATATATACATACCTCATATGGACATGCAGCAGCAACTGCAACAGCAGCAAAAAAAAAAGAAAAGATAAATTAATCATAAAAAGGAGAAAAAGAAAACGTAATTAATTAATTAATTAAATAATAAAAGAGGCATTAATCAATGCCAAGTGCAAAAGCCGCGCAAATTTAACGACATATTTTCGGTTAGGCACACACGCACGCACACTCACATCGACACACACACACACACACACTTACAAACACACACATACACCCACCCACATGGCCAGAGATGAGAGCGCAAAAAATCAGTGCTCATCTGTGTTTTATGTTTTTCGAAATTGTTTTTTTTCTTACTATACCCGCCAATTCTTCAATACATTATTTATTATTACAATAAAAGAAAAACAAAAAAACAATTCGATGCAAAACAGCAAGAAAAAAGCAACCAACGCACAAACAAACAAATAAACAACAAATGTTTAATGCTCTTCAAATATTAAAAACTAATAATAAGCTCAAAGAAAATGAAAGAACAACAGCAACAAATACAACAACAACAACAACAACAGCCACATAAGCAGCAACAACAACAAGTACAGCAACAGCAACAACAGCAACAAAATATCCAGCTCTCTTTATCTCTATCTCTGTCTATCCTCCTGTGTGACTAAAAGCCTCGTTTGAGAGCCCAAAACAGATACATCATGCGATTTAATTTCTATTCTATATGCGGTTCAGCTTTATTATTGCATTGATTTAATAACCCAGTTACTATTTTATTACAATCTATCTATTTATATACAAATATATATATATATATATCTATATACTTGAATACATATTTGCTACTTCTTATGGCTAATCATGCACATGGACATGGACAGTATCTAAAAAAAAACGAACATTCGCACAAATCATTTGCTAAATATTGAAATTAAATGACTTACCCAAATATACATATACAGCTCGATGTGTATGCATATTGTTTATTTATAGTAAAATATATATCTAATGTCTACAAATATGCCCATATTTGTCCATCACTTCCATATACATCCATACCATACCATTCGATACCAAACCATAGCTACATTTTGGACTTGGCTGACACGCATTTTTATTTAATTTTGATTTGCAACTTTGTCTACTTTAATGAGTGGCCTTGACTTACTATTTGTTAAATCGCTTCAAAATTATTATCGGCACCAGCATCGAATCTATATACAAATATAAATCCATCCCCACATGCCTATAAGCATAAATAATCGTATAAAGTTTTCTATGCAATTTCTGCAATATTTTCTTAAATTTTCTTACAATTCTTTTTGACTTACTAAGCGCACGCCAAAAAAAAAAAAAGAACAGAAAAAAATACAAAAACAAAAGAAGAAACCGTAAATAAAAAAAAAAAGCAAAAACAAACTGTCGCCTAAACTCAAATAGCTAAAAAAAAACTCAAATAAAAAACCAAAAAAATAATGAAACGGCATAGATATACATATACACATATATATATGCATATAGCTATATACCTACCTATATATATATATATACTTACATGCTAAAATATATACTACCTATAGTAAGCACTATAATCTAAAGAAAGTCAAATAACAACAAACAAAGAACAAACGCTTCTAAGAACCTCACTGAAATTCTTCGAAACCAGAAATAATTATATATACTAATAAACTAACATATAAATAAATACAACACACAACAAACACACACACACACACACACACACACACACGAATATATGAATAAACAAAATGGGAAAATTAAAAAGAAAAAAACCGTAATCAATAATTAAATAATTCGAAAGTGATATAGCTGACAAAAAAGAAATGTGTCTGTAGTTTAGTAGTTAAACGTAAAGAAAATAAAAAATTAATAAAGTAACAAAAATTATATGAAAAGAAATAAAAAAAAAAGGAACGTTACAATTTTTTTTTTCAAAACTAAGTCGCATACAGAATGAAATAGCTGTAAATAAAACAAAAAACATTTACTGTCACACGCACACCCAGACATACACACGCACACACACACACACACACACACACACACACGCACACACACACACTCACAACACCAACCACAGCTACATAAATAAACTGAAGCTTTGTTATGGCCCTGCAGGCCCAGAACTACAATATAAGTTTGTTAACACCAAAAATGACGGGTCTTAAGTATCAGTAAGTAAGTAAATTGTTTTTTTTTTTGTGGCCATGCTGCCAATCGAAATTGGCACCCAGCAAGGCATTGAAGTCAATTGTAATACAAAGAATGAGTAAAAACTTAGTTACCATACAAAATAGCAAATAATACTTACAAACAGCTAGAAGTAAATACAAAATAATAATTTTTTGAAATGAGCGGTGGCAAATTTCAGACGCCGTTGAAAAAAAAAAATATTCGAATGTCAAGTTACACGTTTCACAAGCAATATTTTTTAAATATACAATTATATATATATATATATGTGTGCGCATGTGTGTATACATATATATGAGAAATATTAATATAAAAAAATATACAAGATTGTATAACAAAATAATATACAATACATACAAAAAAAAAAAAAAAAAAAAACGTTCACGAAATTTGACATTTGACAATTGGTAAAACAAATCAAATATTGTAATAGATATTTTATGTGCATTGTCTGATGAGAACGCAACATTTACATTAAACCGTAATAATTATATACATATACATATATAATATGCTTACATATATATATATATATAGAGATATGTGTATATATATATAATTAAATGAAGAATAAAAAAAAACAACACATTTTTAGTGATACTCCTTAGCAAAACTCAAATCTGATTTCTTTGCTAAGAAACGTTAAGAATACAAAACTAGAAATATAATATGATAAACAAAAACAGAAAAAAGACAAGAAGATAAATATGATAACTATTTCCCCTTTTGTTCTGATTTGATTTTTATAACTATTTACTGTTATTTATTATTACAACGATGATGTTTATTATGTATACACATACATATACTTATATACATACGTACTTACTTATAAACCACAACAAACAACAAAGAACAAAAAATGCGAAATTCTTTTACCACACATATATTTTTTTTTATGTAATAAAAAAACTAAAACGAAAGGAAACGAAACGAAAAGGGACAATTTATCTTGTTACTGTCAGAAATATTACTTACTTCAAATAAACATTTTAAAACGATATGCCAAATCGGTGTCTTGTGTGTAGTCCTTTTCCCACAGTCTTGCAACAGCGATTACCTCCGGCTTACTGCCCATTAAAATTCACATACAGGTAAGTCCCAGCATGTATTTAGATCTCTCACTGAGCACATCCCCCCAGCCGAACAACACAATCCAATCGAGGACCCACCTGAAAAGGCCGCTGCGAACTGAACAGCTGTTTGGGGCCCATTTACTGGCCTGGCCGCAACATAAGCCTTTTAATTGGCTCGAGTTGCAAAGTAAACCGAAAAGCAGCCGCCCGCAGCTGTCATAGTTTCTGTTAACTCGGCTTAACGACCATTTTGGGTAACAACGTGCAACAAACGGTAACTCGGCGTATACGCAATTTTACTTAATTACAGCATGAATCGCATGGATTGCTTATAATAAATCCGCAATTACATAATTAATGCGGGTCACCACTGGCCTGGTAAGTACTTATGAACGACATGGTAATGCCCTAAAATCACGCCAAATCCGAATCTTGTCCAAATAGTTATTAACTCGACGCTGTCGCATGGACTTAATCAACAAATGTCATTATTACAACGAGTCTAATTTGCATTCGAATTGAAAAGTATTTTACATAAATTTGTGGAGCTCCCGAATTTTTAAAATTTATAAAATTAGCGAATTTATATTTACATTTAGTTAGTTACAAAAACAACAAGCGAACATTTTCAACTAGAAAAAAAGCTGAAGTCCAACATTTAATAGGCTTGATAAAACTGAGATAATATAAGAAAACGATTTGTATCGATATTCGCGAAGCTGGAAAAGTTATCGATTCATTAAAATGAAGTCTCTGCTTCTTATCGGCCATTTTCAAATAGAAACTAGCCTATTTTGAAAGGTTTTTTGCGTTCAAATTCAAAGCTCAGTTTCTACAAATTGCGACAAGTTCATTAGACATTTGGCCATTTTGCAATTGGCTTTGCATTGGACTCCTGCTATTTGTGGTTTGTTGCCAGTTTGGCATTGCATGTTCAGTTCATTTGGCATTTAACACATTCCGAGTTTCGTTCCACAAATGCAGTTCAATTGTTTCAGTGTTCATTGATTTAAACGGCTCGTTTTCACTTGATTCGATTAAATGTGGAATTTTTGCATATTTTTAGTGGAATGTGTGGGTGGCTTGGCCTGCTGTGGAACTGAAAACCACATCCTTGTGCATATGCTATTCCCCACCCAGCGGGTCTGACTTTCCTGTCTGGTTTGGATATTTTGGGTATGTTGTTACAAAATGTTGACATTTGAATGTGGTCGCTCTGAGTGTTGGTCTAGGTGTAGAAGTGTATGCCTTAATTACCTTTTGCGTTTGCGGTTTACAGTTTCGAGCATGAAATACTAATGGAGTTGAGAGCACCAGTTTTTGGCATTGCGGTGCTGCATGTTGCAAGCAAACACCTCGTGCATAATAATTTAATTGAAACAATGACAGATACTTACTAGCCATACAAATATCGCACTCTCTGTGTGTGTGTATGTGTGTGTGTGTGAGTGAGTGTGTGTATTTGTTTGTAATGTTCTGCGGGCAGCATTCGTCGTCTGTTTTATCTAGGCAGCCCGACTATTTATAATGAAAAGGCTGCCAAATAAAAATGAAAATAGCTTTTGTATGGTTTTTTTTTGTTTTTGTATTTGTGTCTATAAAATTGATGCTGCCATTGCTCGGCTGCGCAGCTGCTGCTCCCGGCAATGGGCTAATATGCAAATAAACGGTACGAGCCGCGACGAAACGAAACAGATAAATGTGGCAACAATGAATGCAAAACAATGCCACATGTACATGATTTTCTCTCGATGAACATGAAATTCAAATTATCAATTTTACAGCGAAGCATTCTTCGCATTGCTTGCAAAGCACCTAATTCCAGCCAAACCAGCTCCCTCCCCCCCACACACCGGAGAACAGCCCACAGCCCACAGCTCAACTAAGACAAATAAACATTAATTGGCTCCGTTCAATTCCTCAGCATTTCGTACATGCTTTCCGTTTATTGCCACTGCGACGCGTCGATTCGGACTGCTGCGGCTGCTGCTGCGACGGCTGCTGCTGCGACGGCGGTTGCTGCGACGGCTGCTGCTGCCCAGTGACGCGTTCGTTTTATCAGCGGCAGTAACAGCGACTGTAGCAGCGCAGCGACTGTCAGCAGCAGCGTCAGCCAGCAAGTAAGCAATTCCGCATCGCATCCGCTGAGGTGCGTCGATAGCTTCCCATTGAATGAGCCCCACAATCCAAATCCCAATTTATTCTTTGTGCGTTTCGAATTTTAAAGGTGCTACACAAAAGTCGACGAGCTCACCGCATGCCACCGGACAGAAGTTAAGGTTGTATTTGGATTCTGTATTTATGTATTATACAGCTAAGAATTAAGGTAAGATACTAAAAAAAAACTATTTTTATTATTGAGTCTAGTTATATTTGAGCAACTGTGCAACTGTTGCTGATTCCTTGGCCAAGCATCTGATTTATTGCTGTTTAAGCGGTTTTCAGAAAACATTAGCATTTGATTAATGCCCACTGAACTGTTTAACTAATGAGCTCATTTATTATTAGTCCAAATTGGCAGGCAAAAGTGTGAAGAGTTTTCCTACACATTTTCTTTTAAGTGATTTTTGTTTTTATTTATTGTGCCAAAAAGTTAAGATCGAGCATTCTCAATATACGTATACATTTATAGTTCGTATTGTTTTTTTTTTTAGCATAATATAAATAAAGCAAAGAGAATTTTAAAGTTGGCTTTTTGTTAGTCCAGGTACAAATATAATGGAATCACAATTAATGCTTGCCATTTCGATTTCCGTTGAAGTTAAAATAACTTTTGCGATTATACAGCGCCATCTGCCGTTGGGTAGCGTCTACACAATTCGTCTACAAAATTCGGCATTGAGTGTTCATTGGCTAATTGTGGCAAGGAAACTTGGGGTTTGCCATATCTGTTTGCGTTTTATTGTTTTGCTGTTTAGCTACTTAGCTGTTCTTTTTTTTTTTTCTATTTTATTGTTTCGCCTTTTTAGCATACAGCTCCGACAATGGGCGTCTCGTATGGGCTTCATTATTTACTATATTTGGTCAGCGAGTCTGATAGAAACTGACGATGCCAGCGTTTGTGTTCATTTAGCATTATTGTTTCTCCAGTTTATTGCAATTAAGCACTGAGCAACAACAACAACAACAACAGCAACACAACAACAACAACAACAATTGTCGGCACCTGCATAAAAATGCAAAGTAAATGCTCAATTCCCAATTCTCAATATTAAATTTCTTATTGTAGTTCCGCCCATATCGACGCTGTGGTAGCTCTTCCGCTGCCGCTGCTGCTGCTGTTACTGTTGTTGTTGCTGCTGCTGTCGACGCCGCAGCCAACGGCTACCGGGCTACCGGGACTTGGCGCACTTGGCAGATTGTGGGCCACTCGGCAACCGTTTGCCATTCGCACAAGTTGCATGCGATTTTACCGTTGCCTTCTCATTGTTATTTTATTTTAGACTCGCGTGCGTTGTGCATATTTTAAAGTACATTTTATTCTCAGTTCTATCCACATTTCTTATTTTTGTGCTGTTTTCTATTTATCTGTGGTTTGGCAGATCTTTTGTTTAAATTGTTTGCATTTAATTTGTTTTGTGGTGCCGTGCAAATAGCCAAAAGTGGTTTAGTTATACCGTATCTCGTGGCCTGTTTAATTAAATCTGCGCGCAAAGCCCCTAAACTGTTTTTGTTTTTTTTTGTGTGTGTGTGTGTGTGTTTTGTCTGTGTGTTTACATATTTATTTACGTGATGTTTTTTTTTGTTATCTAATCCAGGGCGTTGAAGCTGTCAACAGTTGACTCTGTGTATCGTTTGTGTGCGGATTTAATTTTGTCACATACATTTGTAATTATCATAATTAATAATATTTGCCATTATCATATTGAACTGCTTAGCCGCAAAGAGTGCTAAGCCCAGCCACAACAACAACACCAATTTTTTAAATCACCGTCAAGACAGGTATGTTAATCCGCTTTCAATTTAGGCATAATCCCAGCTATCTCCATCTCTTTCTATTTTACCAATTTGCATTTGTGTGGTTGTGTCTGGTGTCAGAAATCTCGCGCATTTCATAATTAAATAATGATGCAGGCAATCAAAATTGTTGCAATGCCCGAGATGGCAAACCAAACAGGCCATTGAGAGAGACATGGTCGAGAGCGAAAGGGCTATAAAGAGATGGGAAAATTGGCAATGTGTACATTTGTGTACACATCTTGCATATAGAAACACACTTGGAAAATAAATCAACTTGATTTGAGAACATCGCCATATCTTTAGCGAATAGCGTTTCTCATTTCATTATTGAGAAAGTATTTTTCTAATTTTCTTTTTATAATCCCTTGGTCCGAAAATATGTGTATTTTACACTAGTTTTGTTCTTATTTATATATTATTTTTTAAACATTAGTATTTGATTCACATAATTTAATTTACAAAAAGAACGATTTTCCGCTGACTAAATTCTAATTCAAATTGCATTACGATTTTCTGCATTTTAGAAAACATTTTTTCTAAAAATAACAGTTTGACTTTTATAGTTTTTGTAAATATTTTCTATTTTATATTATAAGAAATATATCGGAAAAATATACATTTATCTAAAAATTATTTCTAAAAACAAGAAAATATTTGTAAAATCTATATTTTTCTGGTCTGATAAAAAAAGCAATATTTTCTTTAAGTTTATTTACATTTTTCTTCAATCTCTTCAAATAAAGTTTGCATTAAACTAAATAAAAATTAACCTTTGCCTAAAGATTATCGCATTTATTTATTCATTAATTAGTTGTAACAATTTTTAAATTTAAACTTCGAATTTTACTTGTGTTGATTTATTGATAGATGATTTTTTTTAACTTAAATATCAGTTGGCGTATTTAATTACGGTTGCACTCGCAGTTGCCCACTGAATCCCTCAGGTGAATCAAGGCAAAGTTAATTTTGGCTAGGTTGGCTCTTGGACAGATGACGATTGCGTCGTCGATTGTGCGGTGATGCAGCCATTTCGAAGAGTTGGCCAAGCAGCAGAAAATCAATTGCGAGATGCCATCGAGGAGCTGCAGTGAAGTGGAAGAGTGGGGGGTGGGTGGTGGGGTTGGGCTGATTGGGGAAACTTACATGGCACCTTGATGGCGAGCAGGAACCATGATACCGATGCCGCCAAGCGCATTAATACGAAAGCATCGTTAACCAGCCATGCGGAAAGTCCGGAAAAATTGTGGAAAATGAATCTTGGCCACGCCCATTTCGAATTGCCAACGGCGTACAACGCTTGTTCAAATATATATTGCAAATGGTTGCCATATGGACAGCAATTCATAATCCACAATAAAGAGCATGGCGAACAGCTCAAGCAGCATCGTCATATGCCGCTCCACTGCACCACGCCGCTTGATCCACCTCGGACGATACTGGTCCAAGGTCAACAGCAGGCCACCCGCGTAGAATATGTTTGACCAACTGAAAGACGGCTCCTTCAGCAGCTCATTGAGCAACAACTTGGCATTGACTGTGCGCACCACATGCCACTGGTTCCACTGCATCAGCAGTCCTTCAGTCAAAATCAGAAATCACGCGCAACTTGCCAGGATCGCCTCTGCTTCCTGCGCCTGCTTAAGGGTGTCATCACAATCGTCAAGGTTATCGGAGTAGGATTTATAATGAGTTAAATTATTGGTATTATTTTTGACTTTAACAGTTATATTTCTCACATATATTTTTAATATCTTATTCTGATCACAGAATCAGTGCCATTTTTCACGGATTTATTTGTGAGCTTTGCATTGTTTATTGTTAAAGAGTTTAATCGATTGAGCAATACAGTTTTCAGTTAGTAAAAAATAAAATATATATATATATATATATACAAAAATGTATATATATATGAGGAATTACCCATGCAGTTTGCATAAATGTGCTGGCTCAGGGCAGAGGAACTTGGCAAAAAATCAATTTCTCTGTCAAATCAGTAGACGGTAAATGGAATGGGGAGCGCATGGTTGTCCACACACCCACACACACCCACACACACACACACACACACACTAGCTAACCCTTGGTTTATGGCTAAGCAAAAGCTGTCATTACACATGCTCATTGGAAAAGGAGCAGATAGGACACCCCAATTCCCCACTCCCTTTGATGATACACTCCAATCCCTGACTTGGTTAAGGCTTACTGGCTGCTCTAACTAAAGCAGTAGTTGTTCCACGCTCTACTTATCAAATGCATAGAGTGATGTACAGCTTGTCTTACATGGAAATATACATCAGGCTATGAATCGTTGACGTGGCTATGCAAGGCACGGAGAGATCTGGAGGAGTAGGGAGTAGGATCTGCTTGCATGCGTGATGGGTATGTGGTGGTTGAGCATTTCCAACTCGACCACTTGCTTGGGTTAATGTTGTTCTTGTCTTTTCGCATAAACGTTGGACCTAAAAGTCACCGGCGTCAAGTAAACATAGCTGCCACCGACTCAAAAATGTGTCCTTGACGACGGCTGCTGTTGCCCCACAGCAATTGGGGGCACCACACAAAGAACTACATATGTGTGTGTGATTCTGTCTGGACGCAAACAATCTTATTGCCCCATTCTTCAAGATTTTCGCAATTCGTTTTTCAGCTGCGAAACTCGAAAAATATAAATTATAGCAAATATTTCAATTGCACATTTGCTGTTCAATATGCATGAAGTAATTTATTTATTTATCATTATATTATTTATTCTTTATCAACAATTTCAAGTAGAATAATTTAAAGTCAATTTTCATTTAATTTCATTCAAAACAAGTCTTTTTCTAAATAGGCGAAATATTTAAAAAATACGCTTTGTTTTTTTTAAAATGAAAGATGAGAAAATTTCCTATTTAAAATTGACAAATTAGTCGCCTGTCAACTATCAGTATAATTTGTGTGCAATTGTGTGTGTGTGTGTGTGTGATTGTGTGTGTGTGTGATTGTGTGTGTGTGTGTGATTGTGTGTGTGTGTGAGGGCGAGCTCCTGCGGTTGCTGTAGAATATTCTCAGTGCTATTGCCTTCATGTTCAGCTCGGGTTCGACTTGCTCCTTGCATTTGGTCCTGGTCGTCGTCATATTGTGTTTGGCAAATCGTTTGCGATAAAGCCAACTACATAATATCTCTGTAGGCCAGGGTGAGCTCGGGGCGTAATCTTGGCTTGGGGGCGGGGCACATAAAAATGCTAAACCAGCGCTATGCTGGCGTCGCAACGACGCACACACCCAACTCATATGTACATGTGTGCGTATGTGTATGTGTTGCAGGGTGAGGGGGGGGTGGTTGGTTGGACGCAGTATAATGCGCGTTATCCTTGATTGCCTGCCACGATAGGAGGATATGAGACGGCTGCAAACAAGCGCTCAGCGTTCCTTTTTTTTTTTTCTTTTTTTTCTTATTTTCTTATTTTCTTCTTGTTTTTCTTTATTCCCTTTTCCTTTCTTTTTTTTTTTTGTCTGTGAGTCTATCGTGATTTTGCCCTTTACTTTTGTTGTTTTTGTTATTATGGTTTTTATTTGGCCTTTGGCCTGTCTGCTTTGTGTTGGCCGTGTGCTCATCATCATTTGCCAAAAGGCCAAACAAAGAACTCATTGAAATTTCATTGGTGTTATACACGGCCCACAAGTCAAGCCTGGTTGCCAAGTTGCCAAATGGCCAAGTGGCCAAGTTACTCATTTGCTGCCTGGTTGGGCCCCGGCCTAATTGATTTCCAACTGAAACTGTCAATGTTGTTGTTGGCCAAGAGGCAAATAAGCAACTAAACCAACTGAACAACAATTTTTAATTGTGCCCGGGCTAAGTTGCCGTCATCGTTGCCACCATTGCTCAGACTGAAACGGAGACCGAGACGGATGTGGAGAAGGAGGCTGCGACGCCGACTGCGACTGCGACTGCGACTGAGGCCAAAGGCAAATGAGCGAACGCCCCGAGAAATATGAACGAGGTCAATGATTGTTTACACTACACTCGAATTCTGTTTACCCGCAGCCAGCCAGCAAACGACGCACAGTGTTAGAGATTGATTAAGACGGCGGCGCGGGTACAGGGCATCTGGGTGACCAGGCTGCGATGGGGCGGCGGCGGTGGAGGTGAAGATTTAGACGATGACTGGGCTAAACGAGTGTTGCTACTTGCTACTTGCTACTTGCCACTTTAGCTGCTGCCGCCGCTCTTGTTTCTAGACACCTTCCACCTTTGACTGGAACCAAATGCTTCACATGTTGCTAACTGAGTCTCGCCGATGCCAGCAGCGTGTGTTTGTGTGTGTGTGTGTGTGTGCGCGCAAAAACAAGCACATAAATATTTGTGCTTATATTGATTGTGCTCTTGCATCAGTTACGACGACTTTAAATAAGTAGCCTGATTACTTTCACAATTGACTGGATCAGGTGGCATCTGGTCATTCCAATCCCCCCCCCCCTCCCACCAAAACTTGCCACTGAAAAATGTGAATGACTGGCTATAAAAATTCAAATCGATATTGGCATCCTTGACTTCAGTTCAGACAGCAGATGGCTTCCACTAAATGCAGTTCTCAGTTTATTAGTCGAAATTCTCTACGAAAATTATGGTTAACAAGAAAAAGCGTTTATCTATGTGAATCGAAGTAAATCGGCTAAAATATTGAAATTTTTTTTTTTTATTTTTTTTTTACTAGATTTTAAATTGTTTGGCAAGCAAAAATAAATTTTATTTATTCAATATAGTTTTGAAAACTCTTTTACAGTAATCAGTTATGGAATCAGATAAACTAATTACTTAATTACTTTCTGCAAATACAAATATATCAAAAGTATACCATAATGATGTTCCCCTACGGCTTTTTGCTTCCGGAACAAATAATAGCAATATTTTGACATTAATTTCGATTGCGCTTTTGCATTTCTTTTGGTAATCGGGCGTTTCCGTTTCCGGTTTGACTTATTTCTTTGACGCGAATATTCCACATCATCTTTCGACTGATTGTGTCAAAAGCAGCTATTTGATACAGCGTTAAGATTATGATGTTTTTATCTGACAAATATGAGAATCTGGTTAACAGGCATAATTTGAGACATCTTTTTTGATATATTGTCATATATTGATCCGATTGCCGTCGATAAAATAATGATAGAAAATATGCGTTGCATATTTAATGAAAAACTTACCAAGATAAAAAATGGATTTTAATTTATCCATAATTCATTTATCGACTTCATCCCTAATAATAATGGAAGTCCGATAAACTTTGTCTAAATTTTAATTTACTTGCGATAAATTTGTGAATTGAAATCATTAATTTTGATCATTAAAAATCCGTTGATTTTGGTATATATATATTTATGTGCTTGACATGGAGATAGCTACGCTAGAGTAAATGCACAAGGACCACTTAAGTGGATAAGTTGAGTGCATCGCTTGGAGTTATGCAAGTAAATAATTGGGGGCGTGACAATTGAAAGCAGTTCTAACTGTAAATAAACACCGCGCCGGCAAATGGCAAACGCCGTTTGTCTCTATTTCCATTTCTCTCTCTCTCTCTCTCAGTGTCTGACTGTCTCAGTCTGTGTCAAATATTACGCATACGCCACGTTGAGCTCATCGCTTGAGTTTGGCGCTAAAGTGCGGCTCGTGCTGGCGCCGCCATTTGCTGAGTGTGACTGAACTCTCGCCCCGTGGACAGTTGAGTCCTCAGCCAGCCCCCCCACACCCTTCCCAGACCAGCACACAGCTCTGCTAAGAGCATGCTTCAAAGCACTCTTCACACTCAGCTGTGTGTGTGTGTGTGAGTGTGTTGCGTGTGTGCGAGCGTCGCTTGCAACCAATTTGCAGTCCGTCCATCCGTCCATTAATTTCCATTTGCCGAGCAATATCTCAATAATTATGCTTTGTTGGCTAATGTGGCCACGCCCATTGAATACACGTTGAGAGCCATTTGGCAAATTCTTATGCCGCACGCAACAAATTAAATAATTATGCGCTTAATTATTTTCGGCAAGTAATTTTTACCAAACAGTTCATTCTTTGGACAATGATGTTTTTGACGGGTTTGTCTTAGCCAACTCAATATTTAATTGTTTTTTAATTTGTATCTTGCTCAATTCCAAAATGGTAGTTAAACAGACAGCTGGCCAGGCATTTAATAATGCTCCCAGAGATAGAAGTGGAGAGAGAGACAGCTAAAGAGATATGTATAGAGAGAGAGAGAGAGGGAATCCATAACAAATAGAATATGGGTGAAGTGACAGCGAACCAAGGAAATCCATTTAAGCCTCTTGTAGCTAAATTGATTTCTGTGATAAAACTTTGATGCACAGACACAAATGATCATTGGGCAGCTGATGATTAAGTTGTGCGTCCATATTTATATTTGCATTTTGAACAGTGAAAAATTATAGTCGAAAATTTAATTATCCTTTGTAACTTTAAATTCAATTTGCAACGTTGAAAGCAAAACTTAAAACTACAGAAAACACAAATTGTCAACTCGGTTTAGTTTTCAAATTATATTAGCCAATACGATTAAAGCCTTTTATGTTTTTCGAAATTTTTCATCGATTTTGTCCTATGCACTTAGGCATTGTTGCAAAGTTGCAAGTTGCAAGTTAATCAAATTAAACATGAAATCAGTGTTCAAAGTGTTTCGGGTGAAATTCTCACTTAAATGTGTCAAAATTTGCGAACAACTGCATTTCACAAAAACCAACCAAAGGAGGGGAAAAATCCATAAATTTTGCTTTACTTCAATTTTGGATACCGCAGAGCTGCACCCACCAAAAACCCATTAGTGGGGCAAAAATAATACTCATGGCTGTGTTGCAAGTTGGGCGCTGCCTGCTTGAGGAGCTGCCACTCCCACACTGCCTACCTCCTGTCTGAGTCCCTTTCTCTCTGCTCATTAGACCGTTATAACAACTGTCCCAACTTGGCAAAGCCCCTCCCCCCGCCCCTGCATGTGTTCATTCATTTGAACCGGCCCTGGCACTCGCAGTGGCTTTCGGGCCAACATGCTCTGTCACATTAGCCAAACCAAAATTGCATTGCCTTAGTCTAAGCTGCTCGTCGTCGCTTAATGCAAAACTTATTATGCGAATTTGTGGGCTTACAAGCAGGGCCACCAGTTACATCAACATCAACACCTCCATCCACCAACATGGCCATCGCCATCGCCATCGCCATCGCCATCGCGCAGGCTGTGTTGCCGCCGACGGCGTTTGCCATAAACTCAACGGATATTTGTCGGCTGGTTTTCGCCCGCTTTGGTGGGCTGGACTAGGCTGAGCTGAGCTGGGATATGGTCGGGTGTCCGTGTGCCGAGAGTGCAGTGTGCATTTGTGCAATGTGCGCACTAATTACGACAAGGTCGGTGCACTAATTAACAATGGCTCTGAGCCAGCTAAACGATATGGTGCCCCAGCGGCCAGGCCAGGACCCACCTCAAGTACAGCGCAAACATGGCCATCCAGCGACCCTCAGCCAGAGACTAAAGCACATAGCCCAGTTATCAGATACCAAATGCCAGAGATCTGTGACCAAAGACCAGCGACTTGAAAACGGAGAACAGCGACGAGACCAACCATAAAAGTCACTGCACCTGTATATATAAATGTGTGTGTGTGTGCGAGTGTGTGTGTGTGCGAGTGTGTGTGTGTGTCATTAATATAACTATTTTATCTTTTATAAAACTGAAGATTCTTATAGCCTACTCATTATTTATGCATTGAAAAATGCATGTCCAAGTTTTTTGGTCTGCCTGCCTGGTCACATCATCGGGTTGCGGATGCGGATCACCCCTTCAGTGAATTGCAGTTATGCAGCCAGTGGGATCCAGCTGCAGCCACTGTTCGGGCAATGGTGGAACTCGTGGAACTGTGCAATATTGTCCACTGACAACGCTGACAGTTGCTTTAGCTGCTCCACAGGAAGGATATTATTTCGGATAGTATTTAATTGTCCATTTTTCTCTTTTTGGTATGGATGACTAATTGCAATCCTTCATCTACTATATTCCCTTAATGTGTGTCTCTCTTTCGATGCTCCTCAACTTTCCAATTATTTTTTTTCTCTCCCGATTTTGATGTAGTTTCTTTTTGCTGTTTTCGTTTTATTTTGCTGTAGAAAACTTGATAAATACTTTTTGCTCGAAATGAACAATTTGCGTTGCAATTTGTTTACCATTCTCAGCATGTCCAACTGTCTGCTAGGAGACATAAACTACCATCTGAATTGGACAAAATACATGTAATCCGACCTATATTTCATTTGGGGGTTTCTTACACCTCCTCTGATATATATATACAGTTCACTAAGTGGACTCTTAACGGCTTTCATATGCGCTCCAAAATCCGTTTTCTTACGCGATGCTTTGGTGAATATTTTGCCTGCTGAAAGTGCTGCAAATTGTTGTTGTTGTTGTCGTTGTTGTTGTCGTTGTTGCTGTGTCTGGCTTAAAATAACAACCATTGAGCGGGAGGCGGACCCTAGTTGTGGTCCAGGGAATGAGTGTTGCTGATTTGATGCGATTATATAGATGAGATTTGTGATTTTTTGCTTTTTTGCTTTTTTTTGGCTTGAGGGCAGGCGCCAAAAATGTTGCCGCACTGCTAACGGGGAAAAGCTCAAAGCTTTCGATTCAAGAAAAGCTTGTGGTGAGTAAACTCAAAAGAGCGAGAGCGCAACAGAGACTGACTGCTCGAAAGCTCCTAAAAAAAAGGGTGCCTGTGAGCCTACGGTGGGTGGAGGATGGGGGGGAGTGTGGGGAGTAGGGGTGGGCTTAGGCGGAACTGCGTGGGAGTTGACGCTGCCAATGTCAATTGCTTGTTTTCTAAGACCGTGTGCAGTACTTTTAAGCCTGTGCCTTTTCTCAACGTTTGCATCCCAGACAAAAGAACAAAAATACACACACCCACGCACACACACACACACGCACACACACACACAGTAGTGGACGGTTTATTCCCGTGCTTATTTTAATGTGATAATATTACTTATACGCCGCATAGACCATTTCTTGTTTCTTCTTTAAGTTTATATTTTGCAGTTTTTAGGTCCAAGTAAAATGAATAAAATTTATAACTGACAATAAAATAAAATAAATAAATAAAATAAAATAAAATAAAATGTATTTAAGACGCATTGTCTTGCCATGGTAGATAACGGTTTTGGTATATTTGTCCATTTTGGTAGGTGCTAATTAAGTTTATCTCTTAATTAACTGCATTGAAATAAATTGTTGACAAGTGCCAGACAGCCTGGAGCCGACCCAATTGATGTTCCAAGTTCCAAGTGCTGCCCACAAATTAGCTCAGTTACATTTTCACTTACAATTACACTCGCATATAATCCGAAACCACATTTGGCCAGCATTTGCCTGGCTTAAACTCACAGGCCACTTCTGCCTTTTCTGCCATGTTTGCTAGTGATTAAGTATTTTCAGCTCTTGTGCTCAGTATTGTCCTTTAAGGGAAAACTTAGTATAGCTCTTGGGATAAAGAAACCTTGTCGATTTGCATTTTCATCTGCATTCTGAATAATTAATTAAAGTGCAAAATCGCTCGAAAATAAATTGCAATGCAAATTCTAATTGTAGTTTTATCTGAATTATAAATTCAACTATAAAAAACTTTTAACTAAGCAATATATAAAATCTAAATTTTGCATCTTAGCTGGAAAGCCAAGAAAGAGTTAATAGTGGATATCGATTTGAATAATTTTTAATGTTGAATCGAACTTACAAAGTGATTAAATTAAGAACGGATATTACAGAATATAAAGACTAATTTGGCTTAAATAAAAGTAGTATTAAAATAGATTATATGAAGACCATCATATTTTGGCAGTTAAGGAAACTTCGTAGAACTGCGTGTTCCGGTTATGTGACTTGTGGTTGTGCACAACAAGGCGAGGAACAAAAGTTGCGTGGCAAGTTTTGGAAATGCTTTGGCTTGCAGATTTGTGGCGCATTTATTTATTTATTTCAACTATTCTGGCGATATCAATGTTATTTTAGCCAACCAGCAACGATGGCGACTGCGACTCTGGCAGCGGCGGCGACTGCGACTGCGACTGCAGCTGCTGTGCCCCGAGCTATGTTGGGTTATGTTTTTTTTTTTCGGCCTTTTTCTTTTGGGCAATCGCTCGAAAGCTCGCTCCAGGAGCACAATCCAACCCGCCCGTAACGATGCGCGTCTCTTCAACTTTAGAGTGCTGAGCTTCGTCGTCGCTGGTCGTCCTTCTCGTCGGTGGTATCAACAAGGACATTCGACCTACTGTTGATTGCGCACCAAAGCTTTTTAGTTGATTTTCAGACCGTGCCACGAACGGAACAAAAGTTCTGCGCTGCGGCGGAGTCAACAGCGAGCGCCCAAGCAGCATGCAGCGTGTTTCTTAAGACCAAAAACTGTTGTTGTTTTTTTTTTGGCCACTCTTAACATTATTGTGTGTGTGTTGTGTGGCTCGATTCCAAGCGACTACTATAAGGTATATATATTTCAATCAAATTGCTGCCTGACTTCATATTTTTTTCCATTTTTTTTTTCACATATTCCTACCCAAAAATGTTGCTCAGTTATTTGTTATTTGTTTTTTGTCTGGTGACTTGTGCAAAATAAAGTTCGGTCGGTCAAGTGTTTTACAGCTAAAATGCAGATGTCAGGCGATGCCAGTCAAAAGAACGCGGCTACTTATTATTGATAAAGCCAACACACACACACACACACGGCTCTACTACTTTATAAAACCACATACACACACACACACACACACACACACACACACAACCACAAAAATTGAGTAAATAGCGTAGAGGATGGGAGAAAGGAGGGACGAACTGTAGGAGGAACACACTAAAAAACGAGTCTGACAACTTAACGACTTACTTAGTCAAATAGAGAGGTACGAGGACACAAAATAACATTGCCCAAAAATATAACGAGTGAGTGACACAACCTGAGTGGGTGTGTGAGCGGGACGGGGCTAGAGACAGAGATAGAGCTAGAGCTAAGCGTTGGCTGCATAATAAGTGTGGGAGTAAAGAGGCAGCCTAAAAGACTGCCCAACCAGGACATAAAGGGTAACAGTCACACGCCAACACACACACACACACACACACACACACACACACATATCCGCCCACTGGCGTTGTCTAATAAAATATTACTTTTTTTTCTCCTAGTTTTTTGGTTGAGGACGAAAGGTGGCCAAAAAATGTGATGCTGTTTATGGGCCTTCATTTTTCTTCTTCTTTCACTTCTGTTGCGTTTTGTCGTCGTTGTTGTTTTTTTTTTTGGTGCTGTGGTCGCTCAGCTCGCGTGGCACACGAAATTGAATGAATGTAATCAAATCAGAATGGAAGAGGTTATGTAAATGCTTCGGCTCACGTGTGTCGGCTCCAAATGTTTCTCTCATTCGCGCTTGTTTCACGGCTGCTGCTGCTGCTGATTCTCCTGCTGCTCCTGCTGTTGGCTTTTCTCCCGCTGTTGCTCTCCTGGCCAGCAACGATTATTTATATAGTACTATGCAAACTTTTTCTTTTCTTCAGCAAAACGTTGCTGTTGGTTGGTATTTGCATAATTTACAGCGCCAGTTAATAGCCAAACACATGTGCTCAAATATTTCGTAGTCCGTGGGTTTTTTATACCATGAACCCACTTAAAATGGGTATAATGGTTTTGGGCAAATGTACGTAACAGGCAGATGGAAGCATCTCCGACCCATAAAATATATTCTTCTTGATCAGTTTCAATAGCCCGTTTGGCCAACTGCCAATTATATAAAGATCAGAAAAGAAACACCCAAGTTATAGTCGAAAATTTATATATATATGTATATATAAAATCATGTTGAGCAGCCGCAAGCATTTCCTGTATTCGATTATTTTTACCCTCCTATATAGTAAATGAGTTTTCCTGCTCATATCTGGGTTTAAAACTTTTTAAAGTGAAATTGGCGAATAAAATTAAAATAAATTTGTCAACTGGTTTCAGGGTATACCGTAGTCGAGATAACTCGACTACAGCTTTCTTACTCGTTTCTCTCTATTTTTTTTATCGGGACTGGCTTCTTTTGCTAAACGTTTTGTTTCAGTTTCGGTTTTTCTGCTAGGGTTTACCTGCGGCTTCCTTGAGGCGTGTTTCTATGGGTTGCTTTAGCACTTTTATTTTAAAGAAAATACGCAAAACTTTGCTTTGTTTACTAACAATTTAAGGGCTTTAAAACTGAGTCAAACATAAGATAAATATAATCCGCAACACATACACACAGAGTACGACGCACTGAGTGAGTTACAATCAAGTCAGAAATTGCAAATTGAAAAATCTAATAAAAATATAATATATATATATATATATATATATTTAAAATGCAATCACAGCAAAATATTTCACTAAGAAGAAGCAATCTAATAAGGGAAGCACAGCAGAAATATAAGTAGATTTAGAGATGCAAGCGGAAATGGAGCTGAAGTCAAATCTGGGTTTGTGTTTTATTCGTTGGAAACAAAAAAAAAAAAAAACCCCAACACCATCAGCCGTTAACCCTAGACCTTTGCAGATACCCAAAATCCGAGTGCCTAGGAATGGAAATTAGTTTGCTTGTGGAGAGGGAAAGATGAGGCACGTAAATAATTGCGTGCTTAGAAATTCCATTTAAAAAGTGAAGCAGAGTCGGGAAACAAGCGGATATTTTAGCTTCAACCGCTTAGCATTAATAATACGCTTGCAGTCTTAGCTAATTGAGTTGATAAATAGTTAATAACACCACTAAACAAGCTGTTTATTAATTATGCACATCGAATTAACTCTATACAAATACATATATAAATACGTGTATTTTTCACAACTTGTTTTTCGGCTCGGATTGGGAGGATTTTGCTTTTCAAGCCAAATACAATTAACTAATTTTTTCGATTAGATTGACTAACTTGATCATTTTTACTAATTCATTTGTTTTTGCAGATTTTAGTTAGCTATTCAATAGAATCTTGTAGAAGATACTAAACTTTTTATTCTGCGCCATCGATTATATATTTTCTTGATCAGCATCGATAGCTGAGTTGATATAGCCACGTCCGCCTGTTCATATATGTATCTATGTCTCAGTTTGAAGTTCCAAGTGCCTCAATTGTTAAGCTATCATAAATCTTGTCATATCTCCGACTTTCCGCTTCAAAAACGACACATGTCGGAGCCGGCTGGATTTGGAAAATATTTCTACTTAGCCAGATATACAAAACCAAACTTCATTAATATGTGTAAAAGTATGTTTCGTATATTTTGACAAAAAATCATAGAGTTACGATTAGTTTCTCAAGTAATTCCCATAGCAACAATCGGTCGATCGATAAGTTATTGTGTAGCAAACAGTTTTGATCAAGCTCAACAGATATGAATATTATTATCGAATTGCAATATCATATAGTTTTTCATATGAATAGTCGGTATATCTTATAAATTTATACTGAAATTTAGATGTCGGCAACTTGACTCCGCACTACAGGGAGAGGGGAATGCAATCTGTGGCGTGTCCAATGTTGGTGTTCTTTCTCGGTTTTATTTACCTCCACTTATATTGCTTAAGTTCTGGCTGCCCTTCAAAGCTGCTGACATTCTATAAATAGTGGAATAAGCTGTGACTGTTATGCAATCAAAATATTTACCCAGGTGTAATGATTTCGTTCGAATGAGTTGGCATTTAAATTTTCGCCTCGTTCACATTTGATAAACCCTCAACACAACTGCGAAAATGCAGTGTGTGTGTGTGTGTGTGTGTGAGAGAGTGGAGGCATCTTCAAGCAATTAGTTTGGCAAGCCCCGTCAGCTGGCCAGCCAAAACGAATTGGCTCGAGTTGAGGAAAGTTGGGAGTGTATCTTCTAAGTTGTTTACAAGTCGTTTGGCAATTATTCAATTAAATGGCGCAGCCAACGGGTATTTTATATAATTTTGACGCACGAACCCACAAAAGTTGAAATGCATTTAGAGCTAAGCGGAAATCGCGTAATGCCCACCAAAACCCCACCAACAATTCCAAGAATGGCATGGTGGGGAGAAATGTACGAAATTCTAAAGATGGGCAGGTTTGGATTCTATTTATTCGGTTTAGAGTCCATGTCCAATATGCAATTGCGCTGCTGCCGTCGGCCTTAAAAGTATGCTCAATTTTCGTTCCTTTCAATTTCCTAGACTGACAGATACAGATCCAAGCGCCTGGAGCCTTTGACACAAACAACTTCCTCTAGCAATGTGAACGGAGGAATGCTTCGATGGGGTGGGGGGGGGGGGTTGAGCTGTGGTGTGTGTGTGTTTGTGTGTGTTCTTGTGAACGGGATGCTTGGACAGCTCGTTAGCAATTGCATCACAGACAACATGCAAAATGCCGTGTCCGACCTGTCCGTCCCTGAACGACAGAAACACCCCAACCCCCCACCACTCAGCTGTTATATGTATATATGTATTTAAGAAATATATGTGTAAGCAAGTTTTTCGGTCCTGGTCCTCTCAGTTCCGCATCATTTGTCCTTTCTGTTTACCTAACCAGCAAGCGGCTATTTGCATGTTGACAAGCAAAAAATACATATTTCCAAAGCGCAAATATATATTCAGACAGAAGTAAATACACACGAAATGCATTTGCACTTATTTAAACGGAATACCCTTAATTAAATGTTATGTCATCTGTAATCGATTGAACATGAGCAGCGCAAATAATCAGAAAAAATAAGCAGAGAAAATGAGAATGCATTTCATTTAAATAGATGCATTTTTCCGCAAAGCGGACGAGAAAATATTCGAAACTTAAAATAAAATAAAAAATTTAAATGTTGATGAAAACTTTAACATTTTATAATTGTTGAAAGATAAAAATTAAGCGAAAAGGGCAGTCGCTGACTTGTTGCAAAGTTGGCAAAAGCGATAATTACGCATAAAATGCTTGCTTGGATAACAAATTAAATAAATATTTCGTAAATTTTATCTGATTTTATTTTGCTATTATCCAACCTGAACTAGGAGGATTTGGTAGGAAATGTAGCAAACAAGGGGACAACGCCCCAAAGGTTACTATTCTGTTTGGGCTATATCCGCGGAGAATTGGGAAAATGTTTGTGGCTGTGGCCAGAGTTTGTGGGCTGTCCACACGTTGTCAGATTGCCCCTGCAAATTTCATCAAAAGTTGTCGCCAGCATCATTTCAGCCTCATCCGCGTCCTCCTGCTCTTGCGCCTATCTATCCCCGCATCCGGCATGTCGGAACATGGCCGTTAAATTTGTCCGCAACTCGTAAAATGGCGAGAGTCCAACGCGAAATGGAATATGAAAGTGGCTGTCAGTGAGGCTTTCGGAAAACAAAAGAGATAGCTAGATAGATAGAGAGATAGAGGGAGAAAGGGAGAGAAACTTTGAGGGGGAAATATTTTTGTGTTTTATGATTGCGTTGTGCAAGTTGTGTCTAATTTGTCATTTAAATGTTTATAATTATGGCTGTTGCTTTGAATTCAAGGCTGTTGCGTGCATCAATCAAGATTATTCCATTTTAATGGTACAAATATGTAATACACACAGAAAGAGAGAGGGAGAGAGAGAGAGAAAGAGAAAGAAACGTGTACCCTTCAAGTAACTAGTTGCAATGGCCAATTGAGAGCCAATTAAAAGAATTTTGCAACAAGATATTAAACAAGTTTGTTCCGCAAATTATTAAAATTTTAATTACTCAACTCTGTGGCAAACTTTTCGTCATCCCATCGGTCGACGTCGACATTTTCTGCCGTTGCCGCACAGATAAAGAACCCATGAGAAATTTCCCTATATTTTTTTCAAGTCGTCAACCAAATGCTCTTTTCCAGATTGTCATAGATTTTTGCAAAATTGGTACAAAAATCCAGAACAGCAAGAACATCTTGCCATAATTGTGATTAATCTCTGTCTTCCTTATATTTCAATGGGTAAAAAAAATATATAAGCTGCAGGAATGAATCTTAAAGAATATAAGCTCAAATTGTTTTTTATTTTAATGAGTGAATTCTTGCAGAGATGTATTAAAAACCTTAAGGAAAAATGCAAAACCTGACTGACTGACTGACTGACTGACGGATTGCCGGCAGTTTCTTTTGGCAGCGGCCTGGCATTGTGAGATGTCCCTGGTTGCTTCAGCCAATGCCGTCGTCCATTTCGTTATGTGTTTTGTTGTTGTGTTTTGGTTTGGGGCCGCACACCAAAAAAAAAAAACCCCCACACACACACTTACACACAATACAACAAAACGTCGCTGACATGCTTAAATATCAAAGTACCTTTTGCTATTCATCAGTGGAACGCGACGCCCTGTGGGTATCCAGTGGGTGGGTAGCCCTTGTGCCGTACTCTGAATGTGGCAGGTGCATGGACTGTGGGCTCTGTGCTCTGGGCTGTGGCAGCTGCATGATGAATGACGTTGCGCCTCGACAATGTGCCTGCCTCTTTGTTGATAATATTTGTGTGATTTTTTATGCTTATATACATATCTATCTTCCTTTAATCTCTGGTCGCTGTTATTCTTTCAGATCGAGCCAGAGCCAAATTGGGATAAGACACGCGCCTTCAATTACCTGTTGACGTTAATAGGCTCGTTGGTCGTTGCTCGTTGCTGACCCATCCGAGTCGAGTGGGCATACACAGCACACCAGAACACCATCAATACACACACACACACACACCCTCTCACACCCACATAGAAGCGACCACGCAATCGCTGCGGCAACACAATGGGCAAGAAGAACTCTAAATTGAAGCAGGACACCATTGATCGTCTGACTACAGATACATATTGTGAGTATAGCGATATACCCCTGTACCCCCCCCCCCCCCCCTCACTGTGTATCACTGCTGTATCAACCTACTTGAGCGCGCACAAATCATGCTGGGTGCGTTGCAGCCTTGAACTCTATATGAGTTATGGTTTGGACCATTAAAAAACTCTTGAAAGCCATTTTGGCAGCCGAAACGTGCGCATTATGTTTCTGGCTTATAGTATTTAAGTGTGTTACTCCCATTTAAGTGCTCCAACAAATGTGAATAGTTGCAAGGCAGAACAAAAAAAAAAAAAAATGGCGACAATGCTGGTTTTTGTTAGTTGGCAACAGCCCATAACAAAGTGGCCATAATGTTAATTTTATTTATAAATTCAGTTCGACTGCAATTGCAATAATTCACAAATCGATGTAAATGAATTAAATTGTGTTATGCCAAAGTGATACAATCACATGTTAAATTCCATAATTTATAATCATTTTAATTTATAATTTTCAATTGATAATAATTGATTAATTGATAAATTAAATCAACTGCGAAATATTTCTGCATTTCTGGATTGGATCCATCTGTCAGCAATGAGGTCCTTTTTAGTAAACCTTTTAGATTTACTAGATGCCGAAGGGCTTTTTTGCTTTGTGGCAGAGGCAAGTTGCAACGAGCATTGGCATAATAAGTATGAGTTGCACAACGCAAAAGTTTTTGAGTGTTCGAAGTGCGCCAAAAACATTTCATCGCATTTCAAATGCAGCTTAGGGATTGCTTTAAAAGCCGACGGAGCATTCTTTATTGGCCAATGCTTAAAGTGGATTTATTGTTGGCAACAACAACTGGGCTGGAAACTCTACTATTCTGCGCTCAAAGTTACAACTTAGATTCCCTACTAAGTGTGTAATCCAACCAAAGATTTGCCACAATTGAATCACAGCAATGCTTAATGCATAAATGTTAATGTCTCTATTCAGTTGTGATAATATATAGTCAGATAAGCCAGACATGGCATAAAATATATATATTATATTTTCGTATGCCGGTTGACATTTTCTGTAACCATTTCTGTTGGCTTAGTCAGGAAAAGCGCATTAGAGTGCAGTCGAGGAAAAACATTGTGAAATATGGACAACATTTGATTACTTTTTGCCGCCATTGCAATTTACTGCTACTTACGACATTATATAACACATGTGTGTGTGTGTGTGTGTGTGTGCAAGTGTGTAGCACTTTCATGTCAATTTCGGTATGTGTTACACTTCTACAAACAGTCGCAGCAAGGCGACAGAAAATCGCTTTTAAAACTGAAATGCAGACAGCATCATTGCAAACCAGATGCAGGAGCAAGACTCTGGAGCTAAAACCAGAACCAGAATCATAACCAGAAGCAAACTCAGACCCAGACTCAAACCAAGGCCCAGACTGGTGCCTGGTGCCTGTCGCAATGTCACATTTGAACTGCAGTCATTTGGCACATGCTCTTTGCTATGCAAACACACACAGAAAATAGTGGTGTCCCCCATATCCCCCCTGTTGTCCCCACAGAAACGTCTGTCAGTTCATTTCGCACGCATTGGCATTCAGTCAGTTGGGACACTCAAATTTCAATTGAATGTTGAAATTATTATTGCACTTGTTGTTTTTGTGTTCAATGGTCGATGGGGGCAGCCCTATTGTCACGTTATCTCTCTCTCACTCTCACTCGCTGTCTGTCTCTGTGTCTGTCTCTATCTCGCTTCCTCTGAACATGTGTATGTGTCAGAGCGGGCACTCAGCTTGTCTCGTCGAGACAGTTTGTTTGGCATTTAGCAGTGGAAATCAAACGAGGGAAAGCAACAAGCAACCAGAGCACTAAAAACGCACTCAAATGTTCCCCGCAATACCTCCTCCTACTCCTCCCTCCCTCCCAACAACAGCACAACGGCACCAATTTGCACATAACGGTTGTTCCTGTTCAACTATCATTCCATTGCTGCTGGCGCCAGCTGCACAGTGGGGCAAGGGGTGGTGAGCGTGTCCGGAAAGCTGTCGCACCAAATTGTTGACGTATTAAATCATGAATCACATTAAACTAATCAATTAATTAATTACATAACATGTTAATATAAATTTTGCTTTTATTTCAAGCGTGAACATTTCTCGTTAATATAATTTTCATATTATGCGTTAATAAGTTAACAACATGCACATAAATATTCCACGTATTCTTTTTTGTATTAAAAAGGGATTTATTGAATTTATAGTTTAATTAAATACTGTTAAAAGTGAATAATTAAATTAACATTTCAAATGAAAAGCAATAAAAATAATCATTTGATGCATCTGGGGATATTTGAATGTAAAATGTCGATTGAATTATTAATGAATAACACATAATTTATTAAAATTCGACGATTAAATTACGATAATAGCTATTATTATTTCTTGAGCAACTTGTTTTGTAGTTCTTATGTAAAAAAATGAAATTTTAAATTAATTTGTACTCTGAGTTGCACTATGTTTCAGCAAATAAATTCTGTGTATGTTTATAATTATAAACATATTTAAAAAGAAAAAATTCGAATTTATAGAATAAACTTAAGTTAAATTCTGAAATTCAGTTTACCACTGACACAATGGGACACGGTTTTTATTGCAGTCCCCGTGCCACTGTCACAATGTGAGTCCCCGTTCAAATACCAATTCCTTGCTTAAACATGATGCACATGTCGTAAATAATTTGCTAATGGGTCCATCGATGCCTTCACAGCACAGCAGCACCAGGAGCAGCAGGAGCACCAGGAGCACCAGCAGCAGTCCTAAAGCTCTGAGACTTATAAGTTCTTCAGCTCAATAGCTTTGATAGCAACACATTTGCGGAACTGTGTAAATATACATAGATACATGTGTAGAGCAAGTCAGTCAGTCAGTTAGTCAGTCAGTTAGTTAGTCAGTTAGTTAGTTAGTCAGTTAGTCAGTTAGTAATTCAAAGCCAGAGATGGAGCTGGGAATACTACTAAAGAGCACACAAGGGAAATGTGGATGGAAGAAAGCTGTAAAGTCGTGGAAATTGACAGGCGAATGACTTGAAGGAAAATTAGTGAATTGCCTTAAAATTATGTGCAGCAGGAAAAACTTTAGAAAAGTTAGGACAGGTTGCATTTTGCCAATTCTCCATTTTATTATGTCTCAGTAAACTCAGCAAGAGGAAATTTAATACTTCATCCACTCCCTTTTTTAATACCTTCGTGTTTCGTATCACGCTTGGCTTTTGAAGCGAAGTTGGTAATTGGTTTTTTTTTTCCCTTTTTGTTAGCTGTTACATTTACAAACTGCACACAATATTTAAATTAAAATTGCATGAAGTGTGCCAAGGCGCATTGAGTAACTGTATACTAATTCTCGAGGGAAATTAATTGGTGCATTGTTAAGTGATTGCCAAATTAACATGGACATGCCATGCAACAGGGTTGTGCCTTGCCACAATAGAATCATATTTTCGTAGTTCATAACGAATAACTATGGAAATGGGTACATCTCAAGTATAAAGTTATCTAATTATAAGAACTGCACAAGAAAATTAATTAAAATGTAGGTGGAATTTACTTTCAGTGTAAATGTGCCTAACACCTTTTAGATTTAATTGAACATCGTTGTTGTTATTGTCATAATTTATCGATAAATGCAAATTGGAATTTTTAAATGCGAAATAGCTATAAAATTTGTTTGACTGTGGTAGTAAGTTTTTTTTTTCAAATTCTAAATAGCTGACTGAATGTTCACGTGAAGATAAATCCGGCAGTATCGGAAATATATTGAGAAACCTTAGAAAATTAAAAAAAAAACACACTTTTCACCTAAAGTCAGTGAAAAACATATTATAATCTTACAAAGAGGTTGCAAAGCGATAAACATTTATATCAATATTATAGTCAGTTTCATTCACCACTTGTCTTGTTGTCATCAGGATGAAGTGCAATTAGGTATAAGGGTGAATGGAGCATTTGTTGCGCCACTCGGTTGCGTGTTTGCCACTTGTTTAAGCCCAGCTTGTTTACAGGGTATTCTTAATGAGCTTTACGGCGTACACACATCATAAAGTTGTGAGGCCACGGCAAATAGCAACAAAAAGTTTTCCGACTCACGCACATGACACACTCGCACACACCCACACACACTCGCACACACTCGCACACACCCACACACACTCGCACACATCACATATGCGCTGGCAAATTGTAGCTGGTTTTTCCCATATATTTTGTGGATTTTGCTTTTTGTTTGGATGATGGCAGCAATTCATTAATTAGCATGTGGCCACTCCCAGCCGACGACTAGGTCCTTGTTTCGTGCTGTGTATGTAGGTGTGTGCACTCTCAGTGTATCAGTGTGTGTGTGTGCTTTCAAAGAAGTTAAATTAAATCAATTTAAAATTAAATTAAATACAAAAAGTGAAATGCCGTGCTTGTTGGCCTTTTGCTGCCGGATCTGTTCGCAGCAGGCAACCAAATTGCTGCCAAAAATGATTACATAAACACTGCGAGCCACAATTGACTTATTTTGTTGAAGCAAAAAGGCACAAAATACCAACAGCGAAATAAAAAAAAAATAAAAAAAAAAACCAGCCAGCTTATCCTTGGAATGCCGAGAATTACACACCCTCGCATATCGGAGTTAATCTACTGATTTGAACTGAATATTCGGTGATTTTGTATTTAGATTGTACTAGAAAAAGGCGAAATCTATTTCTTTAGATATCTCATTATTGGTTTTTATTTTACCAAATTGAAAGTTTAATCTTAGTAAAACAATATTCTTAATACGAGTAGAAAATTGTAGGCTGATTAAATAAAAAATAGCGGTCAGATCCGGTTGCTTAGACGTCATAGATCCAAATAAATTTAAGGGAGTTCGAAAAAAATCGGATAATTGTAAGTACAGACATGTCGCATCTCATGATAATATCGTAATACCCCTAACAAGGGTATAGAAAGGTAAAATGCCGCCTTGTACAAACAAACATTTAAATCGAAATAATTTTCATCGTGTTTTTTTTTTTTTTGGTACTGCCTTAAAGGTTATGTGGGTAGGTGTGTGTGTGTGTGTGTGTGTGTGTGTGTGTTGTGGGGGAAATTGGATCCTTGAGTGGCGCACTCAATGCGCCGGGCTATGAACTAATTTGCTTTAATGCTGGCGGCACTGTTCACACACAAAACACTCATACCGACACAGACAGACACGCACACACGCACACACGCACACTCATCCTCATAGCTATAGTCAGGCAAATACAGCGGGAGATGCCCATCCAACATGTATTATTCATGCTGCCGCAGTAAAGGTCCTCCAACGTCGACATCAACTTGCCCCGGAGTTAACTTGGCCAACGCGTTGGCGTGCGTAGACTTTTAACAGGCGCTCGCTCGCTGGTGGGTTCAATGGGTTTTGTGGCTGCGGTTGGGGTCTGTCTTGGCTTGTGTGTGGCTTATAATGAGTTATATATTTTGATGCTAGGCAACCAGGGACCTTTTCAATTTGTGCTCAATGGCTGCGGCTCACTTGCCTTGCGTGCAAGACTCTGACGGCCAGTGCCCCAAGCCGCAAAGCCCTCACCACCCCGCAACAGTAAATTGTATAATGTCCGTGCTGCGTGCACGCAAAGGATATGTTGCTGTCTGAGTTGTTGTTGTTGTTGTTGTTGGTTGGATTAACCCCTTAGCACTATTGCAAGAGCTCAAGAGTTGAATATTCCAATTAATAGTATGCATCGCATATTCCGCATATCTCAACTGCTTTGAAAGCGAATTGCACCAACCTAATTGCCAACTCTCAAATATCGTATGTCCTAATGAGGGATAATCTCTTTATATAAGTATCAGCGATTAAGTGGCATCATTTTCAAAACAAATAAGGTTGCTCTAATTGGCTGCATAATTGGACTTTAGCAACGCGAAACGTATTTCGCCATATTATGCAAATTTGATTCAAGAATATTATGCAGAAAGAGCAAATAGTTAATCCTGCAAATGCAGATAAATATAATTTAATGGAAATATGTTTAATAATGCTAATGTTTATCCACTTAATGGATGCTCTTAGCTTTACTTCAATTTATGATTATTTCTACTATGGCTAAACTTTTGAGCTGTTTTATGGCTTAGCTTAAATCATGCAACTACTAAACCGATATCCCAATGGCTAAAAGAGAAACATTTTTGTTTCAATAATAAAATAATAATAATAGATAAACTTTTGATTAAATGAACTCTGACAATTCACTTGCATATATGTATCAGAGGAGGTAAACACTTGTTGTGCATCATCCTGGCAAACATTAGATGAATGTTTGCGGAAATATTGCCATTTTCATATTGTGTGAATGTTTGCCTCGACACGGAACTATTTTCCTGCTTCAACACACAACATATCTAGACAATGCTATACCCGGAAGGATATTCCATCTTTGTTATTCTTCATGGAGTAATCATTCATATTTTTCAGTGTTTTTTTATTGTCATTTGCAAAGTGGCATGTGGAAAGCGCGTTAGTTTCGCCCTCTAAGTGCAGACGTGCATGCAACACACGCGCCACAAAGTATTCTAAGGATATGTCTATATTCTTATATATATATATATATATATATACATACTTATATAAAAGCATACCTTTGCGATTGAATATAAAGCAGGGCTTAGGCTGGCATGTGTGTGTATGTGTGTGTGTGTGTGTGTGCTGGGTGTATGTGACTGCTACCTGGTCATAAATTAAATGATTTATTAAATGATATGCTCTTTAAGCAACTGATTACACACAGCTGTGTGTGTGAGGCTCGTCAATTCTCAAAGCTGTTTGGCCGGTTAAGATGCCGAAGTCTGTCAATGGCACGACATCAATTTTTGTGGCAAGTTGAATTAGCCGGAAGTGGGGCTAAGCTGCCATAAATCAGCGGCTGAGCCAAATTACTTCAGTTGCCATTGCTAAGTTGAACCCATTTAGTTGCTGCCCCAAGCTTCCACAATGTGAGGCAATAAAGCAAGAGGTAAGTAGCTCAATAGGATGAGTCCGGGTATCAATGACTGAACTAAAAGTCAGAGTTTTTCCATTTAATTTCTACCATTCAATGCCCTCAACAGGACTTTACTACATAAATATATGATTAATAAAAGCGTTTTAATTTTGGCCCTAATTTTTCACTTGTTTTGTCTCTTTTCAGTTACTGAAAAGGAAATTCGTCAATGGTAAGAGCTTTGTGGTTATACATATTTGGCAGCAATTCTCAAAAATACACATACAAATTTGCCATTTAATTTTTTTTTAAAATCACATTTTATCATTTTGCTCAGCTGTCATTTAAACGAGTGCATTCGAAATTGGAAATTACGTTGTCAAATTGATAAATGAATGAATAACGCAATAATTGAGATTCGGTCAATTCGAATATAAATATGCAACCAGCATGTATATAATTTGATGCGACATTGCACATTTTAATTAGCATTAAAAAGTGCACAAATCTCTTAATATATTTATAATCAAATTATAATAATTGCATTATACACATTTTTCTCACTTTTGCACAGCACTTTTTTTTTCCCTAAAGTTGCTGATTGCTATCATTATCATATTTATTTACATCTAAGTTACATCTCCAAATGTACACACATACATACAAAGAGACATACATATACTTATTTGTTTAATATACATTTTTATATTATTTTTTTTTTATTTTTTTTCATATGTGTGGTCAACAACTTTAACCGTTCGTCTCTTCGGTATGCTAATCTTGAATCAACTCTCTCTCTCTCTCTCTATGGTCTAACTGTATCTCACTGATTTGTAAACTGTGCTATCAAAAAAAAAAAAACACAAAAACAAAACTATAATTTTAATCTTTGACTTCCGACACGACAAAAAGGCACAAAGGTTTTCTCAAAGATTGCCCAAATGGTCTGCTGACTGAACAAGTAAGTATGAGCCAAGAGAGTCCATCGCTGAATGTTGCATCATATTTTATTTTATGCCACTCGTACTCAATCAACTACTAACCACAACCGAATCCTATTATGGCAAAACCATAAAATCATAACATGAAAAATGAATGAAATTCTGTTCTTTATCATTTTCACTAACCTCTGAAAAGCAGACAAATAGCAAAACTGTTTCCCAAAATCCGCTAAGCACCACAAAAACAGAAACAGAAACTGCAAAACTACTTAGTTTTTCTTTTTTATTTACATACTTTATATTTAATAGTTTGCTCTAGTAATTTTATGTTTTGCTTTTATGTTTGTTTGGCATTCCACACTCAACGCCATCGCCATCATTGATGCCGCATTTTTGTGGCTTTGTTTTGGCTTGTTTGTTGCTGCCACTTAAACTGACTGACATTTTTACTGATACGCCGCCAACTGTGGGTTGCTGCTATTTCTATCTCTTTCTATTGCTATCTTCCTTTTCATATTTTTTATTTGGACGTTGATTGGCTAGTTTGCGATTTCTAACTTTTTGTTTATATTTTCTTCAATTTTCTATTTTTTGTTTGAGCCCCGTCAATATTTCGACATTGACTCTGGGGATTTGTGGGTCAAAATAATGGGTTAATTAATACCATGACTATTACTTCCAATTATGTAAGAGTGGTGTGAGTAGACTAAGAACCGTTTGATGACGCAACGATAACGATAAGCATATATATTTAAATATATATATATATATATATATATATATACAATCTTGTTTACTGGCAGCTCTTGAGAAATAGTAGAATGTGTATTTAATCTTTCTTGACGTTCTATCTGTATTCAATTTAAATGTGGTTAACAAGCCTTTTTCATCCTATTTAATTCTTCAAAGTTTAAATTTAAAACTCTTAAGTGATTGGAAATATAATGCAAAATATATATTTACCTAAGCTGACTTCTCCTTTTCGTGCACTTAAAGTACAATTTATATTTAACAAACCCAGATACCCATTTGCGAAAATAAATCATTTATTAAATCCTTTTCAATCAGATTTTTTTACTCGATTGAATATTAAATATGCCAATGTAATCAAAAAATATAAATTGTTTGATATTAATTAAGTGATGCTTATCAGGCATATATTAATTGATGTATTAAGTGTCTATTTTATTGTATCATTAATAAACAATCTTTGCACACAGGGATTCATCAAAATTTATAAGCAATTCTTTCCGGATGGAGATCCCAGTAAATTTGCATCTTTGGTATTTCGAGTTTTCGATGAGAATAATGTAATGTATATTTTGTACTTTATAAATCTTGTAACATATTAATAGATATTCTTTGAATATCCCGACAGGATGGAGCAATTGAATTTGAGGAGTTTATTCGAGCGCTTTCGATTACATCACGTGGCAATCTAGATGAAAAATTACACTGTAAGTTATGCAACAAGTTAAATGGATGCATCTGTTAATTACATATATGAACACTCTATAAAGGGGCTTTTCGTCTTTACGATGTGGACAATGATGGCTACATAACTCGGGAGGAGATGTACAACATTGTTGATGCCATATATCAGATGGTGGTAAGTTTATAGGATTTAAGCAGCAATATTTTAACAAGAAATTTTCATGTCGCTTAAAAAAAAATAATAATATGTATAAATATGACAGACATCAATATTAATAATATTTTATCCATTTTCGAGCAGGGCCAACAGCCACAAACGGAGGATGAGAACACACCACAGAAGCGCGTCGATAAAATCTTTGATCAAATGGATAAGAATCATGATGATCGGCTAACCTTAGAAGAGTTTCGTGAGGGTAGTAAAGCTGATCCACGTATAGTGCAGGCGTTAAGTTTAGGTGGTGATTAACCGCAAGAATTGTAGTTGCGCCGGAATTCAAGATTGTCACAGAGTTGGAAGCATGCAGCAGAGACATCGAATTCGTGCACAATAATAAAATATGGTTTGATGTAATCGATAAGGAAATTTGCAAGAAGTTTATATCTTCATATACACAAACAAACAAACACACACAGACATATATATATATATATATATATATATATATACAAACACACACATCCACACATGTATTATATGCCATATGCCTGGTGGCAGCTTATTAGCCCCGAAGCCGCGGCCAAAAGATATCGATAAACAGAAACCGTAACTTGAATTTGTTAAGGTAAAATTCCAACTAATCGCAGAAATATTATTATATACCGTATACCACAATGATTAAGATTATAAACACATAAAATTAACAATGCAATCCACAAAGGAATGCTTAGCAAAATTCGTAAAGAGAACAAAACAAAAAAAAAAATGCATATAACACCAATTTAATAACAAAAACGCTTTTTTAATATTACTTACATATGTACATGTATGTATATATGTATAAGAAAGAAAAAAGCAAAGTATACACTATATTCACACACACACACACATATATATATATATATACATATAAATTATATATTTGGCATTTGTTCTATTGTACAGGCATTTTTATTGAAATGCTTGCAAAATTAAAAAATGAAGAGCAAAAAAAAAGAAAAAAAGAATTAAAACGAAACCCAACCGAATGCAAATTAACTAAATCAAATTTATAGTTGGATTTTTTTTTCTAATTACTTACATATATACACAGGTTCAGAAACACAAAAAAAGAAATTGTAGGCTTACTGAACGCCATAGAACAGCGCCAAGGGCATCATTTAAAGAAAAATATATATAGATATATATAAATATAGATATAATATGTGTATGCCTGAGCATAATGCTTCCGCTTTTAACAAATACATACACAATGCAAATATGAAATACATTACTCGTATTTGTATGACAGTAGTTTAAGGCGATCCCCAAATATGCTAATTGATGCTTCCTCATCTCGATTGTTCTGCCTTTTCGCTGAGTCAGCAGCAGCAACAAATGTTGATATTCGAAATGAATTACAAAAAATCTGCTTATTAAAATAATTATAAACGATTTATATAAAGGAACATACCATATGTATGCCTGAGTAACTGAAAGCAATGACAGGCAAAGACTACTATTGAATCCAAAGCAAAGGAGGGGAAAATTCCCAAATATGTAATATATATGCAAATTTGGTACACCTCATTGACACGAACAATAGAAGCTTATTGCATGGGGCATGAACTTGGTACATCATATGTACTTACAGCTATAGTTATATATATATATATATGTGTATATATGTGCATCCCAGTTGCTTCCTTTGCTTCTGCTTGAGTTTCCCAGAGCTGGACTCGGTTCCATGAGTGCGTTACTTCTCTCCGTCTGCGTGTATTTTTGTATGTGCAACTAGTTGCAACATTGCAAATTTATTTGAATCATTGCTCTGCAGCTATCTGCTGCGCAGACAATCAATTTGGTTCTGAACTATAGAAACTTAGCTCCGATAATGTGACTATCTCTTATGCAAAACGATTTACAAAAATTATAATAAAACTCTCAGATAAAATTAATTTTGGAGAGTGGATTCGGCTGTGGTTCTGTTTCCGCAGCCTGATTTTTATTGACAATATTTATAAATTTGGTTCCTTCAAAGATTTCATTCTTTTCACTTGTTGCGAACAAGTCAAAAAAAAAAGAATAGTAAAAATAATGCAGCTATTTAAAAATAGTCTATTTACGCGCATACACGAATGGTCGGCTCATGGGTATTCGAAGTTCACTAAAAAAACTGGAAAGACCTGCATAGATGTTGCTAAATACATTTTTTTTTAAATATACATTTACCCAGTAACTACATATTATATACACATTTCTGCATGCCTTACTAAACAATATCATATTTTTCTATTACATTTATTTTAGCATTCTTACTACAACTATTTAGAGCTTGCAAAATCTTTCTAAAATATATTCAATAAAAATGCAAACATTTTACGATATATTTATATACAATATATATGTGTATATACATTAACAAATACATATATATATGTACATATATTGAATGCCTTAAGAACTATCGCATTTTACAATCACCGTCGCGCAAACCTCTCTGGAAACTCTCTGGTAAACAAACAGTCTTTACACTCTGTACACCCCGTACCCTTGTACACTCTATACACTCTTTACCCTTTTACACTCTATACACTCTACACAGTTTACATACAAATTAATATTTTTTTCGTTAACTTTCTGCTTTCGTATAGTTTCTTCTCTACAACAATCTAATCACCATGCTAAAATAATTTCTATTTTATATGTGGTTCAGCTTTATTAAAACAAAACAAAAATAAATCAAATAAATTAAATAAATCAAAATAAACAAACAAACTTTAAACTATACAAAACCATACTTACATTCATATGTAAACATATGAAAATATCAATAAAATCTAAGTTTAAAATCTCAAGTATCTAAATAAAAATGTTGTTACCAAATACAAAATCTATAAAAACCAAACTTCGATTGTACATTTTTAGTTGCAATGTGCTTTATTATATATTTATATCTTACTCTATCCCCACTTTAATCAATATTGTTTTTTGTTTTTTAATGTTCGCTTTTTGGCACCTAAATCTAAATTTCTTATTATAAATCAGTAATTGAGATCGCTTGTATTCGTAGTCATGATTTCTGAATTATTTTGATTATTACTGATCGTTCTATATGGGTTAAAGTGAGCTATAAAATATATTAATACATATACATTACTTGACGAATATGGAAACAGATTAAGGTGCTTTCTGAATATAACTATAAATGTGTATACAATGTTTTCAATATATACATATTATGTTAGTAAGTTTCTTCAAGATTTATTTGAAAATACTGGAACTGGTAGTAAAGTTTCTATGATTTTTTAGTGATCCTTTGGAGACTGCTGAAAGGTTAGATCTATTTTTAAATTATTATTTTAAACTTAAATGAATTAATTGATTTTAAAATGAGTTAATTATGCAAATTGTGTATTAATCTTATGTGGCAAATGAAAATATAAAAATGTAACTTACACACAAAAAAATGACTTCAAAATATTGTTCCAATCTGAAATACTTACTTTCTATGAAATTTGTGAAACTGCTGGAAAAGTAAAAAAATTAGTGTATTCATTGATGCTGAGGTTTCTGATATAAAATACCCGTTATACACATATTGTACTATCACTTTATCCGCTATATGAATTGTGCAGCACCATAATTAATATATTTATATCGTAAAGGCCAAATAGAAAATACTTACTTACTTGTATTTTTACTTAATACTCTTTGATCTATTCCGTGTTATTTTTTTTTTGTATGTGTATTGTTGTTCAAGACTATTTGAATTTAAATCCTTAAGCAGCCCAACAGGCAAGTTGGATATACTGCAAATGCATAATGCACAAAATGTTTGCATGTCTTTTAATCTTCACCGAAGTTCTTTAGCAAATGCAAATATACTTATATATATTACAAATATATATATATAGTTAAAAACTATATAATTAGCTAGCAAATAAGCTGCTTACACGAGGCAATTGAATAAAACAAGTCAAAATTATCATCATATAAAAATAGACTATAAAATATTAATGGATACATATTCACACATTCATACAGCAAGTAGAACATTCAAATTCTGTGCGAAGAAAAATGAAATGAAAATGAGAAAATGCTGTAACAATCAATTTTTGGCGCTTCTTACACTTGACAATGAATATCAAAATAATTGTACATATGAACAATTTAGCAGCTAAGTTAAAGAGAACAAAAACAAGTAATACAAAAACCAAAATGCATACAGCCCAAAAATATCTAACAGACCTATTATTATATATAACATACATACTCTTATACTTATGATAATTCAAAGAGATGCAATTTTTTTTATTCAATAACTTACAAAGTGTTAACTTAATACAAATACTATTTTCTTTGTGCTATTAATTCAAACGCAAGCAATATTTTTTAGCATTAAAATGAATTAAGCATATGTTTATTAAAATTTAATGAAAGCCAAATGCGCTGTTACTTACAATTATAAATCCAAAAATGGTTTTCTCTGAAATTGGCTAAAAATAAAAATATTAAAACTCTGCACATGAAAAAACACATAAACTTTAAACACGCCACAGAAAAGAAAGGAAAATAAATGGTTTTTTGAAATTATTATGAGAAAATAAAAACAACAATAGATTTATTAAAAACATTAAACAATATAAACATATATTCGAGTCCTTATTTATGATAGAAATATGAAGAATGCTCGGGACAATTCAACTAGAAGATCCAATTTATATCTCAAATATACATATAAACCAAATCTCCAAAAACAGATAGCTATGTTCTGGCCGACTTGGAGATACCCTACACTGTACACACTGCTTTCTGTTTCATAAAAAAAAGAAAAGAAAAAGAGAGCAATACACAAAAAAAAGGATGCACTGCAGAAACCGGCACCGGCACCGGCTGAAAGGATTGTCAACTGGCTTTGGAGAGTGTCACCTCATCCTGGTTGTAATCGAAATTTATATGTACATATGTGTGTATATGATAAGAGACTCTTACGTGATGCATCAGTTCAAGCAGTCAGCGATTTGATATATTGAAATGAAGATGACACAACTTCCATGTACAAATCACTGGCAAAATCTGGACAAGATTAACGTGTTCAATTGAAGAGCGGCTGTAGCAATGGATGATTTTGACACTAGATATAATTGAAATCGATTGTTGGCTATATACATAGTCACAGAAACAATCGGTTGAAAGTTTAGATATCTGACAAACAGCCTTCTTACTACTCTCCCAAATATCTAGCCAAATTCGCCAGTTGCAAATATTTTTTCAGCAGAAGCTTTCACAACCTTAGCAAAAGCTGGCAAAAGCTTGCAAAGCTTGCAAAGCTTTTGTTTTCTGGGTTCAAGCAATCAGAGCTTTTTATAGAGGATATCTTTCAGATAATTGAAAACTAGAACTGACTTCAAATTGTTCTTTCTATTTGTTTATAATTAATTAGCCCTCTAGTCTCATGTATGCAAATACGTAATCCTTGCTGGTATTCAAATTCTTAGCAATAATGTTCATTATTAATCCAAAATTCTTGTAAAATAACACAAATGTTTAGCATGAGAAACACTTTGCACGTGGAGGCTATAAAGACTGCTCAAATGGAATTGGCGCACTTATTTAGCAGATAGCTGAAGTTAATGAATGGAAATAACACTATATTTGTGGGCAACTTGATAATAGCCAGGAGAAGGGGCAGTCAGAGACAGATGGAGAGGCAGATAATTTTGAGCAAGGCACATATGAGCAGACGCCCAGTTGGCCCATTTTGCTGGGCACCCACTTGCCGCATGGTAGGCAAAACAATAAGTCTGCCATGTGTTGGGGCAGCAGAGCATACAAGTTTCAAGAGGGGTCGCCTCAACAGCCGTTGAGACGCTTTGCTCTCGTGCAACATTGGCGACCGTGGGAAACTTGACTTTGCCGCAATCTCAAAAATCCATTTGGCAGCGCGAGTGACGAAAGATCAACCACAGTCGCAGCACCAACATCAACAACAACAACAACAAGTGCAACTAGTGCAACAACAACGTTCAACTGCGTCACTTAATTTGCCCCAATGTAATTATAACTGTTGGTCGCAACGCTTGATTGGGCACAGAATTCTGCAACGGAGGCAGCAGGGGCAGACTTGCTGGTCTCAACTGTCAATGCCAGATATATCGACAGATGCTGTAGTTAGTTAAAAGCTGCATGCAGCATCTGCGGCACACGCGACATTGTTTGATAACATTGTGGCAAGTTCACTGAGGCATTACTTAAGCACGCGGCAGCGGGCAACAAAATGAAGTGGATTTGTATTGAAATTGAATTGAATTGAAATGATTAAATGGGGCATTGAAAATGCGACCCGATTGCCCAAAAGATAAACATAATTGGTTCAAAATAAACTTACAAAAAGATATATCAAATTTGTTAGGAAGCTTTAAGATGTCATAAAAAAATTTAACTCAATACAAAATTAAAAAAAAAAAAAAAAAGTTCTTTTCATAATTCTTTTTCTTCAATGAGCAAAATTATCGAAAGAGAAAATCTTTAGTTGGATTTCACCCAACACGCTCATTAACGCCGCTGCTGACAACTTGTCAGACACTGTAGCCCCAATCCCGATTCCAATTCCGATCCCTATCTCGATTCCCGCACGAACTTTGGCAAACTGCTGCGAAAGACCGTGAGAAATTGTGCCCTGTGCGGAGTTGCGATGGGGATATTTATGTAGACATACATGTTCATAAGATGTATGTATAAATTTGTCAGGCCGCCAATCTGCATAACAGCCGGTGGCTCTGGCCGTGGCCCCCACCGAGAGACGCCTTCCTGCCACAGTCCACGCATGATGTGGGCCAACGCGTTGGGCGTCGCTCCGGCGCCTAAGAAGCAGCGATGTCCATCCGTCCGTCCATCAACTTGCCCTTATTAAGTTATTAGTGGGTCATCCGAGGCTGCTTCTAATCACTGAGCCAATCTGCTTGGATTTAAATGGGTGTGGAATGTACACAGCTTTCACAGAGTTTGTTTACACACTGAAGAAAAGGAAAAGCCAAAAATAATGTTCAGCGGAAGTACTGAAATAGAACAAAAGTAATACACAAATTATGAAAAGGAAAACATTCAAAGGGCAGGCATTTATTTCAAACTTCCAATGCATATCGATTAGCCCAAGACAACCCGAACGAAAACCATTCCCGAGCCGAACACCCAAACCAAAACTCGAGGAGACAGTGCATATTTTTATTACCCACTCAGCAAGTAAATGTTGAGCTGCACTTGCTTGGTTTGTCGAACTCTCCAAGAAGAGACTTCTCTCTCTCTCTATATATATATTGCTCTCATTCTCTCCCTTTTCAATTGTGGGAAATGTTGCATATAGCAAAACACATAGCTAATTGTCACTTGGGCCGACAACGACTTCAATTTTTGAAGGGGCTCAACTTGAAAACGCGACGCATGAAATGCAAGAGTGAAATATTTAAATTACATTTGTCGAAGAGATTTGAACCGACTGCATCATCGGCTAATACTTATGTACAATTTACCACTAAATGAAATCCATGAACAACTAACACACTTACACACACACACACACCCATTCACTCCCCTAGTCCCTCAAAATACACATTCTTACAGACAGACAGACAGACAGAAAGACAGACCGACGGGTGGCCGAACACGCGTATTGAAAATTGAGCCAACTAAGGGGCAAGGCCACGTCCCGCAACAGTGATGCCAAGCTCAAAGACCGCTCATAGCTGACTCTTGAGTTGCAACTAAGGATGCAGCGAATATGGAATTAATGTCACATTACAATTTAGAAATTCACTAAAAAAAAACTCGCCCTATTATTATTTAGAAAATCATTTTTAAATACAGAGTAAATAATTCTAATAATTATTAGATTTCCCATATCCAAATATTTAAAATAGTTTATAAATTAAAAGAATTTAATATCTGAATTTTTTTTATCTGCTTTAGGACATTTTTTAAATTAAACAAGTTATGCTTAAATCTTTCACGCTTTTCGTAAAGTTTTTATTTTTATTTTTATTTAACTAAGACAAGTTTTTTAATGCAATAATTAAGCTAAGAAAATGCTTTTAGCCTGAAGATAAGTTTCTAATTTTTAAATGAAATAATTAATTGGTATCAAATTCATTATCAATTGTATCCACTGTGCAATTGCTCGTCTAACCATAAGTAGTTCAACATGGAGCGTGTACCGCTAGTCGCTCATTAAGCATTATTTAATTTGCTCTTTTAAGGGGTTTTACTATATGATTTACATGAAGAACGAGGGAAATCTTAAAGGGTCCGCCTTCTGCCTTCTGCCTGCCTGCCTGGTCTGGTCTGGCCTGGCCTTCTTATCTGTCGTATTCCCAAGCAGCTAAAAATAGACAAAAATTGTAACGCACTTGAAGTGCACTTTGAAACATCTTGACACTGAAATAAAGCAACAACAACACCAATAATAATAATAAAGAGAGAGAGAGAGAGAGGGAGAGAGAGAAAAAATAAAAGACAAAAAACGCATAGAGGCACGACAGGCATGTGATAATATGTAGATGCATATAAGATGACAAACCCCGACCCGGCGGGGCTAGTAAAAGGATGGAGAATGGGAATGGGAACGGGAACAGGAACGGGCATTGGGACAGCCAAGGGCATTCGAATTGCAACAGAGATATGTGTGTGAGAGAGAGAGAGAGAGAGAGTTGAACTTGGATTAGGAACAGGGATAGACGCACATGCAACATGTGAATGTGGAGTTCAAGTGCATTGCATGCCACAGACAAGCAGCCCAAAGGAAAAGTGTTTCCTCTCCCATTTCTCTGTTTCTCTGTTTCTCTGTGTGGCAGTGTCTGAGTGCGCCTGCCGCAAAGTGTTTTTCCCAGGCGCTATTTATAGCGAGTCAACTGATATTATGTCGCTGGTTATAGAGACTAGAAATTGACATTAACAAAAATAAATTAAATAAATAAAAACAAATATAAATCAAATATAATATTAATAATAATTAAAATTAACAATAATAATAATAATCCATATATATATATTTGATTTTTGTGTGTTTTTAAATTGGTACAGGAACTCAAAGGAACCCTCTGCCATAATGCCATAATGTACTGGAGAATCATTGTACTCATATATTGATAAGAGCATTCCAGAAAAGGCGGACTCAGCAGCGCAAGTCGACACTTGGAATGGGCGCCAAACATGCGAACAGTGCGGAGATAGGGGAAAGGCGGAGGGGTCCGCATGCCCTGGCAGTGCAGCGAAAGTGTTGCAGCTGTATAATATACATAGATATATATATATATATATATATATATTCTTTTTTTTTAAGTATTTATGTGTGCTATAATTAGCTGTCTTGGTATCGCCACATGTGTTGTTACCAAAGGCATTGTAATGAGCAGCAGCAGCAAACAAAATAGTACTCCACTTGAGCAATGGCTCGAATAGCGAGTTGAGGTTTGGCGCGCAATGTGCCACACACTCACACACACACACACACTCGTACTGAGATAGTGCGTTATGTTTTATTTTTATTTGTAATTCTTTTTTTGGTACACATTATCCAAAAATGAAAAAAAAAACGCAGCAAGCGATCTCACACCCGCTGTCGCTCTTACTCTCAATGTGTGCAGCACTCTCGGGGAGCAGGAGCAGCAGCAGCAGCAGCAGCAGCAGTAGCTGCCAGAGCTCATATAAGACGCGAAATATGGTTACAAATTTGGACAGTCTTTGCCTGCAGCTCGACGCGAGTACAATAAACCAGAGCTAGCCATGGGTGTCATATACAAAATACTAAAACAACAGCGTCAACAGCAGCAACGGCAGCAGCAGCAGCAGCACCACCACCACCACCAGATGCGGAAGCAGATCATCAGCATGGAGATCAACACGGCAACCAAGTGCAAGGTGCAAGCGGCCATCAGGCAGCGCCAGTTGCAGCGCCTCGAGGAACAGCAACAGGAACAGGAACAACATGAACGCGATGATACCATTGCGGAGCAACAGCTACAGCAACTCTGCCGTTTTCTCGCCGAGAATGCAGCCAGCAAAAAGGTGTGTTTGAGCCTGGCTTACGCCCATTGAAAGTTATTAACTGATTGCATTTATTTGTTAACAGCAGCGGCAACAGCGCCTCAACATCAAGCAACAATACACTCTGGCTGTGGAGCATATGGAGCAGCCACTCAGCGAATTACACTCAGCGGGAACTTACGGTACTCACGACACCCACGACATGGATCTGCTTATGGAGCATCTGAGCACATGCACTGAGTCCATGGGCACAGAGGTAACCAAATCAACAGTAACATCAACATCGACATCGAAATCGACAACGGCATCGACAGCGGCAGATGCCTCAGTTGCCTCTGGTGCACCAAGGGACAGCATCTTGCTAAAGATTCGCCATCAGATATTTGAGCGCAAGCGGCAGCGGCAGCGCGAACTGGCGGAGCTGATGAAACAGCGCCTGGTTGTCTGGCGACCATGGTAGCCACTTTAAGCCGTTAGCAGTTAGTTGTTAACTGTTAGTTGTTAACTGCCCCTTGTATATTCCTTCGTCGTGTGATGTTCACGTAGTTCTTCCATTCTCCTATCCAAAACATATAGTAATATAATTTTTTTTTTTTTTTCTTTTTTTTACTGTATACCATAGTCTTTAATAAAGTATATTTAAGTGAATAACATATTTCATTAATATTAATATTTGCCCGACATTTGATTTCGCTGCACGAGGTGAAGAAAGGACATATCCCTAAATATTCTTGAACAACCTCCAGAGCCGAGCTGAGACTTATCGTCCTTGCTGTGCTCTCTTCTGGCCGGATCGGGAAACTGATAATACTTAAATTGAAATTGGTACTGATATGAATTAAATGTTTAATATTAAATTATTATAACTAACTTAATTGCAGTGGTATGCAGATTTCATTTTATGACATTTCTACCGAAATGTTTTGGTTATGTTTTTTTAACACTTATTAAAACTTACATCAAATATAATTGTTATGTATTTTGTGGATCGAGTATTATGTATTACATATTGCAATTGTGTATTATGGAATGTGTATTATGTGTTGTGTGGTGTGTTTGGAGTCATGTGAATTGCGTATTGTTTAGTGTGTGTGTAATGTTTGTTGTGTCTTGTTTGTTTTACTTTGCTATTTTAATTAATTTGAGTATTTTGCTATTTTGCTTCCATGTGCAATTATATGATGGCGTTCTACTGAATGTGAAGCACCTGCTATGGTTACTATATTTTTAATATATTTTTTAATATTTGCTTTCGTGTCTGAGCGACAATTTTAATTCTATATAAGCTTAAATATAGGTAATTTTAAAAATGTATATTCTTGCATATTGCCTCCGATATTTTCTTGAATGGTTCCATTTAGCTAATACGCTTTCCGATGTCATTAATATTTTCTCAATAATCCTACTTTTAATTCGATCACCTCTGAGTTTGGGCTATTAATAGTAATCTTTAACAGTAAGTAATTTGTATAAACCAAAGACGAAGCCTTAACTGACCGATTCCCGCATCGATAGACTTATAAAGCGCGATGCGCCTTTTAATCGGATATTGAAATCGGTCTTCATAAGGGAACAAGAAATATGGGTTGGGTTCCTTCTCGAACAACACTATAGCAATTTTGTATTTAGTAAAGATAAAGCAGTTGTATATATTTTGTTGAAAAGTCAGGATGATCGATTAAAATAGAGGATTATATCAAAAGTAGTAAAAACAAAAACCGCAATTATCGCTTTCGTGGAGTCAAGGAGGACAGATATGGGAAAATAGGAAGGAATATTGTTGTCATTTGCCATATGTAGGTATGTATGTATTTCTAGTTGAATTTATGTAAGTATGTATGTTTATGTTTAAATAGTATATGGTAGTATATTAGTCCAGTAATACTTAACTCTTCTAATTTCTACTACCTCCTTCTACTCACATCTATTTGAGCTGTGTCCTGCAGGACACCCAAAAAAAAATTCATCACCTTATCTCCATGATATTTTTCTATTTCTGGTTGAGTATGCTAAACATGTAAATATTTCATAAAGTAGCATTTTTTTTTGTAGTTTTTTGTATCTTTTCTAACAAATGCCCTAAAAAATGAGCTGTACAACATTTATCACATGAATTTTTTTTTTGCATTTTTTTTTTTTTGTACACATATTTTTTACAATTTTTTTTTACGTGCTGCAAGATTTTTTTGAGTTTATTTTTAGCTTACATTAACTTATCAAAATTGTATATAACTTAATAAACATGGACTAGGCCAGGACAGTTCCGAATTGCAGAAAGTATTCTTATCGATTTCGATTTATAATAAATTGATTTTTACTAACTAGACATAAATGTAACTTAATGTTATACAATTATAATTAATTTAACAATTTTTTGTTTTCGTTTTACGAAAATTATTCTTTTGTTTCAAAATATATTCTTTTGTTTCAAAAGATTAAAATTAGAAATTCTTGCACGCACTTAAGTTCTACATTTAATAGATGTTTATATATTTAATTATTAATATATTATTAGTTGTATAAATTCATTGTTTTTAATGCATTTTTGATAATTCAAAATAAGTAAAAGTGAAATCAAAGGTTTACCTTTATGGCCATAAAGTAAATAAAGATAAAAATTATATAAAAATTGTACTTAATTTATAATAATTATGCATTGTGCGTATATTTTAGACACTTAATTAATAAATTTGTTTTTTTTTTTTTTTAATTTTTATTTGTTTTTCTTTTGTTTTTGCTGCCTTTTAGGCTAAGCTCGCAGCACCTCAGCCATTTTTTACGCTCAACTCAATCGTACATCTTGTGTACGAAATCGTTGACCAAATGGCTTCTGGCTTATAGCTTTTTTTTTATGTTTTTCACCTTAAGCAGTGTTGTTTCTGCTGATTTCATTAACTTCGTCCTTAGACGTAGTTTTACCTCACTTTAAATTCTCCTTCGATTCTTCTTTCTTTCTTTCTTTCTTTCTTCTTTCTTTTGCTTGTCTTTTCTTTATCTGCTTTTAGCTCATGTCTTGTCATCAGTTCATTCGTTTTAAATCGATCTATTCTTTTTTTCTTTTTTTTTTTCCTTTTTCAATCATTAAACCTGTAATTAATTTTGAGACTCAAATATCAAATCAAATAGTATAAATAATTATGATAATTACCGAATCAATAAAATTTGGTAACACATACTGATAATTTTGATTTGCGAAAATATTTTAAAAATTATTGCTTGCTCTTTTTTTTTTTTTTGTTAATGAAAAATAATCTAATTTTGCGAATTCTTCCTAATCGTTTTAAGTAAATAAAAATACGCTGCGAGAAGCGTTATAAAGAAAGACTCATTTGTCAAGTTGTCAGTTTTTCTGGTAGTTAGTATTTGGGGTATTTCTGGTAGAAATTATAATGAAGTCACTGCAGAAACTGCGTTGTTGTTGTTGTTGTTGTTGGGCAAAACAAGGCAAATATGTCAATAAGTGTATAGGTGTGGCAAAATCTTTGGTATTGGGGTAGATAGTAATTGGGAGAGAGTAGCGGGAATTTTGTAGAATGTAGGACAAATGAATCGAATAAATTTGCAACCATTAAGCATTTGGTTGACAGTTGGGGATGTAGAGGGCATTAGTTTGGGTTGAAGATGGGCGTCCAAGGCTGAATGCAATTCTTGATGATATGATGATAGTAGAATAAGCCAATGGATCACCCCCAGCATCTTGGATGATAGGGCCCTTAGACGGGGTCAAAGAAGTGCGTTGGTGAAACAGGGGCAGTGCCCCGGCAATTTCCGTTGACGACACGTCCATTGGCGATATTGGAGTTGGTGAGATGATGATTACGCATAGTGACCGTTGCGAAATGGACCATTGGTATGCCCTGGGTGGTTTGAGTACTCTATGTGAATGGTGGGGCAAACTGGATTACCAGCAGCAGCGATGGCTGTTGCTGGCGGACTAGCACTCACCTCATTCACCCGACGGCGGAACAATATTCTCTTTAACAATGGCCACCTGATGGTTCGTAGCAAAGTGTTGCGAAAGTCCTCGCTAAACAAAAAATATATATAGAAACTGAGGGAGTAGTTGATGAGTTCCAACAGATTGGCAAGGGCCCGGAAGAGCTGAAACGGGAAGCTGGGCAACATTTTGGTGTCGATCGTGATGTGGAGAATAGCCATTGGAGAGATGCAAATTAGAAACAGGATGGAGGTGCTTCCGAGCAGAAGAAAGAGTCGCCGCTCCTCAGCATACCGATGTGGATCTTCGTTCCGTGAATAAATGGTTCTGGGCAGAACCATCTGGCGACGCCGGTTGCAGGCGCGACGATAGAATACCATTATACGCAAGTTAAGGCCGGCGATAATGAATGTAGGCAGGATCTTAAAGATTACTTCCACCATGACCTTGTACACCGAATAAAAGAGGGATTGCTGATAGGTGATGTTCTCCCGATGCAAGTATACGAATCTATCCTTCGAAGGCAGCATGCACTTGATAAGCTCACCTCGGAAAACACTTGGCAAGTAGCAGGCGAAGGTGAAAACACAAATAATAAATATAACAACACTGCAACGAAACATTACCAAATCATTCGCATCAGTCGCATCTTCCACATGGGAGCATACTCACCCTGGTGGACCCATGGCAGGACGTGTGGCTCCAGGCCGGCATACAGCCACATAGCGCTCAATGGTAAGCACCACGAGCACCAGAACACCCACACCTATAAGCCAAATTCACAAAAGAAAAGAAAATAAAATATGAAATGGAAGATTAATATAAAAAACGTATTCTACGCATCTGAAAATAATTCAATGCTTCATTTGTGGGCGAATTGCGGCGAAGCTTTTAAGTCCTTTAAGAGCTTAAAAGCTTCGGTAAAAAAAACACTTGCCCAAACATCCATTGCCAAGGAAAAGCTCCAGATGTGCGGCGTAGAAAGCCGGCCAGATATCCTCCCATTGTCCGCGATCCAAGTGAACCAGCAAGCGTACGCTAAATGGGATGGCAAAAATGATGGCAAGCAGTGCGGCTCCGGAGAAGGCTGCGAAACGAAAACGTCAAATTTTGTAAATTTAATATTAAAGCAATTTTATGGCTGAGATTATGGCATAATTATGGCGTCGCTTCGGACTGGCCCCGGCAGGAAGCGAGTCAAACTGAAACTAAAGCTGAAAGCGGCAAACTCTCCCAACTTCAACATGAATTAATGGCTCCCAGTTCCGTTTCCCTTCTCCCACTCTCCACTCTGCTCTTTGGTCGTTGGACGCTTGTTTTCCTAATTTTGAGTTCCGTTTTCGGCATAAATTTTATTCATTTTTTACTTTTGCTTTTTGCTCGGCTGAGATATATGTAATTTCCACTTACTGCTGAATGCGAATGCGAAAATGTGTGTTTGTGTGTGTTGTTTATTGATTTATGACTTGCTTATGGCTCTATAATTACATTATTACTTCCATGCTCATGTGTATATGTATGCGTGTGTGCGCGTGTGTGTGCGTGTGTGTGCGTCCTTTTTTCGCATCTTGTCACAAATTGTCGTGCACACAAAGCTTAATGCTCGATATATGACTTCCTGTGATGCAAACACACTCAAGCAATCATACACACAAAAACACACACACACCCACACACGCACACCCACACACACACACACACGCACGCACATTCATATATTTTTGATGTATAATATTGTTCATCTAATTGGGGACTGGGCACATCAATATAAATGTGTGTTTTGTGTGCGCAACATTTGACAAGTTTCTATCACTTAAATCGGCCATCAAATTGAGCACATGGGCCCAAATTATACAAATCTCTTCTGTTTGTCAGACAAACTAGCTGGCTGACTGAGTGCCTGAGGGATTGCCGCTTTAAAACGAAGGTCAATTGGTCAAGTGTGCACTTAAGCCTAACAAGTTTTCCCATTTTCCACTTAACAACGGGTTACCAGTTATTTTTAGAGAGACACTCTCCATCTTGTTTAGATTGTACTAAGCCGGATTTGGCCTTAGAAAATATCAACAAGAAAGTAACAAGAAGAAGTAAAAAGATTAACTTAAATTAAATAATTCCCCAATATTTTAATATGTATGTATGCTAGCTGTAAATTGTTTTTGTATACGTATTTTGACCTGAACAATGATTTGGCCAAACGCTATAAATAAACGTGTTATTAGTTAAGCAAATTTGCAGTGAGATAGGTTAGTTAAATATGCAGTCAATAACTTTGGGCAGCAAATCCCCAGTTAACCATAAAACATTGTATCCCCTAGAAAACCCTTAAAGCCCAAGTGCATAACTTTTGCCAAAACAAACTGGCACCAAATATTAACAGAGCGTTGCCATGCTCCCTTAACTAGGCGCTGTTATTTGCTACAGTTGGCGGACCCTACCCTATCCCACTCATATAAATAAATAAATATACACGTACATACATACATACGTACATACATATAGAGTTAGGAAAGTCTGACAAATATTCGAAGGCAATGACCGACAAATCGTTAAAGGGCTGCTGGCAGCAAAATATTTGTGTTATTTTAATAAAATGAGACTGCTCTGATTTCGGTCATTATTATTCAGAGCCAGGAAAAAGAGTTCCAATTTTTGGTGCCATTTGTACAATAAGTCGAAGTCGTTTCAGGTTTTAGAGACGTGCGTTCGGCTCTTCACATCTCCAGCCAGTTGTGCAAGTTTTTATTTACGACCACGCCACTCGAAATGCCTTTTGAAATGATACTGGTGATATTTCAAGCCCAACCAACAATAGCCAACCGCCAGCGGCTAACGGCCAAAGGGCTTCACTTTGCATTTACCCCACCAAAAAAATAAAGGAAAAAAAGCGATAATAGCAAGGAGAAAGCATCTAGCGTTTTTCACTTTCACTTTGCAGTTACCAGTTACCAGCATCAGCTAACAGCATCAGCTAACGGTTATCAGCTGGCAGCAAGCGAGTCGCATCTGACAAGCTGCCTTTTCGCCAAGCTTTCAAACAGGCAAAGGCAATCAATTATGGTGGCATCGTAGCCGCAATACATTTGAAGCATTTTAAATTTGTTCTGCTCGCATTTGCAGGGCTCTTCTCATCCTTTAAACAGTGGTTGGCTTATAAATTAGGTGGCTTCCGTTCCCGGCACATACATGGCATGACGGATTGGGTTAGGCGTAGTTAAAGCTAAAGAATTGGCAACACGCTGCTCTGTTGACAAGTTTTACTTCATTTCGGGCAACTCATTAACTCATTAATCAATTAAAAGGCCGTAAAGCAAACAAACGGCTAATATACTTGGTAAGCTACATTCTCGCACTTAACATATTGTCTAATATATTTCAAAATATATTTTCGCTTTTCCTCTTTATTTTTGTTTTGTTTTTCTTTTTTTTTGTTTTTTTGTTTTTTGCGTCCTTTGGCTCCTCTGCAGCTGGCCCCTACTCATTGTCAGCTTAGCCAGCTTTACATAAATTTCGGATGGTGCCTAATCAAATAGGGTTCGGAGCGACTGCCGGTCCCTACTAACATAGATATATCTATATGAAGACACCTACACAAAAACACATTTATTCTCATCGAAACTGTCGTTGCTGTTCCCGTTAGCATATAATCAAGATTTTTCTCCAGCTATCAAAAAACAAGTCAAAAAGTCTGATTTCTTTTATACATAAACATAATAAAGTCAGGTTTTTGGCAATTTTCAATTTTTCTGTTGAATTTTATCAATTGCCTTTAGACCCCAACACCTGAATAAATGAAAACAAGCGCCTGAATATATTATTTTGTATATCAAGTGACTATCGAGCTATTGAATTATTGGATATATATCGTTAGTTGGGCTCATTATTCGGTTTCTGCGGCTGAAAACATATTTGCCTTATGTTTTTTTGTAGCCACACTCGAAATAGGCCAATTGAGATGTTTGCTATTTGAAGTGTTTTTAAGTGGATGAAATACTCTCAACACTCCAATATTGGCAATTATTCAGCGATATAGCCATTTGAATGCAGTCAATGAAATTCAATTTCCAAAAGTAAACCAAACAACACCAAAAAAAAAATAAAAAATAAAAATAAAATAATCAAAAAGGTTGTGTTTGGGTAGGTATTTTGGCAATTGTTTGTGGCGGCTGCAGGTGACAAGGGGCAACTTTGGACTTACCTCTCATATAGGCGTAGGAATGATCCCGCATGCTGCGGCGGGTAAGAACAATTAGGTTGAAAATATTGCCGATAATGCCCAAGGTGCAAACGATTGGCAAAATGAGACCGTAGCATAAATCGCGCAACACTTTGGTCCGCGGATCCTGTTCGGCCTGCCAAAGACAGAGAATGTAAAGCATTTAATTATGATGGTAAACAAAACGGTAAAACAAAAAACGTCACAGCTCATAAATCGTGTGCTGCTTTTTCTCAGTCTCAGTCTCATTCACAGTCACAGTCTCACTCTTTGTCACTCTCTGTCTCTTGCTCTTCTAGTTCTAGCTCTTTCTGGCCTTGCGCTGCCAGCAGCCTTTTATTTTTTCCGCTTATTGTTGTTGTTGTTGTTCAGTTGGATGGCTGCTGCAGATAAAAATTCAATAGTCAACTTGACACTTTTATTTGTAACTTGTTATGCTCAAACACGCGCCCACGCACGTTCCAACACACACACGCACATAGCCTCACACAAACACAACGGCATATTTCCCATTTTATTTCTTACTCGTTTTTATCAATTTCGCTTTGTCCATTTCTAAACAGCTATCTCTCTCGCATGCCTTGCAGAGTGGATTGTAAATATGTTTTGCATGCTTGCCTTTTTTTTTGCTTTTTGTTGCCATGCTCTTTTTTTGGTGGATGCTTTCACCAGTTTACTTGGGTTCGCCCTATTTCGGCCTTCGGAAAAGTTGTGTACAAAGCAGCTTTTGCCTGGCTCCAGCGAGAGCAACAGGAACAGTGCCAGCACCAGCAGCATCGCCAAAAGCAACAGCAGCAACAGCATTATTGGCATCAACGGCTTGGATGCAAACTTTTGTGCGTGGTGCGCTATGAAATGAATTATTTCGCTTTTGCCTTGAATGGGATTTTCAAAGGGCTGCCACCGAGCACGCTCTTGCTGTTTGATAAGCTTTGTGAACAAAACCATGTTATGTGCTATGAGTGCGCCCCAGCCAAAGGAGGCAACAGTTTTTGTGCAGCTGCTCGCTGCAGGTGACATGGCCTGGCAGCGTTGCCTGTAATGCCTCAAAGAAGAGATCGAAAGGGCACACTTCCATGCCATAATTTTTAAGTGCATTATATTTTAGTTGTGCCTGCGCTAATTATATGTACAGCTACTTCATAAGTGCATTTACTACCAATGGAAAGGCTAATAGAATATAAAAGCATCACTTAGAGGATTTTAACAGCCTCTTTGATACCTGACCACCTGCTACTGCCTCATTTTAAGGTTTTAAATAGCAGGTAGAACTTTTTACCAAAGTAAACTGAACTCAAATGATTTGGTTTTTCTACTTTATAAACACACATATTGAGGCCTAAACAAACAGTTGCCTCTGCTTAACACTTTAAGCATAAATTTGAGAAAGCGAAATGCGAATAATTTGAATAAATATTAAGATTTTTTTACTGCAATTTAATACTCACAATGCCTTACGCTAAATTGAACAATGGAAATCGTGCGCCTAAACGCTGGCAATAATATTTTGCTATCGGTTAGTTTGATTCGATTTTCTGATTATGCTAATCTAACGGCTAACGGCTAACGGTTAACGGTTAACGTCTCGTCTTACGGTCTGGGACTACTGTCAGATTTGCCACTTACCGGAAACCAGTCCTCGATAAAGATGTCCTTGTAAAATATATTCGAGTTGACAGTGCTCATGTTTGCGGAGAGGGATGCGCAATAGTCGGGATCCTCGACGATGGTGTAAAGGTTTGATATCATAATGGTCGTTTTGGCCGTTATCGTGGACGTTAATTCTTCAAGGATCCACAAGGAGAGTCAAATTAAATTAATGCAAGTAAAGCAAGCGAACAAAAATGCGACCGGGTCAAAGCAGTTGGGTGTAAAAATGGCTGGCAGAACAAGACGATGGATGAATGCTGGATGGACAATCCTCCTCCTCCTCCTCCACCTCCCACCAAGCCGACGCTATGTAATTTAAATAGCAGGAAGTCCAAGAATAAACAGCAACAGCCGCAGTTACAGAAAAAATAACGTACGGCGACGGCGACGGCGAAAATGGCGTCCAACGAAGTAACGGGAGTGAGAGTGGAGTGGATAAGGCCCATTACAGAGTGAACTGTAACTGAAAGGTTATGGGGGGAGGGGGGAGGGAGGGGGATGAATCCACGATTCGAAACGGAAGCGTTCACTTGCACACTTGGTAATAAAAACAATGGGCACAGCAAAAGCGGAAGCAGTCGAATCGACTCGACTCGAATCGGGTTGGTGTAGGCTGGATTTAGATAGGTGCGTCACACATAGTCTTCTGGTTGTGACAATTGGCGCTTTGATTGCACAAACAAATTATATATATAAATCGAAAAACAACTCTCTCTCAACAGATATAAAAATAAAATACTGGAAATAATTGCGGGTGGTAAATATGTTGCAAATGAATGAAATTCGATTTGACGTAAACAATGACACAAAGGGGTGGCACGAACGCCTGCCACTGATTTTCTCAGATATTATTGACAAGAAATAAAAAAATTTTTTAACAACCAACAGAATATAATTCAATTTGTTGTTCATGACTTTATAAAATGCTACACAGCTCAATTCTGTGCCATGGATTCAATTGAATTTTATTAAGATTTTGCTTAATTGGGGTAAGTAGACAGATTGATGGAGATCTAAAGATGCAACCGATCGAATTTAGTAGACAGTTGAACAGTTGAACAATCGCTTGGTGCTATGAAGTGAATAAAATATATGTTTGATATTATTCAATTTAATTCATTTACCAGTAGTCGCTACCCCCCGGGGCCTCAGTTTGACGATTTTTATTTAACCAGGGGCTCTTGGCTGAAAAAAAAACGTTAATACGTTGGCCGGGATTAGCACAACGACTGTTGTTGTGCCGAGTAGCGAATTTGATTAACTTCTCCAAGCGAGACGGACGGTCTTCGGTGTTCGGTGACGTTCAATTATGTCACTGCCGTAGGATGTGTTGTTGTTGGTGATCCTGTTGCTCCTGACACGTGTTGCTTACTTCACTGCTGCGAGTAAAAGCTGAAATGGAAAACAATAAAAGCAAAGTGCTTAGAAAAGAGAAACCTCGTTTTTTGTGTTGTTTTTCCCGCTGTTTGACGAGTTCTTCATTTGGATTTTATTAAGCCACGGAACGCCCCAAAGTGTGATGTATGCTGGATGCAGTTGTAGGAGCTCGCACGCGTGCTCCCGACGGAGGGCTTTGAGTTAATGCAACGCTCACGTCATGTGTCACATAATTGATGCCGCTGACGTGGCACGTAATAGTGGAGACCGTGGCAACAGGTGTGTTTTATTATTTATTTTCACGTGTGATTGCCAGTCAACATGCGCCTGCCCCGCCCACAATACACGCACACACACACACACACACACACACACAACAGCGCTAAAATCAACGCTGACATGCGACAGAATTTCGTAAAAAAAAATATTGATAAATTGCCCAACCAGATTGCCCAATCCCTGAAGGCAACCAGGGAGCAAAGCCAGCCAGCCAATAAGTATGAAAGGCATTAAAATATATATTTTGGCCAAGGACCTTCTGTGCAAATATGGTGTGTGAAATATGCGCGGGTGCTCAGCACATCCGGCTTTATATTGATGGCCAACAGTTGAGCAAATACGCTGTAAATGAACCAAATAAAAATAAATAAACTGAGGCGAGTAATTAAATCAGAGCAGACCAGCCTCTTCTTTATAAACACAAAAGTAATAATTAAAACAGAAATAATAATGAAAATGAAAATACCAATAATTATCATAACTTTTCAATAATATTATTTTTTCATATATTCTTCTCTTCAATTTCTGTTAAGATAATATGTCCAATTGGTTTGGTATTGCATTCGATAAGATTGGCTACCTCAAAATGTATGTATCTATATATATATATATATATATCTGAATAGTGTCTTGAATTCCCTAAGTAATTTGCCTAGCTCCCCAAACGTGGTCAACGTTCAGTTGGCCAGTGACGCGTTTTGCAGTAATCATTTCTAAATAATGTGAGCGTAATTTCTTGAAATATACGTGAGTCTCCTTGCAGCCATGCAACATGTTCGACTTGCACCTTGGAGCAGCATGCGGGCGTGAATATTAAGTACGCAACATTTGCTGCCATTTGCATATGACACGCATCACCCATACGCAGTGTGGCCGAGGCGATGGTAATAGCAATGGCAATGGCTGAAAGTGCAAATCTGCTATGAACAACCGTCTGCCGTCTGTTGCCTGGGGAGATTGAGGGGCGCCAAACATGACACAAACTTAATTTCCCCAAGGCAAATATACATAAAAGCCGTTCCCACACTTGCCAGCTGACTGAGTTGCTGACGAACTTACTCGTTGCCTGGCTAACTGAAAGTGGCTGGCTGAAAGTGGAAAGTGAATGAATCGCGACTAAGCAACTTGCCGCCATTTGCCACTCGAAAGTGCCGACGACTATCCGACTAAGAAAACCAGACTACCTCAATTCCTTGCCAAGCGCGCACTTTGACAGCATTACTTGTCGCCGTCGCAGTCACCGTCGCCGTCGCCGTCGCAGTCGCCGTCGCAGTCACACGCATCGACGGCTCTGGCTTATGGCAAACTGTCATATTGCATTGCCAGCTGAGAAGAATGCCGCATAATTTATGCCTGCGATTATCATAATAATTTGCCAGCCAGGACTCGACACTCGACACACACGAATGATTTGAGGAAGTGCGATTGGGCGGATGGGCGGCTGGGTGGCTGGGTAGTTGGACCCGGACGTGGCCAGGCAGGTGTGGTGGGCGTTTGTCGTACCCTTGTCGTAGGCGTCGTCGCTTGTTAGTTTTGCTTGTTGTGGCTCTGTTTGCTGTGCACTTACAATTATTACGGTTTAGTTTCGGGCCAAAAGTTTTCATATGCTAAATAAATAAAATTCTATTCGGTTTTGTTAAAAACCCCCGAACACATCGAAGCCATCCACCTGCCCGGGCCACACGTCATTCGATCCCACATTTCACTTGCTCGCTTTCTGTCATGCTTCTGTGGTATTTTGTAATAAACATATACCCTGTATCTGTTGGAAATGGGCAAATAGCCAACCTCATCTCCTTCTATATAAATCTGGTATACAAAATGTGTGTGTTCTTCATTTTTTCTTATATGTTTTAGATGTAAGGCAGATTAGACGTGGGTGACTGACCAGTCTGATCTTGAAGACAGGGTATCTAAACGGTCAGGTACATTCAATGGGACCATTTCTAGTTGTTGTTTGGTAATTTGCAAATTGTTTGGCGGTCTATTTCACTGGCATTTTTGACTTCCCTTCTTTTTTTTTCTCTCTCTTTTTTCGTTAGTTAAATTTTTTTTTTTGGGTACTTTGTTTAGCCAACAACCGTTTGCCATTTATGCAAACAGACACACACACACACACACACGCAAACACACACACATGCGAAAGCGAGTGTGAATGGCGCTGACGATGAGTTTGCTTTTTGGCTGGAACATGTTGGGATCTCAACAATACCAATAATAATAATACACATGCACAGAGGAAATCTAAACAAACGCTTAATGGACCCTCAACTCAGACTCTCACTTTCACCAAATTCCGCCTGCTCACTTTCCCCTCTATATATCTATCTGTATATACATCGAAATATGTATGTGCTTCCCTCTGGGCTGTCATGATTAATGCCTTTGTTTATATTTCCCGTTTCGCTGTCTGTGGTGAATTTGGGGGGTTTTTTTTTTTGTTTTTTTGTTTTTTGGTTTTTCTGCTGTGGCTTGTTTCTTATTTGCTGGGCCTGCTAACCGAATGATATGTTTAGCAAAAAAGTTTAACGCAAATTAAGTCAAACTGGCAGCGCTTAACGATGTGCGACATAGATGAATATCTGTTTTGGTGTGTCCGTCAATGTGTGTGTGTGTGTGTGTGTGTGTGTAGTCTAGTGTGTGGTTTGTAATTGGTTGTCTGTGCTAGTGTGTGGTGCTGGTCTAGACAATTCACAGTGTGTTCAGTTTTGCTTGACAGCGGGTAGCTTTCCAGTATCACCAAAATTGCGGTCCTAGCTTAAATTTACACACACACACAACGTGAGCGCCGTTTGGCCAAGAACCTACTGAATGAAGGACATGAAGTGACATTCCTACGCTGGCCGAGCACAAATTAAGTTTGTAAGAAATTCTCATATCGCAACGGAAATCACTTCAAGATGTCAACAAATAAAATATAAAAAAAAATACTAACGATTACTTTAAGTCACAGAGCTAAATTAAATTCTCGTTTCTGGTTCATGGAATTTAAAGCAAATTTATTGAAGTAGTTTTCATAGATTTTCCATCTATTTCTAATTTGTACTGCAGTTAAATGTTGCTATTTGCGTTTTTGTGACAGAATGAGAGACTCAAAGGAAAATTTCTCTTCTAACGACCTGTAGTTTGTGTTAGACATTTATGAGAAACTCAAAATGAATTTACTTTGAAATTGCATATTTTCCGATGCTGTCAACATTGACCACAATGACTACTACAAAGGATTGTGTTCATTTCTAATTCGTATATTTATGTTTCAGACACAGAATTCTCTATCGGACCGAATGAGAGTATTTGTGGATGTGGAGTGATTTTCTGTTAAAGTGCTTGTGTGCTGGTCAGACCATTAAGTTTTTTAATTTCTATGCTGAGCGACACGTGGCGTCAATGAGTCGAGTGGCATTCACTGTTGGCAAAAATATGTATATTTGTGAATATGTATATACACTTCAGCAGCTACGAGGAGGAGGAGGAGGCAATAAACAAATTGTGTTTTATATTTTGTGTTTGCTGCTCGTCGTTGTTTGCTTTTAATTACGCAATCGTTTTATACAACATTTCTAAGGTGTGTCGCATAATAAAGTTTTTAATTAAGAAAAACTAAAAAAATAAAACCTGAGCATCACAACGGAATCAAAAAGCGGACAAAAATGTGTCGATAAAAGCGTTGCATACTTGCAGGCGCAGGGCAAACTGCAAAGTTGCTGGCGAAAATGGGAAAATTGGAAAATGGGAAAATAACTAAGATAAAACTTGCAACGAAACTTTGCTGGCAAGGACGAGCAAAATTGCTGAGCAGCTATTTCTGATAATGGGCGACATTTTAATCGAAGGCTTATCGCAAAGTCATCACAAAAGTCGTTCAGGGTCGTGCGGGTGCTGCTGTGTGGCATGTGGCACGCGTGACACGCTTTCGCTGCCCGATTAATGCTCAATTGAAATTTACATTTTAAACTAAAACAACTAAAACAACAAGCAACTTGAGAGCCATAAATTGGACTGACCCGTTGACGTTGTTTTGATAACTGCTCAGCGGCGCCTCCTTTTTTGTTGCGTGCTTCATAGATAAGCATTCCAAGTGTTTGTAGTGCCCCTTTTGTATATTGTATTTTGTATTTTTTATTTTTTGTTTTGGTCTTTTATTTTGGGGCATTTTTCTGTTTCACTTTTGGGCCATCGCACCAGACGCAAATGGTCCAGCATTGACCATTTAGACAAGTCAATAAAATGCAATGGCCTTTTGGCCAAGCTGCGAGCACTGTCCTTGAATAATGCTCAATCATGTTTTAATAGGCTTACGCATTTTAATTATCAAGCATAGCTCTGGTATCTGCTTCTTACACAGAATATCTATTTTATTAAGGACTGTAATTTACTGGAGCACATATCAAAATAATCATAGAAGTTTTATTATTGGCTTATAAATTAATGGTAGTTAATATCAATAAATAAATAATTCGGTATGCATACTTAGCTGAATTATTTTTAAATTATTTGTAGTGATTGGATATAAAAATACAAACCTTAATTTATTGGCCAACGCAGCAACTCGATTCAAATATTACAATTATTGCCACCGATTGAATGAAAAATGCCTCGTTGCGAATTGGCCACTTTTGTGAAATGGCACAAAATAATAATCAGCTTTCAGTGTTAAAGCTGCATTTTCATATTGTGGCAGTGAGTCAATGCCAAAATTAACTGTTATTCGTGCCAGATCTGGTTGAACTTTTTGCTCTTGTTGCTTGTTGTTTTGGATTTTGGATTTTGAGTCAATGCCATTGGATACGTGACTTTTCCCATCGCTGGCTGATGTTATTTTCACAGGAGCAGATGCCTGGCATTGTTCGATTCAACCATTGTCGTTGTTGTTGGCTGGTGGCTGGTGGCTGGTGGCTGCTGCCACAATGCATAACTTGTAATAATGCGCCTGACCCCGACACCCTGGCACCCACACAATAACACACACAATAACACAAAAACAATCCTACAATCCCAGAATCAAATTCAAACACAATAACACACACACACAGGCACACACAGGCACACACACAGCTTGAATCTTGCATACATGCAGATGCACTCAGAAGTCAAGCGGCGATGCTGACTTGTTAGCACCACAAGTGAAAAGCTGTTGAAAATGCACTCAAAATTGCCATGGAAATAGAAATGGAAATGAAATGTCAACTTACCACACGGTGAGCAGCGACGGCAGCTTCTTGGAGCAAGTTGTGGGTTGCTCCTTGGCGATGTTGTCGTTGGTCGTTTGTATTTGTGTGCGTAGGTGTGTGTGCGTGTATGTGTAGTGTTGTTGCAACAAACTTCAAGCAGCAAAGATGTGATTTCGCTCGGTTTATGTTGCTCTTATTTTTTATATGGAAAATGTCAATTTGGCAGTTGATCGCGATTCGAATGGGTTTAATTGTTTATAGACTATCAGTTTAGATTTTTGGCAGTAAACGTTCTCGAGTTGGCAGTGAGAAGTTGTTGGTTTCTGAACCTTATAAGATATGCATATCGTTGATTTGTCCTTATCTCAAATTCTATCAGATGTCTGCTCAAAAATAATAAAAACTAATAAATAAAACTATATAGATGCACTTCAAAATTCTGGCCAGATGATGTCAAAGCACGGAAAGTGACTGCTTGGCAATACAACACACAGGTAAACGGATAAGGTTAAACACATGATCACATATATACATAACACACACAGGCTGAACACCACACACACTCTGCCATTGCATTCGAAGTGCAGCTCTTCCTCTTGCATTTCCTGTGGTGCTTCCATTGTCTAATCTTTGGGCGCGCAAATAATGATAATCGGAAATTCACACTTTTTATCGAACACTTTCACTTAAATGTTAAACAAATTTCTGATTTGCCTTATAGGAAAGGTAATTATGATAGCAACGACGAGAAAAAAAAACCATATGAAGGATTCAGGATTATAAACCTCATCGACATAGTCTTCGATGCACATTTTTTTTTTTTAATTTATGTTTCTTTCCATAGTCAATCACTTTACTTATCAACAGGCAAAAAATATTTTAAAAAAAAATCGGAATTTCTGCGTCTTTGAAACTGATTTCTGATAAAACTACTGCTGACCATTCACCAATCAATTCGAAATTGACAGCGGGTTGGCTGCTGTATCTCTGCTTTTCCAGATGTTGCTTCTTCCTTTTGATTTCTTCTTCCAATTCCTTCCTGTCCACTTGCTTTGGCTGCTCCGTTGCAACTGATTTTGCACAGCCGAAGATCCGCCTTTTATACTGATTCGATTTGGGAAATTTCATTGGCCCAGTTAACAGAAATTTCCCCACTGTAACATTGCTGTTAACTCGAAGGACCTTATGCACGCCCCTTCAGCCTGCCTACTGCTAAAGCTCAACAGAAAGTTGCAGGTTGAAACTACCTGCAACAAAGAACAATTTTTATTTTATGAATTCATTGTAAATAAATTATATTCAATTATAAATTTGATTTGATTAAAATAATAATTAATATATGTTTCAAAAATATTTTGAATCAAATCCGGAGCCAACGTCTTTGGCCATCTTCTCTCTTGCGGAATTCATATTTAATATTAGTCTTATGCGAAATTTACTGCTGCAAATTCCAATTGATTGTCATCAAAGGACGCAAAGGACTCAAAGCCAAACAATTGGAAATACAAATATGTTTGGTTAACACAATGCAATATTGAATCGCCCCAAAACAAAGGAGCACGGAACAATGCATTGCCAATGATTAACAGCAGGATGTTTTATTCTCCCTTCAATCATGACCATTTCATTAATTTCATTCAATTTACAATTGACTTCTCGCTCGGTGTGTCTCTGTGGTTACATGCATATTTATGCTGGCTTGAATGGAGTGTTGTGAAATGTTCTTGGGTTTTCAAAATATTTTAAGCAATAAGCCATAAGGTGTATTGCGGAAATGACTGGCGTGAAAAAGGGTTGCGATTCGGGCCAGCTATCGTTGTGTGGTTTGCGGGTGGGTTGAAGTTCTTCCAGGGACTTGGTCACCAAATTCCTCATTGCGTGTGGCATGAGACGAGGCAGATGTACACGCATATACCACACTGCTGTGGTTGCCTGGCAGTGACTCGATTTTCCGTACGTCCTCGTTCCTTCGTCTCTCGTCCATTGATGCCAGTGTCTCCGTTTTGGTCTTATTGCCAGTCTCATTTAGGATTTCAGTTATAGTCCCCGTTGTATCTTGACTGCATACTATTGCCGTTTCGCTGGTGCTCTTGGCTGTGGTTAGCGGGCCCGTTATCCCAAACAAGTTTACAAGGAGCGCGACGCACAAAATCACAACAAATCCAACATGGCAACGGGCAATGGGCAATGGGCAATGGGCAATGGGCAATGGCAAAGGCATTGGTTGTGGCACCCAATGCAGATGCCAAGTGTGGAGCCCTGCCGACTGGTTACTTGATGTTGAATGTTTGCTTGGATGCGTGGATGCTGCGTGCGGAAGTTATATCTGAAGCTGGAGCCGAGGACGGGCGTCAAGCAGCTTTGAAATGGCAACAACCAGGAATCGCCAAGATGGTCGATGGCAAGAGCTTGTCAGCTCTTCCGCTTATCTTCTTTGTTGCGTAATCCCTGCTGAAGCATCAACAGCAAGTCCTAAACAGAACCAAGCGGTGTGATGACAGCAAAAAAAAAAATACATAAATAACAAAGGCAAAAAAAAGTAGAGCCCCCGGTAGGAAATGTTTTCTGTAAAAAAAAAAGATTAAATACCCTTTCCAGCTCAGATTTAAGGCTCAGCGTACTTTTATCTATGAAGTTGGAAAAACTTGACATTTTGATAAATTGATCTTATTTGATTTTTGCAAGCAAAAAGATAACTGATAAAAAGTAAGTGTGCAAATTGCCTCAAAGTGCTTTCACAGTGCACAACAAAATTAATGCACCCTAAGAATGCACAAAAAAAAAATAGTTAATTAATGCAAAGGATAATTAGAAATGTCCGAACTCTTTTGTACCTTTGCATCGACCTGACAACCAAGCTGAAACCAATTAAAGACAAGAATTTATTCATGTTTTCAAAATGAATGCAAAAAATGCTTCGCAAGCCTTAAATTAATCTTTGGTTTAGTTGGATTCAGCTAACACAAAGCACCCCAAATTAAGTCAGTTTTCGTTATTGTTATCAATTGCATTTTGTTAGTTTCAAATTGCAACTGAGCAAATTTGAGATTAAAACTTATAATTCAACATTTTCTTATTTAAAATACCACAAATTTGCCATCTCTTCGTGCATATTAATTTCACATGTACATTTTCCATTCTATAAATCAATTAGTTTTCAATTAAGAATTTTGTTGCATTTCATTTGTGTGGAATCTGAAAGTAGAATTTAAGGCAAAATCTGCAACAGGTTTTTGTTTTTGTTGTTGTGGAAATATTTGCGATAATTGGCTGCGTCCAATGCACATATTGAGCCAAAATCTTAATTAGCATCGTAGCCAATATGAGAAATGCTAATCAGTGAAATATTTGCCGCTTGGATGGTCTTGTCATTGTCCTGCTTGCATTGCCATCGACAGCTTTGGCTCATATAATGCCCTGCAACTGTGCCTCTGCTTTCCAGCTTCTGCCTGTGGCTTTAGCCGCGTTCTTCACTGCCGTTGCGGCTGCTGCAGTTGCGGCTGCTTCAGCCGCCTTCGTTAGTACAGATTGTTAGTCGAACAATTGCTGGGTGCTAAGGCTAAAAGGCAGGAGTGTGTGTGTGGGGGGGGGGTATACGGGTTTATTGTTATGGCAGTGGCACTGGTTATGGCGATGCCACTGCCACAGCCACTGCCACATCCATAGCCATAGCAACTGGGTCTTAGGCCACTTAGACACATGCAACCAAGCGGAGGCAGGAGCCAGAGCTGATGCTGACGCTGATGCTGTTGCTGGCGTCGTCGAGCTCACTTTAGAACTATTTCAATAAGCGTTACGCTCCACACGCGCATTGTCCTTCACCCTGTTTTCTCAACTGTCGACTGTCGACCGCTTTCATTGTCAAATGTCGTTGCATTTCGCTTTTGTCATTTGCCGTCGACGTGGTCTTCATCGTCTTCATCGTCATCGTCGTCTTGGTTGCAGTATAAGCAATTTACAGAGTTTTACGTTGTACATTTTACATTTTACATTTTACATTTTACATATTGCATTTTTCAATGTGCATTGTGCTTTTCGTTCTGATTCAGTTGCTGATTCTGATTCTCAGTCTGATTCGCTTGCCCCCATTGCTGCCATTATTGTCATCGTTTTTAGCGTCGATACATAGCAGCTGCAGCTTCCGTTTCCGTTTCCGTTGTGTGCATAACGCCGTGTCGCTTTCTTGATTATCGGCAAGCTTTCTGCATGCTTGCCCGTCCATCTTTCACTCGGTCGGTCGGAGTTGACAGATGACGGTCCACGCTTTGAGGTGTCAGCTTAGCACTCTTAAGTGCCCCATGGCAACTGTTTAAGCCCGTGGCCACTGCCACCTTACAGCACACAGCCAACAGCTGACGTTGTCTATCAACGTTTACAATTTGTACTGCAACTATGACTTTTCAAGCACACAGTTATCCTCCAGTCACAGTCAGAGCCGCAGTCACTGTCACTGTCACTGTCACAGTCACAGTCACAGCCACAAGCCCACGGCGCGTAATGCAACGCCATCGATATGTTCGGGCTATTCAAACAAAATGCCCAACCGTAACAACATTAGTTTTTTTTTTTTTTTTTTTTTTTTTGCCATGCCATCGCTCGACTCTGCCATTTTTCGGTAAGTAGGTCAGTGACAATATTTCAACAGTTGTTGCAGAGGGTCACCCAAAAAGTACTTGCAAAACAAACCCAAACTTATTAGCAGCCCATTTTTTTAAATCTTTTTCTTGGCACCTGTAAAGCTTGCTTAAAAAAATATTCTTTGTAAATTAAAAAATTTGTTAGCATTAACAAGTCATCGCAAATTTTAAATATTAATATAACTAATTTTATGCTTACATAGGTTTGTAAAGTTTATTTTATTAATTTAATTTTATTAACTGAATTTTATTTATTTTTGACATATTTATTTATTTATTTGACCAACAAACTGATTCTCAATTGGCATTATTAGGTGGACGTATTCAATGACATATTAATATCATATGCAATACAAATTCGTTGCTGTTACAGCAAAACAAACCCAAACTTATTAGCAGCCCATTTTTTAAATCTTTTTCTTGCTTGTAAAAATATTTTTTGTAAATTAAATAATTTGTTAGCTTTATTGTCATATTGTGTACATATTGCGTAACAAGTATACGCTAATTTTAAATATTAATATTACAAATTTTATGGTTACATAGGTTTGTAAAGTTTATTTTATTAATTTAATTTTATTTTATTTATTTGACCAACAAAATGATTCGCAATTGGAATTATTAGGTGGGCGTATTCAATGACATTTTAATATAACATGCAACCCTCGCTGTGCTGTTGTTCATATTATTGTTACTGTTGTTTTTTGACACTTCCCTTCCCATCCATATCGGCATTCGTTCGCTTCATAGCTTGCCAGTTCAGCCGTCCGCTTGCCGTACGCTTTTTTTTTCTTTCAATTTTGCGTTCACATCGGGCTTCAGTCCAAATATAAAGAATAAAAAAATAATTTCCTTGACGCAGAGTGTTCTACATTTTGAGAGCGACATAGATTAGCTCGCCTCCCAGCCTCCCAGCCTCATCTACCCACCCAGAGCGGTTCTTTGAATGACAATCAATAGAGAGCTGATGCTTTTACCTTGTGTTCATCAGCCTCCGTGACAGTCCCAGTGGGAGCAGCAGCATCAGCAGCAGCAGCAGCAGCAGCAGCTTTGGTCCGTCAGTCCCAGGCTCGTTCCGGCCGTAACTAGCAAAAAGGCAGCAAGCATTGGTTATTGGCCAAAGCTGTAAGCCGATTGCAGATAGCTGTCTTCCATCAATTTTCATCGCCATTGCAATTTCCGATGCATTACATTTTCCTTGATTTTTGTTAGTGTGCATGGAACTCACTTTGATGCAATTTATGATGGGAGAAACGGTAATGAAAAAGTCCACAGAACAAAAGTGCCTTTAATGGACTTTCCTTTGACAGCTAAAAGCTGCATCACAAGCACTGCTGATTTTGTCAGCTTCGACTACAAAATGCACAATATTAATCAATTCTGATACCTAAATAAAGAAGTGAAAATACATTTTTTAGTTATCTTTAATATATCTACAATTATGCAACTTATTAACATTAAAGGACATTGTTATTCCCTTATGTATTTTCAATTTTTAAAATCCCGTGTACCAACAAAAAGTAAGACATATTATTTTATATAAATATTATTTCTATAGTAGATTTCTATAGATATTTCTGTAAGTAGATTTCTTAATTAACCACAATTATATTCATTATTATTTATAAGAACTAGGTAATTCTGTGCTACTTAATAATAAATCATTCCATTTTCTTTTGTATTCTGCATAAGCAGATTTCATAATTTTATGCACTTTGGCTTAGACTAATGGTTGATGGAATTGTGAACGAAAGTCACCAACTGGCTTAAAATTTACCATTCCATTACTCATACGAAGGGGTGGACGAGGTTGGTACTTGCTCCCAGTCCCATGGCTGACTGGCCATAGCATTGTTGGAGCCTGACTAGCCACGGGCTCGAAAACGGATACCAATGCGGACAAAGATACTGAGGCAAACATCAATTCTGAGTCCAGCCACAGACACTAATTGCTAGTTATCTTGTCGTCGCCTTGCCATTTTGCAGCTGGTATTGTTGGAGATTACTCATTGTTCAATCTGGTTGCTGAGTGCTTTAATTACGTTAGTTTCGCCAATTAAAAAAAAAGCACGTAACATGTAACACTTAAACCGGACAGCGGACAGCGGACAGCGGCCACGGCACAGCCACATCCACAGCCACAGTCAATTGTCCGTGCAATGACCTCGAACCCTTACCGCGTGTCAGTGCCCCAAAAAGTGTGCTCAGAGCAGTCTTGCTAACGCTCAAGACGAACGCTCATTTGGCACGCAGGTGCTGCCATTTCTGCCACTCCCTCCCCCTTAAAATCACGCCCTTCCTCTGCCCCAACAAACTAAAGCGAGGACATGCTAAATCTCAGGTAGCTCACTCGACAGTCCACTGACGACTTTTGCGGCCAAGAAGAGCGTTTGTGACGCACATTCACATCCCCTGCCACCGCCTCCCACCGCCTCCCACTCCTCCCACTCCGCCACTTCGTCATTTTGCCACTTGCCCCACCATCGCATACTTAGCAACGAGCAGCTGTGTCGCAACCTTTGAGAAATTAATATGGCTATTGTTTGCATCATTGCCGTTGACAGCTGCCGCACCGTGGCAAATGTGCACAAAGGGTTAAACATGTGAATTTCTCATTAATTGATTTACCAACATGAGTTGCTCGTCCTTTGAGAGTTCCAGCGGAAACCCCAACATTGAAACCAACATGCATAATTGAGTTTGTGGTTATGGAACTGGAAGGGGAGCTGGAAGTGGAAGTGCAGTTGCAGTGGCAGTGGCAGTTGCTGTTGCATAATACACGCAAAATTAAATGAACTCAATTTTAAATCGTAATTGGAAGCCAAGCCGGTTGTGCAACAGAGCCAATATTCTGAATACTGAAGCGAACACATGTCAAAGTTCCTCAACGGACGGAACATTTATGACAAGTTTATTAGCTGCTCGACTGGTCACTTTCTGAATTGGCCACATGCCCATTTGGACAATGCGATGGTTATTTAGACAACATAATTAACTGTCCGTATCTATAGAGTTTGGGTTTTTGAAATTATTACATATATTGCCAATTAATGAGTTGTTTTACCCAGTTGCACCTCATTGAACATTCAATTGGTTCAATTGATTGAATTGTAATGATTGAAGCGCACTGATGCATAAATTGATTTGTATCTTGTATCCTTAAACAACTCAATGCCCAATTAATTCGTTAGTCCAACTTTGAAACCTGCTCCAATTTCAGGTACTAGAATCACCAATTGCCCAAAAGTAAAAAATTGTATAAGTAGACATCCGCTTCACATAAATAAAACCTAGTTTAAAGTACGAAAGAATAATGGTGTCGTATAAATATTTTTTTATTCAAATAAATAAATTCAGTTGCAAAATGTTTTAGCTAACAAAAACGAAATATTTGTGTTCAAATTCACTCCGAAAATTCGTTAATTATTGAAAATAGCACGCTTCAAAAACAAATCAATCCAAGCTGATTGGAAGAAATAAAGAAGATTTTTATATAATACTTTATTGTTTTAGACCACAGTGGCATAGTTGGCAAAGACTTCACGCTGAGATTTATTCAATTTATTTCGAAATCGGCGTCAATTGGATCCTGTTTTGTGCGTTGTGCGAGGTGCGATGTGAGTGAATCAGGAGCAGAACATGAATGGGAAATAGCTAGTAGCGAATAGAGCATAACGTGGAAATAGAGCTCCAGCCAATAAGGGCATGTGATTAAAAATTGTTTTCAAAGTTCATTGACACTCAGTCGACGCCTGCTGCCACCGTCGGAAGCCATTCACAAGCGGAGCGCAATCAAAAACTGCCTGGCAATTTGCTGCCTGTTTTTTTGGTAGAGCCGTAATTGATTTTTGCCCTGGCGAATGCCTCGTCAACATATGTATTCGAAAAACAAGTCAATTGAATAGCGCAAAAGTGTGTAGACTAGCAGATACCACTTAGACAATTTTAACCCTATTTCAAGTGATGCCAAGCATATCGAAATATTTGCAAAACTAATTTTGATCGAATAATAAATATGAAAAAGGTTTGAATAATTTCGATTTATAAAATAAAAACATACATGAATGGGTTTAGGGTATGCAAATAGGCCAAACAAGATATACTCGTATGACGTCACCTGGATTCTTAGCAGTTAATAGTCACTTTCCTTGTCAGTTCGCATTTTTTTTTATGTGCTAACTTCTTAAACTATTCAATAAAATTCTACCAGCTCTTTTGCTCTGCAAATAATGCTATTAAAAATATGTTTATTTTATTATTATTCATTTTTAAGTATGTCCCTCACCAAAAAAAAAATCAACTGTTTTTCGTGTTTCTATATTTTAGCAAAACTTGGTTTAGCTGTTTATCTATAGGCTATAAACTAAAGCACTGATGAAAAACTTTGATAGTTTATTCTTGACAAAACAACACTAAAATTAAATAATACTTTTTTATTTTTATTGCATTAGGAAAGTAAAAATAATGAACAAATATTTTTGGTTTTGGGCAGTCTTGAACGGGCATTTCGTTCTGTTACCTAAAAGGTAAAAGTCAACTCATTATTTTTGCGCTTTTTATATATGTATTATTTTATCTATTATTTTATATACAAAAATAGCCGCTAATATTGGTAATATTGAGCGATTTGTTGAGAGCAACAAATAGCCAACTTAATATATCGCTTGGCAGTTCGAGCCAAGTTGATCAAATTATTAAACTCTGTGATAAATTATGGTATATCCATTATGTGGCGCAACCCTCTTATTTATCTATCCCACTTCACGGATTGCACTTTTTTACAGTATTGCCATGGCCAACATCATTACTTAAAAGCCTTTCACTTATGTGCTTGGCCACACACACACACAGAGACATTGGCCAGCTATAAAAGCCCCCTTTACTTTGGAGTTTTAGTAAGTGTTTATTTTTCTATTGTGGCCACTGTGCCACGCAGTGTTTGGCCATAACTCATCTGCCACAAATCGAAAGAAAAGCAAACAACAATAAAAGGAATAAACCAAACACCATATCGAAAATTGAAACAGTTGCAATACGAGTGCTGCAAAGAAATCCGCTTCTCAACAAATTTTCAATTCATATCAATGTCATCTTTATTATTAATATTCTTTTTTATTTTCATGTCAAGCGTTTGCCGTCGGTGCGATAAATAGCAAACATAATTGCCGCCGTCGGCCCCAAGGAGCAGCCAAGTTGCCGTCGGCAGTTGGCAGTTGGGAAATGTTTTTGATTTACTTAACGACAACTGCCCGACGAATCGCAGCTCTCGCTTCTTGCTCCCTATCCAGGCCCAGATTCTGTGCCAGTTCCCATTCCAGGCCCCAGTCCAAGGTTTAACAGCAAGTTGACCCAGTTTCCCTAGATTTTGCCATTCCCATTGTCGATTTCGCAGTGGTTGTTGTCCTCGTCCTCGTCCCCGTCCTCGTCGGGCATTATTATTGTCTGTGGTTAACTGCTTAAGGAATAATTCATTATGCATTTGGCCGGCATGTCACTTAATTTGAGTGGCCGACGATAAGCATGTTCCAATTCCCTGTTCAGTGAATCGGGCAATTTGCCCGCTAACTAATTGTCCACGTTGGGAATCGATCAAATCTGCAAGCGTGACGCAGTCACTCTTCTCAACCAACCACCAGCCATACCACCCACACCACCCACACCACCCACACACCCCCGCAACCCCCTTTAGATACCCTCCTGCTGGCGGGCAGCTGTTTTCGTGTTTTATATTCAAGTTAAATTGTTTATTTGCGTTGCTTTTATGGGTTTCGTCGTTGACAGCAATTTGTTTGCCTACCAGAGAAGTCCGCTCAGAAACTGGCACGTAGCAGCTCATTTTTTCTGTTTATTTTTTGCTTGTTGTTTTTGCAGCAAATGATTAAAATGCTGTTTTTAAAGAGTCTTATTTTCATTAACTTAAATGTACGTTGAATGGCTTAAACCGCGACACCATATCTAAAATGGCAAAAATGAAATGTGGAACATCTGAATTTATTTGTGCCATGATATGCCATGCCAAACTTATCAATGGAATCTGTCTAATTTTCAAAGAGTGTTTATTTTATTTTTTTCACAAATCACAAAATATTATTATTATTTAATATTTAATAGTTTAAATATTTTATTTAACTATTCATTTTTTCATTTCCCATATTTTTCGATTCCCGTCGGGGATTGTCTCACAATGTCCGTCGAGTAAGCTGCTTCAAGACCCAAAGCTGACTGGACGGACTTCTGCGAAAGTCCTTTTTAATTAGTATTTTTAGATTACATATAGACACACAATATTTTTTTTTATTTTTTCCATTGAATTTGTATTGCTACTTCATAAAAATAAGACTATCAATTTTAATTGCATTTTTGAAATTGTTATTATTAAAAACAGGAAAACTTTGCAAATTCTGACTATTTAGAAATACGCCTTATATATGGCAAATATACTTGGGCCGCAACTGTGATCGATTAGTTAATTTAACCGTAAAATATATATTTGCTGGGCTTACCAGTTGTCGTTGCTGTTGTGGTTGTTAGCCATCTTTAAGCTGCTTAGCTGGTCTTCAATGTGCTCCCCTGTCGCAGCCAATTAACTTTGCTTGCCTAATCAGAATGCATCGCTCATACGCCATACTTCGCGTTATGGTGAGCCCGTTGCTTCCTCTTCCTCTTCCCTGTCCCCTTCCCCTACTACGCTTTGAACTTTTCCTCACCTCTGCGCTTACCTTAGCCAGTTGGCCAGCGATGGTTTGCCCTTGCCTACTCAATCTTCGTGCGTGCCTGGACTATGGCCGTGAAACACTGCAAACTACTCAGTCAGGCCATGTCCGTTTTATGAACACACACACACACACACACACACACACACACGTATACATTGATATAGGACTGTATTCCAAAATAATTGAGCTTTCAGCTGTCTGAGACGGCAGACCACATTTGGGATGAGCACGCAGACAACGTTGTTCACGTCACGACGTGGCCTGGCAGTCCGTTTTTTTTAGCGTATTCACCAAATACCAACTTGACCCAATTTGCACAAGTTTTTTTTCTAACTCTTTCTCTAACCAGTTGTCTTTGTCCATCATTGAGGTAGCTGCAACTAAAAGCAATTTCTACAGGTTGAAAACTGGGATTGTTCTTTTTTCAATAAATATAAATTTCTAAAATTAATATATTGGTTTCAATTAAATGTTGAGAACAAATGACTTAACAGAAAATGTCTTTTCAATCAAAAGTCAACTCTCACATTACAAATGCTGCTCCTTCTCCAGCTCATTTCATTCCTCACCGGCCACACTTATATTTCTAGACTATAAATTAATTAAGAAAAAAAAAGAGGAAAAATAGTAGCAGAGTCTGTCCAGTTGGATGTCTATCACTAACTAACACCTGGACTGGCAGAGTTGAAGTTTTAATTACTTAACTACGGCGGCATCTATTCAATCAGCTGCAACTCGACGAACTCTTTAATCGGACTGAAAATCTTTTCAATTGAAAATGGATGTGTAATTAATTGGATTTTAATGAATCTCATTGCTGACATTTTGCAGCAGTCGGTTGTTTTACCTGTGCTTAACCAAGTCCACTATTTATTTTGCCTTCCACTGCGAATGTTTGTGCTGATAAACAGACTCCATGAATGTGAAGAACACTTCTTTGCCAGTTGAGAAATGATTGCTTTGAGCCGAGCTGCCCATAGACAACTGATGGGCTAATCAATGGGCAACCCGAGAGCTGAATACCAATTAAATTATGCTTAAGCCTTCCATCAGCGAGGACACTATTAACCAATTTTGAATTTCAAATAGTTCATTTTGTTAAACATAATTTTCGTACATATACATTTCTGGGAGTGGATGTGAATGGGAAGTGATTCGATAGTGGTTCAGAAACCACAACAGCAAAGAGAGCTAAGCCCGAAGCTACTCCCGCCATAATTGCAAATGCCAGCGCATTTGCGCCGCGCTTATGCCGATGGCGCCACTCGATCAGGAGCAGCGGCCTCTTTGAGATTATGAAGCATCCACTTCCCGAGATTTTGCAGTTGCACCGCAACAGCAAAAGCGAAGGCAAGTGCACTGGGAACAACAGTGCTTCAAATGCCGCAATAGCAACAACCAAGACTACAGCTACTCCAAGGCTTTGTGCTGCGTTTCCCATTAGTATCAAGGAGGCAAAGCTGTGCGGTCCTACTATAATCCAGTTGGGCAAAGATGGGATGCTTCAGATTGCGGACAGCTTAAAGCGCGCAAAGTCTGTCATAGAGCCGATGATGGAGCATTCTGTAACGCCGTACGAGAAGTGCTCCCAGCAACGGCGCAAGGTGGCCCAAGAGGCCCTAAAGCTGGTCGAGCCACGTCGCAGAAGCTGGAGCAGGAGCCAGAGCAGAATTTAAAGCAGAAACCTAAAAATAAAACTGAGCAGAAGGCGGAAGAGAAGAGGAACCAGAAGTTGGAACAGCAGGAGGAAAAGCAACAGAAGCCGGAGCAGCAGCTGGAGCAGAAGCCGGAGCAGAAGCTGGAGCAGAAGCTGGAGCAGAAGCCGGAGCAGCAGCTGGAGCAGCAGCTGAAGCAGAAGCCGGAGCAGAAGCTGGAGCAGAAGCTGGAGCATAAGCCGGAGCAGAAGCTGGAACAGAAAAAGGAACAGAAACCGGAGCAACCAGTAAGTTAAAAGATATATTCAAAATCTAAAAGAATCTTCTAAATTAATAAGCATTTTTAAAATAAAAAAGAACACAAAGTACATGTTCAAGAACATGTTGCCAATTCATCTGAGTGATATAAAATTATCTTTAATATAAATATATATATATATATATATATATATATACAAAGCGCATAAAATGCACCTATTTGTTATTGTTATTCATTTATTGTTATTTTTGAGGAATGTGGCAACCGAATAAAATGCAAATTAATCAAATTATTATTGTAAATAATAAGACAGTCAAAGTTAATGAATGAAAATATGACTACAAACAAAAATTGCATAATTTGTCAGCATAATTAAGAAAATATTTTTGAAAGCAATTGAAAACACAAACGGACTTTTGCAAGTGCCTGCAATGTAAGCGGCTTTTGTGTGTGTTAGTTAAATTGCAGTTAATTAAATACAAAAACCTAGAATTAGTTTGCATCAACCATTTTTTTTTTACTTTATAATTACAGATTTAAGTGTGTTGCAAATGGCCAACGAACGAAGAGAAATGTGTAAATGTGTTCAATGATATAAATTGTAGGTGTATTTGATTTCCTTTAAAAGGGCGTTTTTCATCAATTTTTTCCAAATGCCAAAAAGGATTATTTGGGAAAAAAAAATGCATTGCATTTTTACGATTTAAATATATTTTCAGAGCGATTTTCACTTTACAACATTTTACCTAAATCATCCAGCTGATTTACGGCCAAACTGTGGTCATAAAAACATACTTCAGAGCTTGGCCAAGAGATGTGTTAGTTTCCCCGGAGGGATTTGACAGCTGCAGATCAAGTGCATTAGAAGAGGTGTTGATTTTTGGGTTAAACAGAAGCAGACGTTAATACAAGGTATGAAAATACTACGGAAATGTATATGTAATATAATTTAATGATGTAACTTAAGTTATGGCCATGCATGAGGTGAGAAGCTGGGCAGCCGTGTGATGTGTGTGGTTTGAGTATATGCATCTTTGACATGGGAGCTGGTATCTATGGAGATGCTGGACGAGCCGAGTCCAGTGAGCACCATTTATGTGCATAATCAAAAGGACTTTGCACATTCGCCTGTAAATGCGCCTCAGGGCCATTGCAGACTCCATCCAATCCTTGTGTGCTTGTCGTGTATCCCGTTGCGTTTGTGATTGTGTTTGCTTTTGTTGTGGTCCTGGTTGTGGTTGTCGTTGTCGTTGTCGTTGTCGTTGTGCCTGTTATTGTTGGGCTGCTTCCCTGGTCGTCATGGCGTCGCCCACGCTCAATTTGTCAGAAGCGAATGCAGCTTGCTCAAAATGATGTGGCTGCCCGTATGTGTGTGCATGTGTATGCATGTGTATGCATGTGTGTGTGTGTGTGTGTGTGTGTGTGTGTGTATGTTTAGTATTAGTACATACAATACGATCTTGGGACTTACATCTGTGTTTGAGTGGAATTTTGAGATTTCGGCTTGTGTTTGAGTTGATGGGTGCTGAATGACCCCTCTTCATCTCATCCTTGTGTCCGACTGCGCATTTCTATTCACTTCTATTGTGCTCATTCACGAAGTAAGCAAAATTAAAGTACGTGCCCCCTTTGCTATGCAATGCAATTTATATTGAGTGCAGCCCCAGAACGAGGAGATGGCGCTGCTGCTGACGACCACAACGATGGTCGGCTGATGGGGTACAACGGGCATTACAATGTAAAGCCATATAAAGTAAAGCTTGCAGCTGGTTTAAAGCCCAATTTGCTGACTAGAACCAGGGCCAGTTGCAGTATCCATATCAATGCTAGCGCCCTAAACACAACTGTACCTGTACCTGCACCAGTAGCAGCATCAGCGACCAGCGAACAGCTGTTGACGTGATTCCTTTTACCAACGCTTTCGTATGCCAATAGGGGTGGCTGGATCAGCATTGTTTTTATAAAATATTAATTAAACTGATATTCATTAAAAAGATACCGCCTCGTTAGTTTTAATGACCCCAACGCTGCCATTGATACCAGAGCAACAACAGCATTCAGCTCGAAAAAAAACAAAAAAAAAACAAGAAGCGAATAGCAAAAACGCAGTGAGCAGTGAGCAGTGAGCAGTGTGCCGTCATCGGCAACATGTTATAACCGTTATAAGCATCAGAGACCACTGCTTTGTAGGGCAACAGGGAGGCGCTGCTCCGATGGGGCGATTAGTCGATGAGGCTAAGCTCAGTGGAGTGCGGTGTGCCTGTTATCGCTTTTTGCCAGCTGCTGCTGTTGCTGCTACTAGAAAGAGTTTCAGGTTGAAAGATGCATCAATCCGTAGCTCACTGTTGCTGCAACAGCAACAGCAACTGTTCAAAGCAAACATTTCTCATTCATACTTTCTTTGAGGGTATTAGAGTACTGATAAATCCAGTGAATTACACCGATATTCACGTAGATTACAACTTGTTTACAGGTTTCGTTCATTAGCCAAGGCAAAACATTTCTCTGACAACTTTTCCATTTGCGCAGTGCACAGTAAGGGAAAATATTGTTAGATTTTGCAACGATTGAGTGCTTTGGCTGTGTGTGTGTGTGAGTGTGTGTGTGTGTGTTAACTTTGTCGAAAGGTAAATTTACAATATTTACAATGCTTCCTAATTGATTTCATAAATGTGTGTATTTGTGTGTGTGCATGAAAGTCTCTCTACCCATGAGTGTGTGTATCAGGTGGGTGTTCTGTCCGTGTGTGAGCCAGTGGCCATGGTCACCAGCTTAATTAAAACTCCAAAATTATTTGCTCTGTTGCTCAACTAAAAAGGTTATAACTTAATTAAAACTATTAAGTTAATTTATATATGCATATATATACACACACACACACACACACACTCATGCATACACGTTAATATTCTTTTGAGCTAACCACGGGCAGCAGAAGATATCTCCAACTCATATTTATTATATTATTTTACTATTTGGAAAATATGTCTCTGTAAAAAAACTTTTAAAAACTATGCTTTTCCATTTCTCTGTTTGTGAAATTATTTGAATTGCAAAGAATTTCGTTTGGCTAAATCATGTGATATTTTTATAATTTAATTAAAACAAAATTTTTATTAAATTAAAAGTAAAAATACTTCCTTCGAAATTCATCTGCATGAAGAGGTTTAGTTCAGTCTAATTAGTTTCCAACTCATGGCTCATGTTTATTGCATTTTAATTTAACAATTCTAAGCCAATTCCAACTGGATATTCTTCGGCTTCTGGCATAACAAAAATGAGAGTTTCATGTATTATAGACATTAAAAATTGTTAAACAAATACATTTATTGGTAATGTGCATAGTTTTGGTTAGGCTAAAACGGCTAAAACACAGGCCATGTTTGGCAAGTTGTGATACCGTACGCGAATCTAGCTAGGACTTCTCCTACACTCGTGTAAAACATAAATTCAAAGATTTATCCAGCCAGTTGCGTCTATAAATTTTGCAAATTTGGCCAGTTCCAGATTCACTAGTTAGTGGCTTTCCAATGTTGCAAAATAATTGTTGGCAAGTGCCTGGCAGAGGCAGAAAAAGTGTTCCAGAGATTCTACGCCTTTCTCTTCTTTACAGCTTATGCAGAAGTCATTATACGGTACATGCCATGAATGGTGGATAGTAGGCATTCCTGTCCTGTCATAGCACGGATTACTGCAGAGCAGTTCGTTTGACTGACATTACACAGCTCTCTACTGTGTTTTTTTTTTTTTTTTACTAATATTCGGCCGTGTTTGATGTGTTATGCGACCGCCGTTTGTTTTACAGCAGGATAAAGGTTCAATACGTGTGCCGCGGACTTGTCGTGGGTGATTTTGGAATAAGGATTTAGGCTTTTAGAGGGGCCACCAAGATCGCCCGGCCTGAATCCCATACATAACACTTCTTCGGTCGGGCTTAAATGGGTAATCAACGGTTTGCGACAGTTGAACAGGAAATCAAAAATCAAATTCAATCTGAGCTCTAAAAAGTTGTTGAATTGATGCAAAATCAAATTTGTTAGTTATGAACAAATCTGGATGCTGACCAAATCATAAATATAAGAATTATTATAAGGAAAAAATCAGATGCATACGAAAAGAAATTACAAAGATGCATTGCACACATACATTGTGTAAGTATACCATAATTAATATACATATTTTCATGAAAATGCTACCTAGGGATTTTTAAGTGTCGTTAACAGAGCCTATTACAGTAAGGGAAATTTATTGCAGCGTTGAGAACTTTAAATTAACAGCAAAAAAGCACAAAGCTTTTCTCTGCTGGTTTGAGTCTTTGCTAAAATGTAGTTTGATAGCTTACCCAAGGCACCCATCTCAAATGTGCAGCCCAAAAGTATGCAGTGATGTTTCCCAGAAATTGATTAAATTGTATTGGCTCGAGATCTCTATTTCAGCGTGAGTGGCTTAAAGGATAGCTTAAACTCGCTAACAATGCTGCCAAATATAGTTTGTTAACCTATTGGGCCACTTGAGCGTAATATGCTTTAGTATTTCTACGTCCAACAAAAAACTAAAAAATGAGTCGACAGATTATAGCTGCGGCTGCATTTTTAATGCATTTAACTGCCAATTCATGTTAACGTTAATCAATGCTATAATGGGTTGAATGCAACTTTGTTATTTGTGAATCATATAATGGCTAATTTGATTAAACAATTTATCTGGATAATCGTGCTTAACTGTGGTAACTTGATCTTACTTAACAGGCTTACACAAAGCTACAAACATCAAAAAAATTTGACTTTGTTTTAGTAACTTGGCTTAAACTGCCTTTCTACTATTTGTTTGTTTTGTTGACACAAAAGTTCTTTCATTTATCTCCATTTTCATTGTAGGGACAATAATATAAAGATATATTTTTTAGATCCTTTTTATTTCTGAGCATAATTTCCAAATGTGGTAAAACAAAAATCTTTTTTAAACTTGATAAATATGATATTTTATTACATTAAAGCAAAGTTTAAAAAACAAAGATAAAATATAAAATATTTTACCATTTAAAAGGTCTGCATAAGTGTCTGGCAATGCAATTGGCAAATATATGCTGATATTGTTGGCGTATGTAAACCCCCGTTAACTGGGCTTTGGAAGTGTGTCAAGCCATTACGCGTTCGCCGTGTTTTGTCTATGATAACTAATATTTTAATCCCAGGCAGACACTTGAGATACTTGGTGATCGACTGTTTGCTCATTAAATACATCGAATGCTTAGAATGCTTGTGGCATGAATAGCCCGAATAACCCGTTCCCGATTCGCACGCTGATAAGATGCTAAGAAATTGTTGAATTACGGACGTGTTTTTCCCCTAATTTGGAGTCCGCCTCCAACTCACTGCTTACATAATAGCTCACAGATACGGGACGGCTTGGCGCTTGAAATGGCCTGGTTATGACAGATATGTTCCACTCGAGTCAGAGAGCCTATTTTATTTTTAAAGCGATATATAATTGTTCAGGTTCTTCCATAAATGATGTGGAAATCATTCACAATCCGAGTGCAACCGGAAACATACTATTAAACTATCTAATAATGGTATCGATTGAAATAAGCCCTAATTTCCGCAAATTGTCGAAAAATCAGCTAATAAACACTAATAAATAAAATATTAACCCATTGCCAAACAGATCATAAAGACAAATATTCCAAAAAGTAGTTGAGATCGAAAAATTCGTTGTGTTCCAAATATTTATCCCATATTCTGTCGACGGATTATATTTAATCAAGAAGCTTAAACGGATTGAGAGCAGCATTTCATCCAAATCGGTATGAAAAACCTAAATTTCTACATTTTTTCTACTTGTGTTGGTGTTGGTATAACCCTTACATATTTAGTTCTACATCATCATAATCATTTTTAATCATTTAACCATTTTTTTTTTGGTGACATCAGTCCACCTCCTCAATATCAAATGAATTACAAATTTTTGAAATACCGATCGAGTCAAAATACAATAATTTGTATGACCGATTTTGATAATTTTATAAAAATTATATAAAGCAAAATTAAGTGTTTGGATTTCGTCAATTTATTTATATTGGATAATTTCAATTGCAACACCTAAGTTTCTTATGCATAAATATGTTTCACAAATTCGTTAATTTATAATTTATAAGTTGGTTTGGTTGTTATATATATATATTATATATTTGAATTCCAGATTCGTTTGAATGGTGTTGTAAATGTTTTTTTCAGAGTTCCAATGACATAAATATTTGTATAAATTACATTAATAACTATTAAAAAAAAAAGAATTTCTTAAAATAAATCACAGTGTCTTTATATTTTGTTTTTGTGTTTTTTTTCTTTTGATTTTTGTTGCCTGTTTCATGTCCTTTTGCTAATTTCGCTCACAATAAATAAATATAAATAAATTATTAAAAAAAAAAAAAAAAACTACTTCGAATTTCTAAGTAGCTGCGATAAATAGTTAACTTTAGACTTAGAAACTAACTGGAAATGGGAATGTGTCATTTAAATAATAAATAAATTAAATACTTTCTGTGCATGGCGCTGTCTATGAACATAAACAACCGATTTACGGAAGTGTCGATGATTATAATAAATAATAAATAAAGAAATAAATTATTAATATATATATATGAAAGAGCGGGGAAAGAGGGCTAGGTAGAGATGAAATGAGGATTCATTAATTTCTAAAATGGCATTCGACATATTCATCAACGTTTTTTTTTGATATTTATCTTTCTAGGCGCTCAACTGCAACTGCAGTGAGGAACTGTGAGAACAGCCCTCGGCGCTAATACTGGGCAAGCGCTAATCGCTCATCGAACTGGTCACTAAAATATTGGGTTCAATTCAAGAATTCACCCTTTTGCGGCGCTGCTGATCCTGAGCTATCAGAGCTCTCCATGCTCACAAACGGGCTTCACGTGAAACTAGAGCCGGAATTGGAGCCGGAATTGGAGCCGGAATTGGAGCCGGAATTGGAGCCGGAATTGGAGCCGGATTTGGAGCCGGATTTGGAGCCGGATTTGGAGCCGGATTTGGAGAGAGTTGAAGCCTGAGTTGAAGCACGAGCTCGAGTCCGAGTTGTAGTCTCTTTCTGGTGGCAGGTCTCCTCGTCCATACTGATCCTCCTGTGCTTTGAGTCTTCCACTGTCATCGCCATTATGTGCAGAAAGTTTTTATAGAGCTCCGCGGTATAATAGGGCTCGTTGTCAACCATCTCCTTGCTGCCGTCGGCGGGCGTATCGAAGTTGAGCAGCTTTGCCATGACTGCCTTGCTGTACACCTTGAGCCGGCATCCATTGAAATGCGGAAAGGTGGCATTGATGGCGGTCTCGATCTTGCAGAGCACTTCACGAGCACTTCTTAGCAGCGTCGCCAGATCTTTTGTGGTTTGGTCCAGCGGTAGCTGATTATCAAATCTGTACTTGTAATGGGCCTTGCCCAAATACGCAAAGCTCCCAATGAATTTCTGCGTGTGCCTGTAGAATTTCAGCAGCTTTAACTGTTAAAAAACAACAAGAAGTTAGTCAATTGCCAGAGGGATACCGAGAGAGAGAGAGAGAGAGAGAGAGAAAAGGGCAAATGCAAATGCAAGCGACGATCGAGCGGAGAGTCAGCGAGTCAGAGCGGAAACTGGTCTATGCCGCCCAGGGCGGAGCCGGTCCCGCCGATCGATCATCGTGCATCAAAATATCAAAGCTTCAATGCATCAAAGCATCACACTGCACAGCTGCCACATCCTCTGTCTCTCAGTGCATCTCATTGATTGCGTCCCACTTACCGATTTCAACGGCTGCGTCATGTTGGCCAGGAATTTGTATTTTGTCGGCCAAGGTGTCGAAGCGGACACTGGTAATTTGATATTGTCTTGAATAGACATGCGCTCTAGCAACGTGAAGTTTTGCAGTTTTCCCAAAAATTCGCGTTTCTAATGAAAACAAAAAAAAAAGAATGCGATCAGCACAACTTCTATGTATATATATATATATATGTATAACTATCGGATTCGTCCAGGTTTTATTGATTGCAAAGCGGAAACGGTTAGCTGAGTAGCAGAATTTGCTGAATTTGATTGATTTCAGAAGTTTCGCTTACCTGGGCTTCCAATTGCTCCTGTGTTTTGTTGGCTGTTATATCTTTGTAATAATAGCTGCCTGCGCAAGAATTTATCCATTCGGGCGCATGAGATTCGGTCGGTTTGAAGATGTTCAGATCGTCATTGCGTCGATGCCTGTTTTGCGGAGGTTGCTCCTCCCGCATCGCTGCTTGGATGATATCCTCAAATTTGTTCTCGCTTTCTGAATCGTTGCTGCTGCTGTCGCTGCTGCTGCTGCTGTTGCTGTCGCTGCTGCTGCTGCTGCTGCTGCTGCTGCTGCTGCTGCTGGCGTCGCTGTCGCCGAAGTTTTGCGAAAGATCAGAAAACGGATTCGCGAGCCCCACGTCCTGAGAGTCGGAACTAGAGCTGGAACTGCCACTGTACGCATCATTGTACTCAATGCCGAGCGCCAGCTGATCGTGCAGATGCCGAGCATTTGACAATGGGAGCATCAATGCAGCCAACGCCATGATGAGCGTATAACTGTTAATTCTGTTGCTGCCGCTGTTGCTGCTGCTGCAACTATTTTGCTGTTTGTTGCGGCTGCTGTGTTGTGTATGATTTTGGCAATGCTTGGCTGCAAATACAAAAGGAAAATTCAAAATTAAAATCAGCGTTATTATTTGTTTCAGGCATTCAAAGAGCTTTACCGTTGGACATGAGAATAAAAACTAGACAAACACTTATCGCTCGTATCACAAACAGTACAATTATCACTTAGCAAAAAGCAACAAGGGTTTCAAATTGTGTTTATTACTGTTATTATTGAATGTGAACTGCCACAAATCTCTCGATATTTAATACTGCGTGCGCGCTCCGTGGCGTCTGCTCGACAACTGCCCAGTCGCGAACTCACACTCGTAATTTAACTCGCACTCGCACTTGCACTTGTTCTCGCACTCGCACTCGCACTCGCATTTACACTCGCACTCAATCACACTCGCAATTGAGTGAGAGTGCGCTGGATGAGCAGCAGCAGCAGCAGCCGCAGCAGCAGCCGCAGCAGCAGCCGCAGCAGCAACAGCAGCTGCTGCCCATCTACAAGCTGTGATTGAGTAAGATACTTACACAGAAATTAAGAGAAGCACAGAGAAAGCGAGAGAGAGAGAGGGAGTGAGCTGGAGAGAGCTAGAGGGGGACAACATCGTCACAAATACTTAGTTTCTATTCGCGTTTTGACCAAATGTATTTGCAATTTAATAAATTTGTTAAACGCCGTTTGCCTTTGTCATCGTACACAACTTGTGCCGCGCTTGAATTTCATCAGAAATTTAAATTACTCATAGTACAAGCATTTTGTAATTTGTTTTTTTTCTTGCTCACAGTGGTCAGCGGTTTGGCGTCATCGGCAGGCGAAGCAGCCCAATCAGCCGCAGCAGCCAAGGCAACAGACGCAGACGCTGACCAGACAGACGAGTCGGGCGTGCAACTGGCTGCCGCGGGGCAACGCGACGTATGAATAATTCATACAAATCACAAATTCATTCAAAACAAGCGCTCGTGCCGTGACGGCCGGGCTAGCAACATTGCAAGCGACAACAGCGATATCAACAGTAACAGCAGCAGCAGCAGCAGCAGCAGCCGCAGCCAAAGCAAAAGCAAAAATAGCAGAAACAACAGCTATATGCAAAAGCAGCACAAGCCACCACACAAGCGCAAACGTTTGTTGTTGTCGTAGGTCAGCGACTTCGGCTTTGAATTCGAATTCGAATTCGATAACGAAAACGAAAACGCCAAAGCCAACGACAACAACAACAACAACAACAACTTCTGTTGTCGCAAGATGTTGGCGGGTGATATTTTTGAATTTGAACTGATTGCAGTTATCAGGTGTAGTTCTTGAAAGCTGAGGCTTAACTCATCACCATAATCATAGTCGCGATCGATGGCCGGAAATGAAGTCTGCATCCGCTAACCAAATATCCTTATCAAAGCAAATATAAGGTGATGTAATTTTTCATGTAATTTGAACGTTAGATTAGTACTGAGATTATATTCATAGCAAATAAATTGCCTATAACTGTTCTAAGAATAGCTTTTACAATTAAATTCAACTTCTTTATCAAAAAAATATCATTTAATTATGTTGTTTTCCCTTGACTAAAGTCTTTTAATTTTAGCGATTGATTGCGAGCTATGTATATATATATATCGCTTCAAAACTGATCAAATTTCACCATGATCATATATTTTGTAGTGCACGTGAAAATTTATTGATAGGATCTCTGGTTTTTTTTTTCTACTTTTTGTTCTTTCTTGTTGATTTTTACTGGTTGTCTGTGGGGGGGCTCGTGGATTTAGAATTTTGCACTTGATGAGCAGTACTTACTTTTATGGCACATTTTGTCAGATGTTTGGTAAATCACTTGGCACCGGATTGGTTGAATGTTAATGTTAATTAATTTATAATAATAATTAATTGTTAACCTTTGCGTTATAGCACACAGACTAATTACTTTTTGTATTATGCTTTTATGCTTTTGCAATTCTGACGCCGATATTTAGAGTTAGACTTAAAGCTTAGTTTCAGTTCGGTTCCCTATTGGAATCGCGAGCCGACGATTAGCATTGGCGTGCGTCTAAATGAGACTGATACATGTTTTCAGCATGCCATAGTAATTTATATTTATACAGAATCGTCGTGCCGCCTGTGAGGCAGTCCCAGACGCAGACGCCAGCGTCGACGCTGGCGTAACCGACGCAGTCGCTTTTGGTGTTGCTGTTGCTGCTGATTTCATTGATAGTTGGTTTTCGCTGTGGTTTCCAATTGGCTCGTGCTGTTGCTGCTATCGCTAGCGGCGTCGCAGCCGGCATCGCTGTCGGCTGGCGTCACTTCCACCGATAACAACTCGTTGGTGGAGACTCAGACGTCAGTTCGAACGTCCTAAAGAATTGCTCCCCTTCGCACACACGAACCCACCGCACCCTACCTCAACGGACGCCCACCAGCACCAGCGCACATATTTGTCAAGTGATATTTTATTTGCTTCAAATCTGAATTGGACACCACACTTTTTGCCCGTAACGATCATGATCATGACCATAAAGCCTAACGCACCCCTCCGAGTTTCCTTGCATTACCCACAAGGTGCAGGGGACATACATTTCGCATGTGGAAACTTTTCCAGTTGATGATGGTTTCAGCACCTACTCCTGCCTGCCTGTCTGCAGGTCTGCCCTGCCTTCCTGTTACCTTATCACAGAAGCTCCGGAATTGCGTCAATGCTGGCAATGCCAACTTCAATCAGCGCATTCTTAATATTAACTGCATTATGGGCGCTGCTCCATTTCTTTGAAGCAGTTTCGCAACTTCTGAGTCATCCAAAAATATTTGACACAACTGATCCCCTTCTGAAGTCTACACAACGAGGTAAAACCCATTTACTGGCAACGACTGCCAAAACATGGGATTCATATATCTTACGTGGCATATGAAAAACAATTCTGTAATTCTTGGATGGGTTAAGTATTTTATTACATTAACAAATAATATATCTCTCCCACTCCCAATATATAAACAGTGGTACCACTCGGCACCATAACTGTCTGCTGGGCCAATAGCTCTATTTTAAACAAAGACTGACAGACTTATAACGTGGGGCGGATCTTGCATATTGAAACCCAGGAATGCTACAAAATGTAATAGTGAATGAGTTAATTGAATTCTTGGAAATAGCATATTACACTCATAAATATAAATATATAATTATATATGTTTTTATCAGTGTTTCTCCACGAGTTGAACATGTTTGCTTTTAATTATAACTATGATTGTTCAGAATCCTGATGACAATCTACATTTGGCACCTTCGTTTGGGGTTCAATGCACGAATCACAAATGAGATGTTTTCTCCAAAATAAATCCCCCCCTTGGCAAAGATATAATTATATATAATATATAAAAGGTAAATACTCGTCTGACCCATATCGCTGATTGTTTTAGGTTGAACAAACTCGTCGCTGATAAGTGATTTAATATATATATATATATATTAATATATTTAAAACTGAATAGTATTAATATATATTTGTATATCTATTAATATATTTATATATATACAAATAAATAGAAAAAATAATTGATTTATGGCCAAATTAACTAGCTTTTAAGGAATTTGATTAGATAGCAAACATATATAGACACATAAAGATATAGAAGCCTATTGTAAACGATGTAAGAGTATTAAATAATAAATTAGAGGGTGGGGGAGGTTGGGGGGGGGGGGGGGGGTTATTGACTAAAGTGGAGCTATTTAGTGACACACGTTCAATGAACCGAAAGAACACCCCAAACAGTTGCTTGGCAGCGAACATTTTTGGCGACAATTGGCTGGGCAGAAGTGGGCAAGATGTTGACTCACTGCAGCAGGGATGAGTTCCTCACTCCACATGGCATATTCAAATGGCAATGTATAAATATCTGCACTGTTTACCTGGCGCTATGTTTATCGCTTGGCCAGGGCAGAGGGCAACGCGTTCCAATATATTGTGACGTATGAGCAACGTCCTGTGACGTAGGCCAATTTCCGAATTCTTATTAATTGCCGATTTTATCACTGAATCTCGCTGTTTTTGTCATTGTTGTTGTTGTTGTTGTTGTTGTTGTCGTTTGTATCGTGTTCACATTTAATGCGAACAAATCGCACCCCTTAATGCGTAAATTTGATTTGACGATTTGTCTGATTATATTATTAATAATTGTGGACATAATTGAAAGCGATGCTTATCAGTCGACACAAATCACACACACACCACACACACACACACACACACACACACACACACACACACATATGGGCAGACAATCAAATAAACGCAATCAGCTCATTTACCATATGACATTTGCATTAAAAGACGCAACAAGCAGCAAGCAAATGACATATGCGAGGGGTGAGGGGCTGCCGCCTGTTGCCACCGCTTCGATGACTAATTGATAAGTGTGTCGAGTGTCGAGTGTCGACAGCTCTCTGCGTCTGCTGCGGTTTCATCGTCTAATGTGTCAACATTTGTCGCGTGCCTTTCGTTATTTTGAATTCTGACACAGACCAGCAGCATCAGCTGCCGCTGCCGCCGACGCGTGGTTGCAACCACAGGTGTCGCTGACTAAGTTAGTCATCTGCTTAGACAGCAGCCGCATTTGCTTACTCTCCATTTCGAAAAAAAAACCCAATGGTTTGCCAAAATACACGTGAAAACAAGAACATAAATAATATTGTTATTAATAATTCGAATGGTTTTTACCGTTAATCGCTAGATAGATTCACTCCCAAGTTGCAGTTGTTTTTTTTTTTTTAATATCAAAAGATACAGAAATCGATTTTCATTAATTTTTGTTTTCACTGTCCGATTTGAGCGAAATGCCAAGCTTAGAGTTAATTTTCTCTTGAGCTCAGCGTAACTGCAAGCTACGTCATCTTTCCTTCTCCCCTCATCACCCCACTTCGGACAGTATGCAAACAATTCCGGTTTAACTTATGGCGGATGCGGCACAGTCAGCGCTGTTCGGCGTTGCCATACACAAAAAAAAAAAAAACACACATCATTTTTCAACACTAGCACACCAAACTCCTGACGCGATCCTCGCCTGTTAAACAATCTAGGTTTTTTTTTTTTTTTTTTTGTTATAAAAGTTACAATTTAATGTTTAATAACTGTTAATAATTCTCACTTGTCCATAATTCTGTTATTTACTTTTTATGAGAGAATTTTTAAATAGTTTTTTTTCTCTTCTTATTCCAAATTATTGCATTCTTTGTAGTTTTGCAAGATAAATTAATATATTAAAAAAAAAATCAATTGATATTTGAAATAGATTTTGTGTAAAACTTTTATACGAATTTAAAATTATTGAAATTCTGTTTTCTACACATTACCAAATTGGAAGCATTTTAAAATTACGTATAATACATTAATTATTATAAATGTTAATTATTAATATTATTATTGTGTAAATAAATATACAAAAAACTACAAATATAATCAAATATTTGTTGTGCCACAAAACACAAATAAATATTTGGGGCGAATTTGAAATGGCATTTATTTTGTTTGGGTTGATTTTGGTTTTCGTTGACAATTGTGGCAGTTTTGCATTCAAGTGCAACTGGCATCGGCTTGCAGAGCGGACTTGAAAGTGTTTCGTGTCTCGTTATTGAAATTGCAATTCAAGATTCTTCACGTACACGTACGACCCAAACCCAAACCCAGACCCAAACCCAAACCAAGACCAAGACCGAAGCGATGACCAAGATGACGAAGACTAGGGCCATACTGATATATGCAAAGGGTACCAAGCATAAGCATAAGTGTATTATGTGTGTGGAAGTAAGGGTATATATGTATATATGTATATATGTATGACCATATAATCTATACTCCATGCCGCTCTCCATACGCATCGAGTTGATTTACATATGCGGCGCAACAACGGCAGGTCATAAAAATAAAAATAAATCTCCGTCTCTGGGTTTTGCTGTTAAAAACAACCTGACCATGTCGTGCTTATGCCTGTGCCTTGAGTGGCGTTTTTCTGAAGCTTCTTTTTTGTTCCTTCTTTTTTTTTTTTTTGGTTTTTTTGTCGACTGCTAGTTGCAACTGGCAACTGGGAACTGGCAACTGCGGCGGCTTCAAATGTCACTGAGGCACACTCAAATTGGCACTTTATGTTGGGCAAAATATGACCCAGAAATCAGAGCGCGGGTGCGGAGACTGTTGACTGGACGAGGCTGCCAAACACTGAAAGACGTTCCAATTTTCTCTAGGGAAACTGTTTGCATCAGCAGCTGCCGCCTACGTTGCGGTTCGGGTTCGGGTTCGAGTGCGGGTCTTGGTTCTGGTTCTGGTTCTACTCTGGCCATGCCAATAAGTCTAAGCCTGACCATAGTCAGTGTCTGGGCTCCCACACTTGTTGTTACTGTTGTTTTTGGTATTGTCGCAGTTTCCTTGCACATTGCCCAGTTTATTATTTATTTATTTTTTTTTTTATTAAGTAGTATTTTTTCTTGCAGTCGTCTGCAGCTGCGACTGCTGCTACTGCTGCTCCGACTGTGCCAATGTAATAAGGCTAATGATCTGCCTAAGCGGGTAAATAGAACAGGTCTTCCAACGAGCTCAACTCAATGCCCTGCCAGGGACGGGGTGTGGTTGCAAATTGATATCAGCTGCATTTTGCCACAACTTAATTACTGTTTTTAGGGCTCTTCAGTCCACATTTAAGCTGAGATTTCAGCGAAATTCAATTGCAACAAAATAATTTATTTAAATGTGAAATAGTTTTATAATTAATAAACTCAAAATTAACAATATCGAATTCCAATCAGTATTATTATGGAATAAATTTTTAACTTAAATTGCAGTTAACAAACTTAAAGCACAAATAATTTATTTTAATGTGAAATAGTTTTATAATTAATAAATTCAAAATGAATAAAATCGAATTCGAATCAGTATTTTGATAGAATAAATATTTAACTTCAATTTTAATTAACTAACTTAAAGCACAAATAATTTATTTAAATGTGAAATAGTTTAATAATTAATAAATTCAAAATGAATAAAATCGAATTCCAATCAGTATTATTATGGAATAAATTTTACACTTAAATTGTAGTTAACAAACTTAAAGCACAAACATTGTGTGATGAGGGACAATGTTGCACTCATGAACTTTAGGTACTGCCCTCGCAAATGGATGTGTTGCATTGAGATCTGCGCTTCTGTGTGCTGGTTGGGTCCAGCTTTGGTTGTAAGTATGCAATGGCCACCGTCAAAGCCGCACAAATATCACGTCAGCCACACATTCGTGAGCCAAAAGAAGAGCCACGGTATGTTGCAGAGTCTTTGATGTTGTTGTTGTTGTTGTTGCTGTTGAACGTATTGGACGGTTGTAAGTAGCCAGAGCGCAAATGTATCGATTTACAGTGCAAACAACTTGCACAACAAATGGAGCACAAGAACTGGAACAGAAACCAGCTGCAGCAGCAGCAGTAGGCAATGGGGCTGAGGATGGGCATGAGGATGGGGATGAGGATGAGGATGGGAAGGTGCAAGCAGAAGTTGACAAGCTGCTAACGCAGCAAAAGCGCTTACAATGTTGAAGAATCCATGTCTGACCAGACGCAAGACGAACTCCAAGCTGATGTTGGAGTTTGCTGATGAAGAGACGCAGACGGAGACGGAGCCAGCAAGTGCAAGTGCAACAGCAACAGCAAGATGCCGCCAACGTTCAGACAATTAAACAAATTTGATACAGCCACAGACTGGGCACTGGGGACTGGGGACTGTGGACTGGGACTTTGACTGGAGTTGCATTTATTTTGAAACCGAGCAAAAGGTTCTTGAACTTATGGCGACCTGCTTGGGCCTGCATATGCAGAGTAGCGGCGGACTGCAGATGGATATGGATATGGATATGAATATGGATATGGACATCGGCACCGACTTGAACATGGTCGCAGGAACGTTGGAGGGCGCAATAATGAGTTGGTTAGGAAGAGCTCTCAATGCAGTCTGTGTCCACGCATAATTGAGCCCCCCACATGGTAACTGTCGATGACACATGCCAATAACACAATGGAGGTTAACAGTGTGTGTGTGAGTGTGTGTGTATTTGTGAGCAATTTCTTGGGATTAGCTTCAAATCTGTAGTTGAAAATAGGCGCATTACTGGTTGTGTGGCTTGCAATAAATTTGATCCCTATAAATAGTCAACGACACCACGTGTTATCAGTGGCTGCAAATCAACAGATAAGGTACTGGAATCAGGGATCCGTGGTACGTGAGATTTAATTCATTAAGCGGGCAGCCAACCGTGCTAATCACCTGCCAGAGCAGCAGGCAGCCATTTGGCTAATTAAAACCATGGTAAATGCCAAAAATAAAGAAAATGTCGAATCGGTATCGTTGTCCTCGCTCCAAATAATTTCCTAATAACCCAATTAGAGATTGCACGACCTACGCAAAAAAAAATCAAATGTCAGCCAAGCAGCAGTAATAGCAAAATCAGCTGAGAATCCGGGCCAAATGCGTCATGCGAATGACGCCAAAGACAGAGACAAACAGACACAGACAGAGAGAGTGAGAGAGAGAGAGAGGAAGGAAGGGAGAGAGAGTGGAGGATAGACAATTCGCAATGCAAGACTTTACCCAAGTCAGGCATAAAGTTAAGCGCGCAGCGTCCCAATGACGTCACTGATGTTGCCAACCTGACCTACAAAATGACCCAAATTGGCAGCGATGGGGCAGCCAAAGCAGCGAAGCCAGCTGCGTTCAACGCATGAATGAGAACAGGAGCCCAACAATAACATAAACAACAACAACAATAACAATAAAATCAGCAGCAACAACAACAACAACAACATCTACATTAGCCAGTTGCGTTGGCAACAAACTTGGCCTCAAGCATAACCAGAAATAAACCTTTCAATTGATTAGCCGTCGATCTGACACTCATCATAAAAACTTGACTAACCGATTCGTTTGCCGGCGCTTCAAAAAAATAAAAAACAGCAATAAAAAAAATAAAATCAAAAAAGTTACTGAAATGTTTTGACACCTTTTAGGGCAGACTCATTGCCGAAGTTTGAATACTCTTTAATCGAATATATTTTATATAGTTATCAGTCTCAGAAACTTTCTGATAAAGCAAATTATAATATTTAATATCTACTTAAATATAAATAAAAAAAATAAAGTTTATATATATTATTTCTCAAACATTTTTCAATGAATAAAATTAGGCAAGCATTTTATGAAATAAAAATTAAGACAAAGGAAAAATTAAATTATGCCAGAAATGTTTCTCGAAATCATTGTTTGATTTATTTTTAATTATTGCAACGAATCAGCTTAAAAAAAGAAGCATTGATAGAGCATTTTAATGCCTAACTAGATGTTTATATTTTTTTAATTCGAAGCATAAACAAAATTGATAACGCAAAGGCATTATAAATAAAATGATTATGTGTTTATACGTTAATTAATATTTTATAGTGTGTGCTGTCAAAGTGCGGATATTGGTTATCTGTGTCACGCTTTTTTCCAGCACAGGAAATCAGGTTCGTATTAATTATATGTCAATGAAAACCTTTGGAGGCGACACTCTCCTCAATTGGTTATCAAATAGTTTGGGCTATTTTTAAAACGGCAAACTCATATCATAATTTCGCAATGTGACTTTAATTGAGCTGAAACCCGCCGTGGAACGTGTAACCTCAATGGAACAACTCTGAACAACTATTTTTATTTGTATACATATAAATATAAGTGTTGGAAAATCCTAACCTAGCACAACAAAAAGTACCAGTTGTTATGACAAATACTTGAATAGACACTGTTATAGGAATATTTACCTAACAATTATCTAAGAACACTCAATTCAGATAAAACTAGGAAAAACCCATAGAATTTCACAACATTTAACTTTTATTTAAGTAGCTTTAGTCAGAAATTAAAAAAAAAAAAAAAAACAACGAACACTTGGGAGTTGTGTGGATTAAATCCCAGCGGAATTCTTAAAAATGAATTATCAATTTCACAGACGCTGCTGAATCAATAAATACAAAAATAGTATGGGAAACTGACACTATTCATAAGTGCGCCTAGCGAGAATTTCACCACAATTGCGACCTTTGCGACCTTTGTGGCAATGTGTGGCAAAGTGCGGCAAAGTGTGCCAATGACGTCAGGCACGCGACTCGCATTAGTCGATTACGGCAGCGACTGCAGATTGCAAATCAAACTGTGTCACTATGCGGGGCAAGCAACGATCTACGACGCAGCCAGTGGAGCCACCAACGGAGTGAGGGGCACCGACTGACTGACTCATCGCTAACTATATAATGTACGTAATACTATCAATTGAATCTAGCAGCAATTTGCATGGCAAACTATTTATTACATGTGACTACACTTCTACATATATCTCTTATCACACACACACACACGCACACACACACACAGGTGAGGGCTCGTCTAGTGGTTAATTAAGTCATTTGCCATTTGATTTATTTATGGTGTGGCATTAATGTTTAATCACATTAAATGTGCGAAAGGCAATTGCAATATTAAATGGCAACTAACTGTTAATCACGGCGATCGCATATCAAAATGCAATTTATTAATCAACTAATTGTTGCTTGTGCGTCATTCGCATCTGATGATCGCCGCAGCAGGCATTATATATTATTTACAACATTATATTTATACAGTTCATATCCATTTGTTGATTAGTAATTAAAGTAATGATTTCGTTTTTATGTTGAATCTTTTGAATTCAAATTCCTTGAATATTATTTTTCTGATTTCTTGAGAATCAAGCGAAGTGTTACCCATCTTATAAATTAATAAGCATATTTCCAAAAAATATTGCCTATTCATAGGAATGTAATTTCTTATGAAATAAAAACAATTCTTTGTAATTTTAAACTATTTTTACATACGGATTTCCTCAAATTTTGTGGTATTTTGATTATAAAATATATAAGATTTTTTTTCGCTAATACAGATGACTAAATTCTACTGTTGTTCTTATGGTTTTTCTTATCTTAGTTACAATGTTCCAGTTATAAATGCTTAGTGAACTAATTTCCGGTTAAAACAATCAAATTTAAGTGACTTTGCTTGGGGCTTAGAGAAATAACCCTTTGCCGAATCGTCTGCGCTTTTGTTGGGGCCAGCTGAGATCGTATCCAGATCGACGTCAGCGATAAATGAAGCGGGAAGAACAAGAAGCAGCTTTGAAATTCCATAAATAAACACTTCGAGCGGATTTTCTCAAATATTTCGCACCGTTTAATTTGTATGCATAAATAATAATTATGTGCGTTTCTCGGAAATGTGCGCGGCACTTTTTGTCTAAGGTTATTTCGCTGGCGATCTGCGATTGGATCATCAATGAGCTTTAGGATCATGTATAGGATCTCACAGGCACAAGAACACCAAGCGCCTATCGAAAGGAAGTGCCCAAGTGGCTTAGCGGTTTCTAAGTTCTCAGAATGCAGAGGCGCATCATCAGATCGGGATGCCGATCGGTCCAGAAACCACAAACGCTTTTAAAAAGGGACTCAAACTCATCGATATATCAAGTAACAAACATTAATTACAATATAATTATGAACAGATTGCTGAAGACAAAATAAAATCAAATAAAGTAATTAAGCCTATCAATTAAAAAAGAGTCAAATTATAATAACTATTTTGATTTGTTCAAGTGACACATTTATATATATATTGGATAAGGAAAATTGAAGAAGAAGACTCGATTTGAAGTGCTTTTGACAATAATATTTGTGGTATTAACACAAATATTTATTTTATTTTATTTATTAAAGACTTCCAAGTGACACTCGACATTAATAATTTGAATTATTGTTTATTTTTATGTACTTCAACACTCATCTTAAAAATTCAAATTGAATAATGAAGAGAAAATATTTTGTATATATCAATTGGAAAAGTATTCTCTACATTTTTTGTTATGCAATTCAATTGCTTTATCTAAGATATCAAATTATACATATGGATAACTATATATATATATATACATAATCGATTAAGCCGATGTATCACAAGTATCGCTGACAGCCAAATGAGTCACGCCTCAGCTTGAAGGAGTACAAAACTAGGGATTGCACTATTGAATGGGTGAGTAGACCGTTATTTGCTTTTGATATCTTGCAATAGACGCTGCCCCACGTTTTATTCTGTTGCTGTTGCTGTTGCTGTAAGTCTATTAAATGGGTTAATCAATTACAACTAAGTTAACATAACAAATATCGCAGCAGACAACAGTAGCAAACGGCTACAACACAACATGAACGTCAACATCAACAACAGCAACAACACAAATTCCAAGAGCAACAATTGCTACTGGTGACGCCAATGGGAACGCCAACGCACGAAGTAGTTTGCTTGCAGCTTTGATTAATATCGGTGCTTTTTTTTGTTAAAGATACAAATGTATCTGCCAGGTACTTTTGGCTGCTGTACGTACGTAAATGGTCCGCATATTGAATCTAATTATCTAAATTAAATGATATGAAATTATGTTATAAATATATAAACAACAAACAGCAACAATAAATGGAGTGCCAATCAAGCGACAACAATAACAACAACAAAAACATCGCATTTAACGCGATTTTCGATCCGTTTTGCTGTTGTTGTTTTTTTTATGTGTTTTTTTCGCTTTCTGGTTTTTTGTATATATTTATTTTTTTTTTCTTCTTCTTTTGTGTAGGTTGTCGGCTTTTGCTGTTAATCATTTTGGGGCCTGTCTCGATTGCTGGCGGTTCGCTTGGCGGTATCATCGAGTTAATCTTGTTAAAACAAACCGTTTCAATAAATACAGCGATAATGCAATTTTAATGCCATTAAGATGAGCACCAATTATGGCCATCACCAGAGTCCGAAACGTTTCTGGCAAAGCACCCCCCGCCCGGTCCAAGCGCGGCTTCAGTTTGATTTTTATTTCATCATTGACCGCAAAATCATTTGTGATCCTTTTGAGCCGCGACGGCAAATTTTACATCCCATCCATATGGTTATCATTTCATACACTTGCCATAAGTTTACCAACTTTGTCATTCAATTCTTATGCGGGCCATAAATTACCACATATCCTAAAATGTACATTTTATTTATTTGTATTTTATAGCACAAAAGTGCTTTAATTGCATGTTGAATGATTATGCAGGGTATTTGCAAGTCGTTGTCGTTCGTTTCTCTCTCTCTTTTTCAGTTTTTCGTTTTCAGTTTGCAGTTCCTTTTTATTGCTACACCGGCATTGTTGCGGTTATCTTTTCCCATTCGCGTTTCGTGCACATTTGACAGACTCTATGTCAGATGCGAGGGTGGCTGATGCGTTGGTGTGAGGGGAAGGGGTAGTGGCAGGGGGTGGGGTATGTAGATGGTTAGTGATGGAGGGACAAAGTTGAGGCGCTTTTTTTTCTCTTTTATTGTTTACTTAACATTTTTGCTCTTTTATTTTATTCTCTTTTTTTGCGTGCTGTCTGTTTGGTCACCTCGCTGAGCCGCAGCGGCTTTTGATTCAGTTTTGCTTTGTTGTTGTTGTTGTTGTTGTTCTGCGCCTTGCATTTTCATTGTTCTTTATGACTCTCATTTAAAATTCAAGCTTTGTTTCATTAAGGAACACGTTCGCCTGCGCCAATTTCGACATTAACGCCGCCGACGGCGCTACGCAGCTTGTTAACGTTTTTACTGCCCATTCCCATTCCCATTCACCCGATCAACGATCAACGATCCGCGCGATCAGAGATTCTTAATCCTCAACGTTAGCAATCAACCGACAACCAATAAACAGCTACAGCAACAACGTCTACAACAACAACAAAGAAGCGCCAAAAGTCAACCTTGCCATTGATAACGGCGCTTATTAAATTGCCAGCCAGGAATTTCACAGGCCACATATCAAGTTTGCACGCATTCCCTCTTTATCTTCACCTTTCTACATATATATCTATATATATATATATTTATATATATATATATATATATCTATCTCTATGTCTATTGCTCTCTCACTCTTGCTTATCTCTGGCTGATTCTATTCATCTGCTAATCATGAGGCGGCTGTCCAGGCCCAATTAATGCCGGCCCTCGACTCAGACAGCGCGTTGTGCGAACCTGAATCCGAATTCGAATCCGAATTCGACTCCCTCATCCCTCGCCCCGATTCATGACTGCTGCTGTTGTCGCCCATTGACAGCTGCTGCCAGCAACGGCAGCAACAACAACAACAGCAACAACAATTTTGAAGTGCATAATTGATGCCGATTGCCGGTGCTTATGGGTGAAGCGATTATCATCGACTCGGATTTCTTGATTCTCATCCATTGTTAGTGTTGCTGTTGTTGTTGTTGCTGTTGTTGCTGTTGGTGTTACTGTTGCTATTGCCTTTTAACGCCCACACTTTTAACAGAAATTAAGGACGCAACATATTATCAAGGACGCCCTTGGTGGTCCCAAAAACCTGAATATCATTTCCAAACGATTGTTTTCATACGCAGCTCATCATCAAATTGTGTGGCAACTAAAAACTAAACATTTTGAACTAAATAAAGAAATGTGGAATGCAGAGGGATTATTAGTTATTTCAGTATTTTCACCTTATCTATTTCTATAATAACATTTATCTGCAAAAAAAAAAAGTCAGAACAGAAATCATAATCAAAATATTAATTTAATATAAATTTCAAAATGTTTTGAAATCATTAAGTTGCAACCAAAACTCAGCCAATATTTAATACAATTTAATTATTTATAATCTACTTTTTTCAAAATAGTTATTTACTTAATTTGTATATTTTGGCATAGCATCTGGGATACATTTGGGAACTATAATTACATTAAGCCATTAATTAGTGAAGCCATAAAAGATAATTGATAGAATCTAAATATTAAATGCTGCAGTGATTAAATCGGTTCTCAACTCTGTTTTTGGATTGGATTATCTCAGCCAAACACTTGGCTAATAGCTCAATTCGCAATGTCATAAAACGCAGCGCCATATCCTATCCCAGGTATCGGCATCGGCATCAGCATCGACATCAACATCAGCACCAACTGCAGTTCCCATCAATTTGCTAAGCCGCTGACTCCTGCTGGCCTGGATTCGGCACATCTCCAGCTCTGAATATATATATATATATATATATATGCATAAGGAGATGGAGATGGTAATGGCTCATGGCTCATGGCAGAGAGTCATAAAAATAAAAGTCATTGACTCAATTTGGAAATGTCTCACACACGATGCTGGCCATGCAGATGGAGCTGGGATGGAACTGGGGACGGCATGTGCAGCAAATGAGTAGAGAGAGAGTGGAGAGTGGAACGGAGCCAGTTTATGTATGCTGCATGCTGCATGCTGCATGCTACATGTTGCTTGCTGCTTGAGGGGGGCGTTCCAGCAGGCGCTTGTGATTATCCTTTCGCACGTTTGACTGCCGCTTGCTTAACAAATCATAAATATTGCTGTTGGGTCCACTGTCCGCAGTCCGCCGTCCCCTGTCCCCCTGTCTGTCCTGCAGCACAGCTCGTTGTGGTCAGTTATTGATGGTGGTCGCCTTCGACGTTGCGAAAAGTTTCCACCTTTTTATGGCTGGCCAAAAAAAAAAAAGACGCTCGGCTCGCCACAAAAGGCTTCAATCATTTAATAAGAGCTGCCTGCCTCAGCTGCCTCAGCTGCGGGGCGAGGCAAGGCGAGGCGAGGCGCATCAGTCGAGGCACGACAAAGGCCGCCTTCCGCCGTATTATTAACTTATTCATAACAATAACAAGAGCAGCCACACTCAGCACACACACACACACACAATACCCAGTCGGCTTTTAGGTTTCACTGTGGGGCACGAATCTTTCTCAGCTTTGCCAGTGAACCTGTACGGCTTGGGGTGCACCGCTAGCAGCAATGTGTGTGTGTGTGTGTGTGTGTGTGTGTGAATCTGAGGCCACGCCCCCGCCCCCATGCATTGACTAATCTTTAGCTCAATATGATCTTAAAATCGTCCACACTTATAATAAATTCAATTATAATTGTTGCTGAATATATCCAAACCAATTTTGCTCAATATTGATAAAAAAAAAAAAAACATTATTTCAAATTAATACTGAATTGGAAAAATAAGAAGTTCATCAAAAAACACTTTACTAGTTCCTAGTCGATTTCAAATCAATCTCACAATTTCATTCGATTTATGTCCTTATCTGAATCCACATTTAAATGTTCAGCTTTTAACTCGCAAATACTTAAAAACTATCTATAAAATTGGTTAATTTATTTGTACAGAATTTATTATTTTTTATATTGTTAATTGTAACATCAATTTGAATTTGGCAAACGTTGCACGATGACATAGTCCAATGGAGGAGCTTGGCTCATCTTTGATTTCACTTTTGTGGATATTCGCAACAATGCGAAAGTTACCTGCCTGCTGGCAAAACTGTGGCAAATGCCACGTTTGGCGGCAACCATAAGTAGATGATGGCTCGTAATCACATAACGCTCATAAATCACACATTTAGCATTTTTTTTTTTTATGCTTGCAATATCGAAAGCGAAAGAATTTTGCCAACCTTTTGGCTAATCTCTTTTGAATATTGCCAATGAACCGACAACAAGGTCAGTCCGGAGTCGGAGTCGGAGTCGGAGCAGGAGTCTTTGCCTTTGTGTCAGTTTCAGTTTCGGTTTCAGGGTTTTTGGTTAGCATTTATCATTTAGCATTTAGCGCTTATGCAATGTTTGCTTGAATTTATCGGATTGCGTTTTGGTTATTCGCGAGTCATTGACACATTGAGAAATGTGTTCCTGTGCAGCCGGAGCTGGACGAGGGCACAGGAAATGCTGATGCTCGGCAAACGATTCATTGTATGGCATTCAAGTGCACATCCTTTAATCCATTACAACAAAGAAGGGAGAGAAAACTGGTGCGAGGGAAAACATATCGGGACAATATTTTGGCGTCGGCGTTGACAACGCTTTAGTTTTCCCAGCGGTAATGTTGTCGGCAAAGTAGAAAAAACCAACTCAAACAAAAAAAAAGTATATATAAAAGAATTATATATACAATGCATATATATATATATATACATAGGAAATGTTGTCCCGTCCAACAATGTGTTAATAGAAACGTTTCAAATATTGAGTGAGTGAAGCAGAGCGAGCGATAATTCCGTGGAACTCCATAAAAATAGCTAAACGTGCAGGGGCCGCCCAGAACCAGAACCATCACCAGAACTAGAAGTAGAAGTAGAGCCACAGCCTAAAATCCGAATCAGAGTCAGAATCAGAATCAGAGCCAAGTGAAGCGCCCTCGCCCGTCTCTGTCTGTCAGTCTGTCTGTCTGTCTGTCGTCTCGATTTCCCAGCGGTCGCTCATTTTATTTCAATTGACCGATGCAGCATTGTTTTGCCTTCGTTGCACATCATTTTGGTGTGGCAGTGAAAATCACTTTCATCTTTTCAATGCGTTGCGACCAAACTGTGGCGAACACCCAAAAAGGAGAGTTACTTTAATGTCTAAATTCTTGATGTGTCATACCGCCCAAGTCTCGAGCGACCTGCCGCTCTGCAGGCAGCATCCTTGATCCTGTTGCTATTGTCTAGCAATAACTGTTTTACCATGTCTGTCCCTAACTGTCTCTCACCTGCTGCCTCTGTGTGTGTGTGTGTGTGTGTGTATCTTGGCCTTTGTGAGCCGTGTAAATATTTTCCCAGCGTCCTGCAAACGTTTTGACAGTTTTTATTAGATCAAAATCCGGCTACAAGTGGCATCTGATAAATTGCGGCCAAAAAAAAAAAAAAAAAAAAAAACAGCTACGGTTGGCCAGCAGGACAAAGACGGTGATAGGCATTCGGCCAAAGGGATCAAGTGTCGCTCGCCTCACCTCGATTCGGTTCCCTTCGTATCGGTTCGGTTCGGATTGGTTTTGCTTTGGTTTGTGGTGTGAGTCGTGTCTCTTTTTGTGTCCTTAATCTTTGACAAGAGAGACGAGTCGCGCCAAAGATGAAACAATTTGAATTCAGTTGAAAATTGCTTTTAACCAATTAATCATCGATCAATATAAATAACTCATTTCGACAGCATTTTCACTTTATCAATTTCCATTTTGAGTTTTGTCACGCAATTCGAGTATTGACTTAGCCTCCATTCATAATCCTCAGACAGTAGGAAAAAAGATTTCACTAATAGTAAATAAAATATATATTTTTTGATCTGGAATATGTATTATATAAATATATAGTGTATGGCATAGTTCTAGGCATATCTGTGCATATGCGCACTCCCTGATTCCGTCTCTTTCTCCCTCTGCCTCTGTGCACGTGCTGGGGACTTTCTTGCTTTTGGCCAGGTTATCGGCCGTCAAAAAAAGAGATGCAAATCAAATCAATAATGCAATAAGCACAATCGAATCAGCGCCTAATAGGCGGCAAAGATTTCCTTACGTAAATATGTACGAGTTTATATATGTATGTACGGTTTATATATGTGTTAGCGGTGTACATAAGTATTATTAAGTATGTGTGTCATGTGGTTAATATGGTTCGCTTTATGCGGCAATCAGAATCATCAGAATCATCAGCAGCCAACAAAGGGACACGGCACAAAGTGGCAGCGGGTGGTGCCAACTGCAGCAGCAGCAGCAACAGCAATAGCCACAGCCACAGTCACAATGCAACAAGAAGTAACAACAAGAAGTACAACAACACGATCAGCAGTGACACCATTGTAACCACAACAATAACAATAACAATAAGCATAACAATAATGACAACAGCAACAATCGCAGCAGCAGCAGCAACAGCAACCAAAAGAGGAAGTTAATCCGTTGCCATAATCGCTGCATAGCGCCACAGCATGAGGCAACTGCAACGGCAACTGCCTCGACACCATCAAGCTGCAACAGCAGCACGAGGATGCATGCACTGTGCCCGCCGAGGTCTTGACTAAGCCCCCATTGAAGTGTCAGAAGAGCCACAGCCACATAGCGAGTGTGTGTGCGTGTGTGTGAGTGTGTGTGTGTGTGTGTGTCTGTGTGTGTGTGTGTGTGTGTCTGTGCCTGTGTGAGACCCGATGATTATCTACCTGCGACACTGCAAGTTTGTTCTACTATAAAAACTGAAAGTAAGCAAAAGTCTCCAAATGCCTCCAAAACTCAACCCTCCAACATTTTTCAATGCTCTTCGTAGAACACTTAATATCATGTTCTAAATATTCCAAATGTTAGCTCCTAATTTTTTTTTTTTTTTATAATACATATTTAAATTTTCAATTTGCAAGCATATTTTTTAGAGTGCATTTCAATATCGGATTTTGCGTATATTTTATTTCAATAAAATCGCATGTTTCAAATATTTTTCACATTTGCTGAAGTAAAAAAAAAATTAAAACTAAAATTAATATGTTTTTTCGCCGTTGTGCCTTTTTTACACCAATATATTTATTTATAAAAAAAATAGTCACCAAACCATAAATAATTTACATCTCAATTTTTAGCAAATTAATTAACGAGCATATGCTAAATATTTAAATATTGATTTATGTATTTTTTCTGTGTACTTCGCTTTTTCATGCATGGACAGATTTTATTATAATTAATTGAATTTCACCAATAGTTAAATTTATTTAGTTCAATTTGTAATAACTTAAAAAATGTTGTATTTTTTTTAAGGGCATTTCAATGTCGAACAATGTCTTTTTGGCAGTGGCTAAAAGTGCGCAGACAATGCCAATATAAATATTTTGTAGCACTTTAGCATTTAACAATAATAACAACAATAACACGCGATAACAACAACAACAACAACAACAACAGTAACATCAAGTCAAGGCTTGCCAGCATTGCCATAATAAACAAACAATTACGGTCTCAATTTTTTTTCATCCGTTTTTATGAACAATATTTTTTTTTATTTGGTTGCAGCAGCAGCAGCAGCAACAGTTGTTGTTGTCGCAGCTAGTTGAACCCGCGCCCCAAACGGCGACGTGCGATCTCTTCACATCAGTTGGCTCGTTTCCCTGCCAGTTTGTACGATGCAATTCTTGTGGCATTTTGTGCGATGCGCCGCGGGGCGTAAAAAATTTCGCACAACAAAAGCACGCGGCGCGATAAGAACTCAACAATGGAGCCAACCAGCCAACTAACCAAACAGCCAACCAGCCAGCCAGCCAGCCAGCCAGCCAGCCGGCCAGCAGTGCGAGCAACAACAACAACAACAAAGACAACATCAGAGCAAACGACACTTGGCAAATCAACTAAGGCTAATCGCTGCCTAGTTTGGTCGTCCTCGGCTTGTCTAAGGCCAACTAATTGCAGGCAGCGCTGATTACTCATACGCCCCCATGCCATACGAAGCATGTACCGTGGCAGTAGCCAAAAAAAAAAAAAAATTAAAAAAAAAAAATTAACAACAACAACGAGAAGAAGCAGAAGCAGAAGAAAAAGAACTATAACAAGATGACAAGCAGCACAACACGCAAGAAACATGGGACTAACAAGAGACGCCGTTGCCTGGCCGGCCGTTCAAATATTTGTTAAACTTGACACCAAACAAAAGAATTTTACCGAAAGGATTTGAATGAACCGAAAAGCGAACAATGCAAACGCGCGGCACGCAGGAATGCGACGGTAAACGTGTGTGTGTGTGTGTGTGCGTGTGCGTGTGCGTGTGTGTGTGCGTGTGTATTTATGTATGTCGCTCGACGTCCAAGACCAAAAGCAAGACACCAACTTGACGACGAGGCAGACGGCGACGTATCAGCAAATCAAACACAACAAATCGCCAGGCAAACACCAAAATCATTTTGTACAAACCCAGCAGCAGCAGCAGCAGGCAATAGGGGAGCGGGGCAGCGGGGCAGCAGCGAAGACACCATAGACACAGCGATACAGTGGTACCAAATCTGATATCTACTCAATCAAATAAATCCAATTCTTATGTGTACTCAAACAGGCGAATAGCAATTAAAGTTTTAACAATAAAATTATTTTCAGCAAAAAAAAAAAAGAAAAAAATTATATTTTTTAATGGACTGTTAAAGGCAAATAATTTCCTGTCAATTATGCTAAAAGAGCAGTTATATAACAAATAATCAGCACTCAAAAATTTATTACATTTTTATAAATTTTTTCCTTTTTTTTTTACATATTTAACAACGCTAAATAAATCGTGCTAATTATTTAAACAGTTTAACAAGTTTGAATTGACATTAAACAAGCAATTTGCATATTTAAATTTGTGTTAACAAATAAATTGTTAATTATAAAATGCATTCAACTGCTGATTACAAATTCAAGCACATTTTTTTTTTTTTTTTTTTTTTTGTTAACTGCTGAGCATATTTGTCAGCTGGAAATTTTATTTAAAATGATCAGCATTTGTTGAAGCACTGTGCAAGGGGCGCAAAGGGGTTGATGAAACGCAGCTCTCGATTTGCCCTTGCCCGGATCCAAGAGCGGACGCGCGCCGATCCTGGTCCGCTGCCGCTGTCGCTGCTGCTGCTGCATTGCGGGTGCCGGGTGTCGTTCGCCGGTGCCGGTTGCCTGTGCCGTCACCGGTGCCGGTGCCTAACGCAGTTATCAAAAGCGTTGAATTATGGCCGCACTGGCTGCCAGCTAAATGAGCAACACGTTGCTCTGGAGGCAGGAGGCAGGAGACTGCTGCTGCTGCTTCTGCTGCTGCCTGCCGCCTCGTTTCGTGGCGCTATCGCATTTGATCTCGTTTGCTGGGCTGCATGGGATCGACCCGCAGGCCTCAGCCTCAGCCACAGTCTCGGGCTGAGCATCAGCGTCATCCTCAGCCGTGTCTGTCGTGTGAGCTAACAATGCGCATGATATCATTCATTTCTCATTTCGGTTTCATTCATTGAGCTCTTGGCCAAGTGTCGCCGTTGTCGTCTGTCCCTTCAGTCCCACTGTCTCCATGTGCGCTGCTCTGCTCTGCTCTTCTGTTCGGCGTTCAGTCTAATTTCATAATAAGAAACATCTTCAGAAACACAATAAATGAAAGCAGGCAATGTCCACGGCGGACACTTTGTGTGCGTGTGTTTTGTTGTTGTTGTTGTTGCTGTTGTTTCTGCTTTTTTTTTTCTTTTTTCTTATTGTTAGTTTTATTGTTGTTCTTATTGTTCACTGGCTTGGTATGTGAGTGGAATGTCAGGCATTTCCGGTTAGGCCTGCGCTTCGCTCTTAGACGGCTTTCTGGGGGCGCCTTTAAAATGTTGCGGAAAATTACTTCTAGTAGAAAACTGACCCCAATAGATAGGAAAAAAGATAATCGAATAAATGACTTAATATTAATTGTGATTGTTATTGAATGTGCACCTGTGTTTAACCAAACAATGAAACAAAATAATTAATGAATTACAAAAATAAAACAAAAATGTCATCGTAAAAATGCTTGGAATGATGACAATAAATAAATAATTCACTCATCGCTCGATTTGTGGTTTCGAATGGCATTTCAATTTCAACACAGTCATTTATTTATTTATTAAATATATCGTAATTCGAATTGCCATAATTATTGGTCGATAAGCGAAGTGACATTTCCGCTTGGCCAAATTCTTGAAAACTGAGCCAAATTCCGCGTGAAAGGGTGTTTCAAAGGGCATTTTTGTTATCGGTTTTCCTTGGCGCGGATTGAGTGATTCGTTCACTGGAATGATGACTAAGTGCGTGGCTAGCAATTGGCAGCCCCTTTTTTCCCTAATTACTGTCCGTCCGCATTGATATTCATTTCATTAAGCATACGCCGCATGTGCCGCAGCTACATTAAAATTGTTCTTATTTATTTTAGAGTACACAAAACAAATTTAAATAAGTTGCTGAGGGAAGCAGAGTGCAGAAGGGTGCATTGTCTGTTCACACGCCCCGACTGCTGCCGCAACTGCTGCTGCTCATAATGATGAGGACGACGACGACGACGACGACGATGATGGTGATGGTGACGGTTGATGGCCATGACAACGACACCGCGCATCCTCAGCATCTTTCGGAGTCTGGTCACCATCACCAACCCCGTCATCGTCATCGTCATCGTCACCGTTGCCATGTCGCAATCGCAGTCGCCGTCGTCGCCGTCGTCGTCGTCGCCGTCGTCGTCGTCGTCGCCGTTTCGTGTTGCTCAATGTGTTGAAACATGAATGAATCTTGTTCACAATTTGGCAACAACACGTTTAGCATGAAACGAAGGACGACAATGGGCCCCAGGCCCCAGGCCCCTGCCAATGGCAAAAGCACTCTGCTCCATTGTATATGCCCCTTAAGCCTGGCCAGCACCACAAACCTCAACCTGCATTCGCATTTCGCATTGGCATTGCCCATCAACATTAACATCGGCTGTGGCAGTGGCAGTGGCAGTGGCAGTGGCAGTGGCGGTGGCGGTGGCGGCGTCGCGTACACAAATTATTAGCAGCCTCCTCGTTCATCGCCTGTCCGCCGTCCATTGTCCACTGTCTGTTGTCCATCGCCTGCCGCTGGCCGCTCGCCGCTTGCCGTTTGCCGTTCGCTGGTTAGTAAAACATCATGTCGCCGCCGCCGCTAAGGGTATGGGGCACAGCCTCTGTGGTCCAATTTGGAGGCTTTGCCGTGCGTTGTCGTCGTCGTCCCTTTTTCTGTCCTTGCCCCGCTGCCCGCTGCTGCTCGCTGCTGCTGCTGCTGCTGCTCCTGTTGCTTCTGAGTGGTGCCTGCGGTGGCCGCCGTTTGCTGCTGCCTAGAAAATTATCTGCTTATCTTGACTTGTGCTCGTTGGGATCGGCTGCTTATTCATGTTCTTTGGCTGCTCCTCTTTTTTTTTTTTTTTGGTTTTGTCCGTTGCCCTTGGCCCTGGCGGGTATCCTGACTTTTGAATAATGATTGCTGGTGGCAGCAGCAGCAGCAGCACACTTCCAATGATTGCCATCAGCTTAGCTGTTTTTCATATTATCGTTGGCCAAAATATTAACAAAATGCACAATTTCAAATATCTATTTTGGCCATTGGCCATTGTTTTTTGTTAGCCGAATTATTTATACCAAAAAATATAAAAATAAATATTTAAAATGTTCTTTATTCCTCATCACAAACACTAAAATTTTTGAGATTATCTTAATTAAGCTATTTAATTAATTAAAATAGAAATAATGCTTTTAAAGTAAATTGATTTATTTATTTATTATTATTATTATTATTTATTTAAAGTGCACAGAAAAAACTTCCAATACCAACAAGCATAAATTTAAAATTTTTTAATAAATAATAATTTAATTTAATCTAATATTGGTATTATTCCATGGCAACAAATATTAGTCGAGAGAATTATTCACTAAAGAAAAAAACATTTTTATAATTATCAAAATTTCTATAAATTTATAAAAAAAAAAAAATATGAAATTCTCAAGAGCAATCAGAAAGCGACTAGCCAAAATTTTTTTTATGTTTTGCTCTGCTTTAGTTGTTGTTGTTGTTGTCGTTGTTGTTGTTGTTGTTGTGCATTTAATTTATGTGCTTGACGTGACACTTGCTATCGCAGCGTCTTCAGCCAGTTGCCTGCGAAATTCGTCAGTGAGATCGCCTTGGATGGGACAGCAGCGGCTGAATCGGCTAAGCCAACTGGGTATGGGTATGGGAATGGGTTTGGTTATTGGGGAGCTGAGATCTGACCATGGGCCGCCTAATATGCGACAGCCGCCGCCTGTTAACACATCGGTGAACCTCAAAATATGAAAACCGAAACCGAAACCGAAACGAGCGCGCCTGGACTAAGTGGACCCCACACCGGTCTGCCGACGCCGATGCCGATGCCGATGCCGATGCTGACGCCGAAGTCGGTGGTGTGTTGGCGTCAGCGTCGTCGGAGTTCCTAACGAGGTGTCCAGGCGGACGACGACATTCGAGCCTCTGCTCTGATGACGGTGCGAGCGAGGCGACCAGCCAAGCCAAGCCAAGCCAAGCCAAGCCAAACCAAGCTGAGCTGAGCCGAGATGAGGCAGCGATTGAATTTCACACGTGGCTTAGTGTCCGCCCGCATTAAGTGCGCTTCGCCAGTTGTCCACTGCCACTGAGTGTTAGAGTGAGATAGACACATGTTTTTTTTTTCATTTTTTTTTTTTGTGTTTTTTTTTTATATCTATTTGTTTTTTTTGTTTTTTTTTTTGGCGAGTGGGCGAGCTTTTATGCAAATGCTCTGCACATCGCCATCTTGGCTGACGATGGCTGCTGATCTCGCCATCTTGGACTGTCAATTGCGACTTTGGGTCTCTGGTCTCCGACTGCGGCTGCGGCTGCGGCTCCGTCTCCGTCTCAGTCGCAGTCTCTGACTGTGGCTCCACTTGCATTTGGCCATGGCCATTGTTCTGTGCTGCTGCCAGGCAGTGATGACATTCCAAAGATTAGGCACACAAACTCCCAAACAGAGAGAGAGAGGGAGAGAGAGGGAGAGGGAGAAATAGTGGGAGAGGAAGAGCGAGTGGGGTAGCGAGAGAGAGAGAGAGAGTGAGAGTGAGTAGAGACTGTTGCCAAATGGACGGATGTGTGGTGACGCTGCCATATCCTGCCCAGCTTCACGGCTGCGTATGAATGAGTTATTTGGGACTTAATCGCAGCGCTTGCATCTCGCCATGTTGCAAAAAGGAAAACCAGAGAATCAACACAAAAAAAAAACACAAAAAAAAAACACAAAAAAAAAAGAATACCTTTTGCCGCGACTGTGTCCACGTTTTGTTTCAGGCCCGGCTTTGGTGTCCTCCATTTGATTGAACTGCTCAATGAAATATGCAAATCTGTTTACTGCGCCGACGCCGACGCCGCCGCCGCCGCCGTCGAAGCGGTCGCTTAATCAACTGCAAGGCTGCCAGGCTGCCAGGTTGCCAGACCGACTGACTGTCGCAGCGAACGTTTTGTGCCTCATCATCATCGTCACCAGCGTCGCGAGAGTCGCCATCGTTGGGTCTGCATCTGACTGCGCATTTGAGTTCGCCTTCGCCTTCGCCATCGCCATCGTCGTCGTCGTCGTCGTCGTCGTCGTCTTTGCGTCTTTTGCACATTTGTGGTCTTTTGGGGCAATCTTAAATATCCTGCTGGTGGGTAAATTTTTCTCTTATATGCTTTGCGCTTTTATGCCAGCTTTATCGGATCGGCGAGCCACAGTCACGATTTCTACAGTAAGAACTTGCAGTTGCAGTTGTTGCTACCTTAACTTCTCTGCCACTCTGCCACACTGCCACACAGCACCTCCTCTGCCTGTTGTCTGTTGCTGCCGCTGCTGCCACTGCTGCCCCCGTTTCAGCTCGCATAATTCTAGCAACCAAATTTCAGCTCCTCAACACTAAACAACACTCTAATTGAACTGTTCGAGTTGCACTAATTACATTTAATTGCATTTGCTTGTCAAAAGAAAATGCAAATGAAAACTAAACAAAAACGAACAAAAAACGAACAACGAAGCCAAAATTTTACAGCAATTGCAACTCAATCAGTGGTAAAAATTTCGCAAATGCCATTTGGCCATAATGTCCATCAAATGTGGCCCGCCAGCTGAGAGTGGCCAATTGACCGACCGACTGGCTTGGCTGACTGGTTAACAGTTACTCTAAGTATTAACTCATTAATTTTTTGCACATTTTTATTTACTAAACCAAAATAAAAATGTTCTTTAGAATTGTCTACAAAGCGGAGATTTTAATTTATTACAAAATCAGCTAAAAATTTTAATCACATTTTAAAAGTTATTTGTAAACTGAGGAATTTTTCCTAAATATTAATATTATTTATGTATATATTATTATTAATAATATTTATTATTTATTATAATTATATAATTATTAATTATAATTGGTTATTCAATTCCTTTTTGTATTATTTTTAAACATAAATTTAATAAAACAATTGAAATTTTTATAAAATTCCACTTTGAAATTTTTTACTGATTTTAAATATTTTCACTGACAACATTATTTCAATTACTGAACTAACTTCAAATAAGTGGAATTTAATTAATTTAACATCTGTATTTTAGTCAACAGTTGATAATAATATTTATATATATATATATTAATAATAGTTAATTATTCAATTCCTTTTTGTATTATTTTTTAACATAATTTTAATAAAACAATTGAAATTTCATACAAAATTCCACTTCGAAATTTTTTACTGATTTTGGTGAATTTAAATATTTTCAATTACTGAACTAACTTCAAATAAGTGGAATTTGATTTATTTAACATCTGTATTTTAGTCAACAGTTAATATTAATATTTAAAATTGAATTTAAAACTTAACAAAAAAAAAAGAAGATTTTTGTTCGAAAATCAAATTTGTTAAAGTTTCTTTTTTTTTGAGTAAGCATTTTAAAAATAACTCAAAGATGGTTTCTCCTCAAGCAAATACGAAAACTTAACGCAACTTTTATTTAATTTTTTATTATTTTAACTTAATGCTTGACAAAGTTATAAATAATTAAATATTAACTATAAATAAAATTGGTAACAAACAATTTATACTAGAAAATGCTTGAAGGATTCTATATGAAAAAAGAGAACGAACTAATTACATACATATGAATATTGTTTATGGGTGTATGTATGTAAGTGTGTATGTATGTATGTATGTATGTAGGTATGTGTAGAGCAGCTTCTGATATAATTGAAGACGTTAAGATGGTGTTCACAACGCCCTCCAACTGTTATTTGCGCCTTGAGTATGGCCATATCTGGCTATTATCTAAGCCAGTTAGTTGCCAACTAGCGTCACTTTCTGATGTGTGAGTGTGTGTGTGTGTGTGTGTGTGTGTGTGTGTGTGTGTGTGCTTTATGCAATGCGTATCTCAAAATTACTTGTTTGCATAGCAGTCCAGTAGCCAAGCCACCCAGATTGTGGCTATTTGAGACTGTGACTGTGACTCTGGCGGTGACTGTGACTGTGACTTTTCAGTGACTGTGACTGTGACTGCCACTGGCAACTGTGACTTGGACTGTGGCTTAATATTTGCGTTTGTTGCGTTAATTATGGGTTTCGCTGTTTCTTTGATTGTTTATTTGTTTGTTTTCATTCGTCGTTTCCATTGATGATGGAGTCGAAGTCGGAGTCGGAGTTGGAGTTGGAGTTGGAGTCGCACTTAATGTCCAAGTCGAAGTCGAAGTCGATTGTTGGATTGTTTTTTTGTCGTTGTTGTAGAATTCCGGTTCGTGCAATGATAATTATATTAATTTGCCATCAAATAAGCGGCAAGTGATATCGTCGTTGTCGTTGCCAGAGTCCGTCACTCCGTCAGTTCGTCAGTTCCTCGTACAAGTCTTTGTTATCAATTTGTGTCCACATGTGGAGTGTAGTTATGGCAGTTGCTGCTGCTGTTGCTGTTGCAAATCTCTGCTGCCCCGTTCCCCGTTTCAGTGCATTACAAAACAATTGAGGATTGAGGAAAATCAAATCAACGGCCAATGCTGCTCTAAACTATAACTGCAAGTGGCCCAAACAGCTGATGTGTCTATAATTATGCGAACAGCAGCATGCAGCAAGCGACCGACAATAGATATATATATGTGTGTGTCTGTGCAACAAGGCAACAGGCAACAGGCAGCAACTTGCAACGCCAATCGACCAGCCAACAACCGACAACCGACAACAATTGAGCTTGGAATGCATCTGAAAAAGTCCCATTGCATAAGTGGCTAGTGGAGAGAGACTTAGGGGGGTGTGTGTGTGAAGGGGGGGGGGGGGACGTACAGAGACTGAGTGCACTCGTTTGCCCGATACCAAATTCCAGGATATTCGATACAGTAATGCAGGGCTGAGCCAGAGAGAGAAAGAGAGAGAGAGAGAGAGAGAGCGTGGAGGGGGAGCGCGAGGGAGAAGCGGCACACGGGGGCAGCTCACAAATCCGAGGCGCTGTCATAAAAATTTTTGTGCCCTGGGCTACGTCAATGTGGGCTTGAAAACGCGTGTTTGTCGGATACCATACTATATATTATACCTGCCACTGCCCGAATCTCTTTCACTCGAGTCTCTCACCTCAAACATACCCCCCCCCCCCCCCCCGCCAACCACTCTTCCCCAACCGTTGCCACTGCACCTGGTTTGGGACGCAGTGGAACAAGCTCTCTGCGTGTAAGACAAATGAGCACTCAATTATCGTATTTCTGCTTTAGATGCTGCTTCATTTGTCTTCCCATTTAATGTGATGGAATGGAATGGAACAAGGCTGGGCCTGTGCCTGGACGGGATGGGATGGGATGCGATGGGATGGGTTGCGTTGGTTTGGGAATAGGCATGTTGCATTTGTATATGTTAATACAAAACGATGCCAATCATCGACTCACTAATTAAGTTTGAAAGCCACATTAGTTTGCAAATTAATTAATTATTAAAGCTTACTTAATTTTTAATTTTAAATATCTTTATTTAAACATCGATTCATTTATATTGTGCTTCCAAATGTATATTTTGTATTGGTAAATTACATATATATATATATAGAAAAAAAAATGCAATTCCTGAACAAACTCTTTTTTTTGTCATTTGCAAAATTTGAATATTTTCCAGATCTGTTATTTATAGATAACGATTAAAATTAGAATTATAATTATAAAAAATAAATAAAAGTTAGGCAAAAGCATTGCCAAAATAATACTTTTCTTTTCAAACTCTATTAGTTATGTAATATTAAAATTATAATAAATATTTGGATATATTTATAAACCCAATCAATCTCAACTTTTGCTCTCGTCCGTAAAAACATATTTGGTAGTTGCTAAGCAGCTGGCTGTGAGGCTGTCTTACCCCTGCCAATTCTATCATTTATCTTTTTGCTAATACTGCGACCCCCCCTACCCCCCTCCCCCACCGACCACAGCCAGCCGCTTGGCCAGCAGAAATTTGCTGCTCGCTCGCCGATTTGTGTTTTATTGTCTCGGATGACGACAATCGTCGCAGCCCAAAGCTGAGACTGAGGCCGATGCTCATCCTCGTCACATGTGCAAATGGTGGTCCAATCTGTCATTCCAGCTGGCTGGAGCGGGCACTACTACTACGCGTGTAAGTTCCATCGGTCGTCGTCGGGTGGTCGTCTCTGGCGATGTTTATCTCGTGAGGCAGTTCAGTTTAGTATTTTCTTATTATTTCGTTTTTTTTTTTGTTTTATTTTTTTATTTTTTGTGTGTGTGTGTGTTTTTTTTTTCACTCTCCGCCGCTGTCATTCAAGCATTCAACCTTTGTGTGAGGCGTCTGAGGCGTCCGAGGCGGCGACTACTCCACTCTCGTTTTGCCTCCTTAAAAAATAAAATGCAGAATTATGAATCGGCATGTTTTACATGTGCGGGAGGTCTTGTAAAAAATATATATGTATATACAGATATATATATATATATATATATATAGAAGAAGAAGAAGATGCAATGAAGTAGTAGGTAAATGCCACAACACACACACACATCTGTGTTGTGTCCGTGTGTACCTGTCGCTCAAAATTCTTGAATCCGAACCTGTTGCCGTCAAATCTTGAATTAAATGTTGTGAAATTGTACACTTCAAAACAAAAACACACGACGACGATTCCATTCCATTCGATTCGATTCAATTCGAACCGATCCGATCCGGTCCGGTCCGGTCCGATCCGGGTCTCGTGTAACACACGACGCTTAACTGGATGACGAAGATTATGTGTGCATTGGAATGGGAATGGGTATGGGTATGGGAATGAGGCTGACGACAAAAAGGAACTATCATTGTACATAATTGTCAATCTGGTTTAGGGCATAAGTTGTCCTTTGTCTTTTGTCTTCGTTTTTATTTTTATTTTATTTTTTTTTTTATATTTTTTTTTTGTATTGCAATTACCGCGCCCGATTTGTGTGGTCCTCCAAGTGTTGAGTATTCTCTGCTGAATGTCAAAGCTTCTCCTGCAGTTGACTCTCTTGTTGTTGGTGCGTCTTCTTCATGGCTGGTCAAGATTAATGGCTACGCAATTAATCAGAGAACCTCAACTGGGCGCCATCAACGATTTTTATAAAACACTTGCAACGCTTCCCTTCCTTTTTTTTTTTTCATTCTTATTATTTTTTTTATTTTTTATTTTTGGTTTTTTTTTTGTTGGCTCTGCCGCAGCTGCTCATCCTTTGTCCGTCGGCTGTGTGCTTGTCTCTGTCATTGCCATTGTCATTTGACACTTTGCCTGGGCCAATCAACACCAATGCCAAATGAGGCGCCATCGGTCGCCATCGTCAACGGTCGCCAGCACAGCTTAGCACAGCACACAACCACCATCAACAACACCACCACCACTACCACTACAACAACCACCATCAGCGTCATCGTCAGCGCCGCCGTCATCGCATTACTTCCACACCAAATAGTTCAGCCTATGAAAATAATAACTGTGGGAACCGCATTTTGTGCCTCTGTTCGGGGCTCGTTCGGCTGGTTCGAGTCGTTCGCTTCATTGCCGTTTTATTGGCTGAAAATAAGTTAATAACATGGACGTCGCCGGCAAATACCCAAAGACTGGCATATCCTTATCCTTTGCCGTTTCTCGCCTTGCCACAAACAATAACCATGCAACAATATTGCCGACTGTGAAACTCATCGACTTGCTGCTGCTGCCGCTGCTTTAGCTGCTGCTGTTGCTGCCACAGCGGAAGCCGCATAAGGTCGCTTTCAACAGCTAAGCCAAACAGCCAAAGTATATCATCATAACCACCTACTTTTCGGACCTCGCAACCAGCCCAGCATATCACCGCAATTGGCGGGCCCGACCACAATGAGAGAGCAGCAGCGCCAACTCAGCCTCAGCCTCAGCCTCATCCTCAGCCTCAGCCCTCAGGCGACGCAACGCAACGTAACGCAACTCGGTTCCAACCTTAACTTCAGCTACAGCATCAGCTCCAACTCAAAGTCGAAGATGAAGTCCAAGTCGAAGACGCCGCCGCCGCCGCCGCCGCCACTGATAATGATGAAGGTGTTGGTGTTGGTGTTGCTGTTGATGTTGAAGCTGGCCCTTGGTGTTGCCGATGATGTTGCCGATGACGCGGATGCGCCGTCGCAGCAGCCTCCAAGCCCCAAACTGGCACCAGCCTCCATGCGTCCAAGGCGCACTTTGTTTGCGCTACCCCTGAAAATTAATTATGGCATTAAACACCGAACTCAATTTTGGCCAAAAACAACTGGAGAACATTGCCAGATCGAATATGGAAGAGTGCCCAGTTGCTGGGTGCAGAGTGTAGCGCATTCGTTGGGCCTGCCTGGCTGGCGCCGCGTTGCGATGCGCCGCTAAATGGGATCAGTTTTGGTAACGAGTTAACGAGTTGATTTCACTTCAGCGATTGCCGCCGTACCCGAAACCGAACCGGATTAGCAGTTTGCATCGTCTGTTTGCCGTTGTTGCTCTTTCTGGATGCGACTGTCTGTCTCTCTGTCTCTCTGTCTGTCTGCCTGTGCGCTCTTGCGCGGTGGCCATGGCCAAAGTCTACACAACAAGGTGACGGCTTATAATGACGGCCGCGGCCGGAACGGACAATGAGCCGGCCTAACACCAAGATTGAGACTGAGAAGACTGCGTCTTCGTCTGCGTCTGCGTCTGTGTCTGCTTCTGCGTCTTTTTGGCTCTGCCTGTGCCTGTGACTGAGACAGAGACTGAGACTGAGGCTGAGACTGAGGCGTTTGCACCTCCCATGACCAGGCTGCAGCGCGCTCCTGTGGCGGCATTTGATGCTCAAATATATGGCTTGCATGTGCTTTGTTTTTGGCTGCTGCCCCTTGTTGTTCAGCGTAGTTCCTGCGCAGTCACCCCCCCCCCCCCACCACCATCCCTCCCCCCGTCATCCATCATCCGTGCCACAATGCGTCCCTTCTGTGACTCCGTCTGTGAGTCTGTTTTGGGCTTTGTCAAGGGGCGTTACCCAGTGATCATCACGCGTTTGCGCTCCTTTTTATTCAGCGCTGTTTATGTTTTTTTTGTTTTACCTTATTGGGTGTTATTTTGTTTTGCCGTAAATATTTTTGCAATGGGCGCTAATTAAGTTTGGCTCTGCCGATCTGCATCCTTCGCACTTTGTTATGTGTGAAACTTTTAAATTCGAGTTGCGGCAAACATGAAAACACAGAGCACAGCGCTCGCCAAATTACCGGCCATTAATGGGGCAGCATCCCTATACACACACACACATACATATATATATATATATAATATATATATATATATATATCTTAGCAGCAGCAACAAATACAAATATGATTTTTTTTTTTTTGACTTTGATCTGCTTTTTGTGTAAATCAATATTTCAAACTTATTAATTTGAGTATGCATTACGCATACGCCCCATTTGGTCAAATGGATGAAAGCTATGAGTAACTGGCGATCGAAATGCAACTTGGCAACAATTTGGGGCACGGAAAAGAAAGAACAGATGAGCAAACACAAGTTCCTTATTGGCCGTGAAATATGTTTTATGAGTCACCGTTTTGGCTTCGCCGTTCGCCGACGGTCATCGCTGCATTTTTAGTTGCTGTTTCAAATCGATTGGTCAATAAATTAGCATTATGCGGTTACACAAATTGTTTTACTCACAGTCACGCGCTGAGCTGGCAGATCTGGCCGTGCTGGCAGTGCTGGCAGTGCTCCAGCAAGTTTAAAGGCGGCATCATTACGCAGATAGAAACTCGTATTACACAATACTAAAGCTGTTTTTTATCAATTTGTATCTTTTTGTCTAATGAATTTTGAGCAGTTATTGTGTTTTTGTATCAGTAATTATTGACTCATTAGAAAAAAAAAACCCAGATCTGAAATGATGCCAATGGGAATTATTAGAAAATACATTTTCCCACTCAATTTAACTGAATTGCTTGCACATTTTTTTTTAATGCTGTGTTTTATTTAAATACTTTAATTTTTAATATTAATTTTATATAATTGTGAACTAAATTAAGCTGGAATTTCATCGCAAACCATCAATAAGAATTTAAATAATTTGCATGCATTTTAATCAAATGTAAATTCAATATGTAAATGAATATCAATTGATTAAATAAAATACAAGCTTAATTAAAATGTTTTAATGATATTATTTGTTCCAATTAAATAATTATCAACAGTTGAAATGAAATACTTAGCTTGATTTTCGCCAATTTGTATTGGCATGCAACCGAAATTTGTCATTCGACAAATATTACTCATACGACAGCATCATAAACCAGGCATTACACATTGGGGCTATTTGGCAGCTGCCTCACACGGCCGGGTAAATAGATTCCACATGCATGCCAAATATGCACACTAAACGCATTTGAAAAAAAATCCCCAAGCATGACTGGAGGTCGCTGTGGAGGCGACACCACCACAATTGACGCTCGTTGGGCGACCCCAAAAGCAAACAGTTCAATAAAAAAATAAATAAATAAAAATGGGAGCAAAACAAATACCAAAAACGGAAATTACCAAGTGGAAACTTGACGCCCGCGCAATGACAATCGTTTAAAAATAGATTGGCCAAATCATACGAACCAAACGCCGGAATTGTATGGCGGGCTCCGTCTGCATGAGTAACAGCCGCTCAAACAATTGTGTAGACCGATCTTGTTAAGGAATGGTGAAATTTTACTCCTCTATTTGTGACGATATCCGCGTTCTCTGTCCGTCTTTGTTCATCTCAGTGCGTCCATCTCGCTCGCGTGCAACGTTGTGCAAAACATTTATGAATGAACCTCCACACGACTGTATATGTGTGTGTGCTGTGTAGGTGTGTGTGTGTGTGTGTGTGTCACTATTAGAGCGTAAGAGAGAGCTTGACTGAGCCGGACTGTATGCCAGACGTATGAGTAATATCTCAATTCTTGTGAAATTGAACGGAAATAGCTAAAATGTTCGAACATTTGTGACGTCGACAACACTGATTAGCTTGCATGCTCTCCCTCTCCCTCTCTCTCTCTCTTTTCACACCATGTGTGGGATCTAACATTGTTAACCTACGATACACCAGTCATACAGCAATGAATAATGCTCGCACGCCCACTGCCTGGCGCCTTTTCCGTTTGCTTTGGTTTTGTAAAAATCGGAAGTGATATGGCAAAAATTCTTTGAGCAAACGTACTCTTCCTATATACCTAAATACACATGTATATATATATTTATATACATTTTTATGGTGCCAATAAATCATGAAAGCCGGCAAAGTGCCGGCTTTTCAACAATTTGCTATAATTTTTGTGTTGGTTTGTGTTTTGTAGCTGATCGTTCGTCACTATCACTTTGAGTGTCTGTGGCTCTGTGTGATCGTCTGTGTGTGTGTGTGTGTGTGCCATTCGCAAGCGATAAAAGGTAAGACGAATAACAACAGCGAATCGAAATTGATGTCGTGGTCAATGCGCAAATAAATCAGAAGAGAGCCCCAGTCAAAGTCACTCACACATATAAAAAGCACAAATAAATATTACATACGTATAACGAACAACAGGTGTTAGTCTACACACACAGCGCTCACTGAGAGCGAGAGAATGAGAGTGAGTACGAATTTGTAGCGGTAAATCTTATGGAGGAGACATTACAACGAATTCAGCAATGCGCTACTTTTGAATATGTGCACTTTTTGCCATGCCGCATCGCGATATCGATGTGCTCTCCTTGGAATGAGTCGATTTTATTTGTATGTTTATTCATTAATTTTTATGGGCATTGGCATGCCGCCGCATTACGCTATCGATATGCCCGACTGTATGACACCCACTTGCCATATGTGGCCTAGTGCAGGAAACAGTTATTCATTGTTTACGCTGTATATGTTAGCTGTTCGGCAATTGTTGTCGATTCGCCGACGCTGCTCGGCTTTCGACTCGGGCTCATCAGGTTTCAGCGATTCTCGTATATGTATGATGATGATCAGCTGTTCAGCTGGAGAGTTAAGAAAGAGTACACATTCTTACGAAGGTTACGGGACTGTGTGGCGGGGGAGTAGATGAGCAGATGATGGTCGGTCGCTCTCTCCATAAAATGTTTGCACACTCATTTCATCAATATCGTCATCAACCGAGTAACAACGACAACATGATTATCATTAGCCGTTTGCTTGCGCCTAAGGTTAATAAAGGCAAACTGGCACTGCTCACACACACAAACACACGCACGCCAGACGATTCACTCAGCGTGCACATAAACAGACACACACACACACACATACACACACTTGTTCGAGCTGAGGCGGTCGCGAATCTGCGCACGAAGAGGTTTAGTACAAATATGACTTCTGCAGCTGATGTGACTCCTCAACTTACTCCTCATTAGTACGCTCGTAATAACAGAAGAGTTCAGTCGCGTCTGTCTGCTTCTACTGGCCTGCTCTGGCTCTGTCGCTGTCTCTGTCGCCGCTCAACTTAGTTCTGCTCTGCTTTTGGCGCTGCCGCAGACAGTAACTGTGCTGCTCTCTGCTGCGAAAGTAAAAAGCTTGCGAATACCTATGTTTGTGTGTAGCGACTGCGCCGCTCGTAAAGCAACGAATTCGATCGCCAGCCACTCAAATCAAATCAAAACAGGCAGCCAAACGCATCGCGTCGACATTTTTCCGGCATTTTTTGATTTTTTTTTTTAACTATAGTTTTTTTTTAAGTGCATTTAACTCGTAACTCGTGGCTGGTGTAATTATTGCTCTACAATTGAGAAGTGTTTTAATTGAAAAGAGGAGAGAAAACAAAACGAGTGCTTAAAGCCTTAAAAGAACGAAGGAGGCGCTGACGCAGCAAATTTCCCAGCGCAATTGGCACAGGACTCATTGGAAATTTATGTGTAAATGGTGCGTATTTTATTTAGCTTTTTAAGCATTTCACAAATTGCCTTATCGAATCAGTCATTATTAATATTGTTGTGGCTGTTGTTGTTGCTATTATTATTGTGTACTTTTTGGATTGTCAACGGTAAAAAAGGCGTGTTTAACCCAATGATAACTCACCAACTTTTCGCTGCCTCTGATGAAATTCACAAAAACACACTGACAAATGCTAAAGGGATTACGAGGGCCAATTTGGCCAAGTTAAGTGGGGGGGGGGTGTTTGATTTCAGATTGCCAACAAGCAACAAGAAAGTTCTCGCATCGGTCGAACACTATCATTAATCAGAGCAGCTGGCAACCCTGACCTATATTTGCTATTCCTCAAATAAATTGCTATAAAATGTTTTCCAGCAAAAGCGTTGCATTTTTATCCATGCACAGTGCAACTAACAATAAAATACTTTGCGCAACCCGACCATGCAATACGCTGTAAATCCAAAAGTGGGCAATTCCTTTGTTTTTCAAAACTCAATTCATATATTTGAAAGCAATCACAATTGAAGAATTGAAACTTGACAAACTTTTTGTTATTGTACATAAAGGATAACAGGGCACAAGGCATAGTCATAGCCATATCCTGTGCGAGCCAAGTTAACAAAAGCCCTTGGCTACCGGCATAGCAGTTACCAAAACATTTTCAATTCAAATCAAAAGCCAAAAGCGAAACATGTGAAATTAATTTACACGTTCGGGGCGGGCATTTTTCTGTTTTTATTTTGTATTTTCTTCTTCTTTGTTTTTTCTTTTTTGCTCTCGCTTTATTTTCTTGTGTTGCTGAAAAAGCCATGTTGTGATGGTTGAAGGGGGTGGGGACGGGGGCAACAGTATCAGCAACAAGTCTGAGCGAGCGCGCGATGCGTCAGCAACGACGTCAACAATTTGGCATGGACAAGGTTCAAGCCAGCGAGAGAGCTAGAGAGAGAGCGGTAGACAGAGAGATAGAGAGAGGGAGGGGGAGATGCAGAGGAAGAGGAAGAGGAACACAAGACATAAGAAAGAAACGTCCAACTGAGTCCGTCTTCGACTCTTTTTCGAGCCACTGACGAATTTCACAAAAGTACGCAAAACTCGAACTGGGCCCAAGTTCGTTGACTTTGTAGCGCAGTGTAAGTTTGGGATTCGTATTTGCTCCATGATGATTCAGCCAAATTAAGACTTTTATTTTAAATAATTATGTCAGCCGACACACAACTGCAACAACAACAACAACAAACGATAACGATAACGAGAAGCGGCACGTTCCGCCCAAACCATATCTCACCTGCTTTACCCTCACACACACACACACACACACACACACACACACACATTCATCAATCTTGTATTGTATTGTGACTCGAATAACGGGAATCCACCCTGCTAAATTAACAGACGACGACGGTTGGCCCGCTCGCAGCCAACAGCAACAACACCAAAACGGCCAACACAACGAAAACGACAACGACGACGCCGACGGAGGCAAGGCCGCAATTGCCGCGCATCGCCCGAAGACGTCCACAACCTGAGGCAGTCCTGCTGATGCTCGCCGCTGTAATGTGCGCCGTAAGCGGTGGCCTAGCAGCGCCTGCACCCGCTCAGCACCCAGCCACAGCTGCCACACTTGGCGACCTGCTGCAGTTGAGCAGCACCGCTGACCCAACGGTTAATCGAACGCGTCTGCAGAAGCGCCACTACAACGGTCTCAGCATCAAGGCGCGCTTCTACAGCGAACTGAGGCGCACCGAACTCCCCTGGAGCAATGTGTGCGGTGGCAACTGGACGGGTCCCGAGCCAAAACAGAACACCACGTTGCGGACCCACAACCGTTGCACCAAGCACAAGACGGTAATTTTAATCAATAGTTATGCAAATCTAAGCAAAACAATTGCAATTTCAATTCATTTTCATATTTGAATTGCAACTGGTTTTTTTGCTTGCCACGTAACCTGAACAATTTGCATTTGTTGCATGAGTTGGCAATATTGTTGTTGCGTGAATAGCCGAAAATAACAATTTAATAATGAGTTTCATATTTAGTTAATTGGTGTTGTTGTTTGTGTTATCTTTGCAGTTGCTACGAAATCTGCAGAAAATGGCGCGCAACGAGCTGAACGAGTTGCGGACCAACCACAAACAGCGGCAACATGCCAACTCGCTGAAGGCGCAGGTGACATCCTCCAACCAGCCCCTTGATTTATCGAAGATCCGCGTGTGGCGTGTGCACAACAGCAACTACAAATTCCTGCCCCGTCTCAACACCTCCGAGCATCAAGTAAGTCGAAATATCATTCATATTTAAGAGCCGTAAAGGCGATTAGAGGCAATGGCCAACGGCTTGAAAGTGGGTCACATGAGGATCCACTTCAGCGTACTGCAAAATTGAAAAGTGACACTGCGTCACAAGGTGGGAAAGTCATATGAGTTTTTGGGAATTTGATTGATAGATATAGATATTTATAGCGAGGGCGGTTATAACAATCATAACAAAAAAAAAAACAGCTTTTTATAAATGCCACAAATTATATGCGCAAATTAATGCGGCACGCGACTTGATAAAATAAATAAAAAGCAAAAGTATAAATAGCTGTCAAAGGCGAGCAGAAATGGGATGCCAGCTAAATGGCTAATTTGTTGCCAAGAATAAACAAGACGATACGTGCCACACTCATCGACTCGAAATATGTTATTGGGCTATATATATTTACATAAGCTCAAATCCAAGCATTTAAACATCGAAGCCAGCGAATCACTCGAAATACGCGATGTTATTTATTGGAAATCGAATTTGCTGACGAATAAACGCTAGAAAACAGATAAGAAGAATATTATGAATAATACATCGGTCTGCCTAGTTAGTGTGTCATTTGGGGAGCCAGCGGGGATTGTTTGTGGGCTTATCTGCAATACGTATCCGCAATGAGCAACTGGCAGTATCTAGGTTTTAAGCTAGTTAAACATCATGAGTTAAATTTAATTATGCTACAAGAAAATATATATGTATTTTGCAAAAATCTAAGCAAGTTCAAAATAATGCCAAACTTTTCTTATGCTTTAAAAAAATAGCACCGATAATTAAGCATAAATTCAGTTTAACTTCACTAATATCTCAGTTTTGGATCTGGCTTGCATTTATAAATCCAAATGTGAAAACTTTACTTAACAGCAAATTAACTGTTCCTCGACTTTGCCTCTAGATAAAATCACAAAATGCTCTTTAACTCTATCTTTGCTCACACTCTCTATCTCGCGTTTCATCTATCTCTCTCTCTTTCTTTCACTCCCTTTTTTTTTTTGTCTGCCTGTCTGAGCTTGGCTGCTGGTGCTGGTTAATTGCCAATAAGAGGTGATGCTGTGTCTTTTGTTATGTTCTATACTTAGCCAGCCAGCCTCATCATATTCAGCCTCATTATCAAGTAACTGTCTGTGTGTGTGTGTGTAAGTGCTTAATAATGGCATAACAGGAAGTAGAGAAAGACGCGCCGAGGAAAAAAACCCGAAAAGTGTTTGCAATAGCAAAATAGTTAAGCAAAGCAAAGCAAAGACGTCAATTGTTGACATGCTAACCAATTAAAATGATGCACTCATATCCAAGTACATATGTATGTATGTATGTATGTTTGTATTTACTTACATACATTTTGAGGTGTTACTGTTATTCTTGTTATTATCGATGACAGTTCGAACAAGTAGAAGTGTGACAGCATAGCGAAGTTATTTATGGACTCTGGGGTCTAAATCTGGACTCCTTAAACAAATATAAATAGTAATACCAATATTAAATAAAAAAAACAACCACATCAATAGCAACAATTGCAAGAGCTATTCAAATGGATAAGGCAATTTATCTAAGAGCTTGTAGCTCGTGCGGCCTTTTGACGTCACGGCTGAGTTGAGCACAAACCAAAGCAAATCATTTCACACATATTTAAAGTTTATGCGCCAGCGGTGATGGCGGGAGGGGTGTGCGAAGCTGATATGCTAAAGCAATCTGTGCGGTCGCAAATTGTAAATGACACACACAGCGAGAGCGCGCGCGAGAGAGAGAGAGAGAGCCAGGCACACGCACACACAGAGACAGAACGATAGAGAGATACGAGCGATACGAAGCGCGCGCGCGTATGAATCATGCGAATGACCGAGCCGTGGATTCCCCCAAGCGACGGCATGAATGAAACGAAGGTCGATAGGCGAAAAAGATGACGATGACGACCGACAAACAAAAATAACAACAGCAACAAAAACAAAAACAAAAACAACAACAACAGAGACGAGCGGCGAACGACGAGCGACGACCGACCGACTTCATAAGCACGACGCGAAATGCGAAATACTTTGCGAAACCGAAAGCACAATTAGGCAAACGGTCGGGCGCGTGGTGAATACTGAGCGGTGAGTGGTGTGAACTGGAATGGGGGTGAAGGTTAACTATACGGCGCATTGACGATCGCTTTTCACTTTCTGGCGGCGTGCCGTATGATTGATATTTAATTATTAATCAGCTTCGTGCGACGCTTCAGAGTTCACTCAACTTGCGCGCATTACAATGTGTGTGTGTTTGGGGGGGGGGGGGGGGGGATAGGGGAGTTTATGTGTGCGTGTGGTGGAGGTGGAGAAGCTGTTGCTAACAGAAACTTGTCAGTTTCTCACTTACTAATTATTTAAAGTTAGCTGCTAAACAAAAGCACAACATTTCAGCCGACAATTATTTAATTTTTTGTTTTTATTTACTCATTAACTTCTCCTTTCACTTATTCTGAAACTTATGTAATAAATGCGCGTTTTGTTTTTTTTTTCACTTACAGCTGGCCCTGCGTCGCGTCCACAATGATCTGCAGTTCTATGTGGCCGCCTTTAGCTATCTGCGCCACGGCCAGCTACACTGGGACTATGAGAATATACAGAGGCAAAGCGTTCTCTCCTCGGAATTGCAACGTCTGCGGACGAGTGCTCGATCCGTACTGTGCCTCATCGAGTGGGGAATCAGTGTCACCAGCCAGCTGTATGCGCCCATGCGGAAGCAGCAGCAGATCAAGACGGTGCCGCTGCATCTGATGGAGAAGCGTTTGCATCAGTTCCAAACGCCGCTGGTTGAAATGCATCGACTGGCAGTGCTGGCGGCAAACAATCAGTCGACGACGCAGCCGAGCAAGCCATTTGAGCTGGATGCGCTCTTCCTCAAATACCACTACACAAAGTATGTGAAGCACATAACGCAGCTGCTCGCGAAGCAGCGCAAAAGGAAATGCACAACTCGTCGCGGAGCGTAACAAAAGCAACGGTTAAACGAGTAGCTTCAGCTCCGAGTCCAATTCTCATGACAAAGGACACGCTTAGCCAAAGTCCAAAAGCCACAACTACAAGAACAACAACAAAGACAACAACAACCACCACAGTGGGAGTTGTTGCCACGTTAATATTAAATTTAATTTATTACTATTTCGAACTATGGATAGAACGAACCCCCTCTCAAAGAAAGCTATGAATGACATAACGAATCCAAATCCGAATCCGAATGCCAAGTTCGAAACGCAATCGAACATGTCCAGCAACTCTAGCCTAGAAATTAATACGCCTATTTATGAATTATACAAATAATTAGCTATTCTCATTATATTCGGAATATATATTCACATTAACATTAACATTTACATTAACATTTACATTTTCATTAACATTAAGATTAACATTTACATTCGTCTTCTTCTTTGTTAGCTAGTCGAAAGCCTCGCCGAATTATTTATTTGCAAAACATTCCCATTCACCCATACAACAAATCGCACATCCAATAGATCCTAAGATCCGAAGTGAATGTAATCACTATAAAAGCACGACTTTTGCCTTGTAATACAATGCTGTGATAATAGTTGATAGACGACACCAATCCAATAACACGTAATTTGGAAGCAAGTATCTCAACTAGTTGCTATAAACATATACACACACAAAACACACACACAAAAACACACACACACATTTAAACACATGCACGCAAAACATGCATTTAGCAACAAGTCGTTTTTATATATATATATATCTGATATTTCAGTTGTATTTTGTACTTATATTTTTATTAAAGCATGTTTTGCTTTTGAGAACGATTTTTTTATTGAAAATATATAAATATATATTTTAGTACAAACAGAAATTATTGAGTTTTCATTTTATTTTGAGAGGTGAATATCTGCGACGCTTTAATGTATATAGAACTATTCTTGATCAGGATTAACAGCCGATCTCAGCGACTTTATGAGGAACAATAATTTCATATCAATAATATGCATTTGCCATAATAATACAAATCGCAATTTGAAAATCAGATTCTTTCAATTGATATAAAATATGACTTGAAATTATTCATTTATTATTGATAAACTGCACTAATTTTTTGAAGATTGCAATCGAACCGTATTTTCATATTGATCTCATTACAATCCGTAATTTCAATAAAACTAGCATAGATTTAATTAATTGATTTTCCATTGCATTTATTTATATATATTCTAAATGTTTTTTTAAATAAGACAAACATTACGAATTGGAAATAATTCATAGATTTGTTGGACCAGTAATTATTTAATTATTTATTTAAATGGATGGCGCTCCGTGTGTGGTCCTTTAGCGCCGTATCAGTTACAGTGTCTCTCGAAATCGAAATATATAGCGCCATATTAATTACAGTGACGCGATATCTATTCCCACAGTCGAGCAGAGCAGCTGCATTGCGCATACGCCGCATACGCCCGATTGCAATGTGATCTCAGGTTGATTATGCCACTCAAACAAAGGCAAGGTATGCCAACTTGAGAGCTACCCTCGAAATGATTGCTGAAAAATTAATGCTAACAAATATTATTAAATTTAATTAATTATAATAATAATCATAATGAATAATAAATATGCTGTTAATTAATGTATGCACAACTAATATGCCCAGTGTTGCCCACAGCCAGGGTATGCGCACACGATAAAAGCCAAAACAATCTTGTCGACTGAATTTAATTGCAGCTAGAAGTAAATTACGCGGCATTTATAGACTTGTATAAATATTTTATGAGCCATATAATAATTCCTCAGTTGCATTGCACTCAACTCTGATTACGGTTGTTTCTCTTGTTGCAGTTGTTGTTGCTGCAGTTGTTGTTGCAGTTGGGTTCCATCTCGATCATTTTAACGACACGAACACAGCGACAATTTTCGTGCTTGTCTGTGTGTTTTTGGTGTTGCTACGGCATATTTATTTTGTTCTTGTTGTTGTTGCTGTTGTGTTTTTTTTTTTTGTTTTTTTTGGGAGCGCTGATTCTTTGGGTCTTATCGCAGAAGAGGCATCTACGCACACCCTGGACTTGGACCCGACACGGTGTCCACGGTGCATGGTGCATGGTGCACGGCTCATGATGATGGTCGCTGCTTGACGGTGTACGGCATCTTCAATCTGAGGTTTCGATGTGCTGCGATGTGCTCAGGGCTTCCCTTTGTGTGTTACTAATGTCTTTCACCTCATTTGAGTGTGCGTGCGTGTGTGCGTGTGTGCGTGTGTGTGTGTGAGTTTGTCGCGGTTTCCACCTATTGCTCTGCGCCTCGCTCGCTTATCGCACACAATCAGCAATTGTCATTAATTTCGGACGCTGCGTACGTGCTCCGATTTGTCTCTTGGATTCTCAGTGACTGATTCAACAATTTAATATGCAGCAGCAGCAGTTGCTGCAGCAGCAGCAGTGACAGTGGCAGCATCAGAGGAGTCGGGCCAAGGGGCGAGCATCTCAGTGCCCCTGGGACAACAGTAAAGATGCTTATCGTTTTGATTTTATTGTGGGCTCCGATGCAGCCTCTTTCATATCCATCCATCCATCCATCCCCTGTGCTACTCCCCTCCCCTCCCCTACCCACCAGCAACGGTCGAGAGACATGCAACTATGCGTCCGGCGCAAACCATTCACTAAATTCTTTGTCGCACAGTTTTAGCTGCCACCCCCCGCCCCTATGATACACCTATAATGATCTCTCTCTCTCACTCTTTCGTGCTCTCTCTCTCTGTAGGGATCAACCCTTTGCTGAAGCGCCGTTTTAATGGACTTTCCAGCAAGTGCACGTAGCGCTCATCTATCTTAAGTTTTGATAGGTTTTCGTTTTTAGAGCCTTTTCATGCGTTGCCCTTTATTAAATTGAAAATTATGTCTTTCTATGAGAAATGTCTAAATTGTTGTCTCCACTTTCAGTTGGTTTTTAGGCTCGTTTTAGGTATGTTTCTTGTTGTTGTTGTTGTTTCCTTTCTGAAACCTTTTTGCCCTGTGTGTTCCTCAATGAACTTGCGCCTGGGTCTTGGCCTCTGACTGCAACTGATTTAATCTAAATGTTTATTTGGTTTCTTTTTTAGTTTATATACACATATATATTTATATATATCATTTTTTTTTTTTTTTTTTTTTGTTTTTTTATTTGTTGCCTTGGTCGGTTGCTCGGTTTTGCCGGCGGTCACGTGCAGCTCCTCATAAAAAAAAAAGTGTAGTTGCTTTTGTATGTATTCCCTTCAGTGACAATTAATTAAAAATATCTTATTTCGTTTATGTTCTCTGTTAGCATGTTTTTTTTTATATTTATTTTCCTTTTTTTGTTGTTATTTTTGAGTTATGTTTTCCGCTGCAGATTTATAGATAATGGCGTTACATTTATGGGCCCTAAATGCGACACACACACACACAGAGACACACAAAGAGCAACAGCCCAAGGCCCAAATGCATCTCAAATGGCCAAAGCAATCAGCGACTACTTAATTCCCCTCGTCCCCAACCCAAACCCCCACTTTGTACATTTAAATGAAATAAATTGCAAAATGGTTTTTAATTTTTATGTTTGGTTGGCGATTTCTTTTTAGATTTTGACAGTCTCACGACAAATGCCCGGAAAGTGATGCCTCAGCTTCTGACACTTCTTGGACGCCTGGGAATAGGTGTTGAAATCTCTCAATTTGTGCGCAGCCTCAGCAGTTTCTGCTTTCCCAGAATCACAGACCGCCTCGCAGCTGTGTGGCAATCAAATCAGAGATTCAGCTTTCAAAATCCACACATATATATATATATATATAAATATTCATCAAAGTGTGAGAGAAATCGAGAATATTATGCTGACAGTACCTAAAAATTAGAGTGTCTGACTTATTGCCCAACCAACTAGCAACTAGTCAAGGTGCTCCCCAAAAATCAGAATGATATTGAAATCATATACAAGAATATTAAATACCCTTTCTCATTTTTTTTACATGATTTTAACTCAATTCACATGGAAAATATTTACTCAATTTATATATAAATTAAATTTTTATAACTTATGACAATAATAAAGAAATTAATTAACCTATTTCCAAATTAGTATTTCACATTTTTCAAAAAAATTTCTCTTCTAAGACAAAAGTGAACTATTTGTTCGGTGAGAGGAAAACAAATTTTTGGAATTGTATTTTTATGGCATTTTTAACTTTTCCCAACACACACAACTTTTCTCAACCCCATTAAAATCTGTTGATTTTTGCGCCGACGAGTTTTGTGGCAACTTTCTCGAGGAAAACTGATTGAAGAATTGTCAGCATTGTTTGCAGCCATTGAATTTGTACTGTACGTACACTGAGCCAAGTTACTACCGGGTCGTCAGTGCGGCGCCTTGGCCCACATAAATTATGATCAGTTAACAATGGGGATCAGTCGGGCCTTTGGCATAGGCTCGGCTCAGCATTGTGTGCCGTTTTCCGCTTAATAAGGTAAAATGGTGTTTCAGTTGCAAAACTGAAACAATATTGGGCAGTTGGTGATCTGACCCAGTCCCAGTTCCAGTTCCAGTTGCAGCTTCCTCCCCAGCCCCTGACTGACCCATTGTGCGATGTAATGTGACAAAAATTATGAAAGAATCTCGAGAGGAGTTGCCAAAGATCAAAGGTGACGCGCCCACTTCAAAATTCCAGAACAACAATTGCGATTTAATTCAATTGGGAGCGCACAATGGAACAAGGACAGGGACAGCTGAGAGTGTGCAGGACAGGACAGGACAGGACAGGGACAATAAAGTGATCAATACCAGAAAAATGTTCTTAATTGTCAATGAATACACAGATCGAACCGAACCAAACCGAACCGAACCAAACCGAAACGAACCGAAACTGGACCCTTGACCTTTTGCGGCTGCCCAGCGTGTTGTTGTTGTTGTTGTTGTTTGTTTTGTTATGTATTGTTGTGTGAATGTTGCTGTTGTTATTATGCAATTGCCGTGTGCAGTTCAGCGCTTCAAAAGGTGAAATAAATTGCCCACCACCCAGGTGGGAAATGCTCAATCCGAGCAGCAAAACATTTTTGACTCTATACATATCTGCCTCACACATACACATATGTGTGCGTGTGTGTGTGTGTGACAATGCACGGCATCATTATAATTAATGGCCAGGCTGGCGCCAGCGTCGGGGATCAGGAATGCAATCGTCGGCCCTGTGAAACAAAACCGAACTTTGCATCTGAGATTTGTGTATGTATATGCATGTGTGTGTGTGTGTGTGTGTATGTTGTATGTGTGCCATATTTGAAATGCGCACAGGAAACGGGGCAATTGATGAACGATATCCTTTCGAGAGCCGCCTTATCACAGCTCAGCATCGACAAGAGCAAACAAATGGCAAAACCGAACCTTACCGAATCGATCGGTCAAAACAGTCAAGTAATCAGTCAAAGGGCACACACAGGTTGTGCCCCTGCGAGAGGGAGACAGAGAGAGAGAAAGTTAGGGGAGAGCGGCGCGGGAGAACGTGCCTCACAAGTGGCTGGACAAACATTGACACAATCCTTTTGAAAGGATTGCGAACGTGCGAAACAAGTTAACAAACAAATGCAATGCACAAATACAAATAAAAACACACACAAATACAAATACACAAATACACAAATACAAATGCAAATGGAAATGGAAAATATATAGAAAATATATACAAATATTTGAGCAAGTTGAGAGGAGTCGCAATTGGAATGTGTGTGTGAAATGTGTGGTGTTATCTTATGATCTTGTTAACTTCTTGTCAACTTGGCCATTAACCAGCTAATCTGGCCAACAGAAACAGTGTCCTGCCAACTGGCAGTTCAATAAACTATGACCAGTCGTGGCTAATGCAACTGGCAACTGGCTCACTCCCCGAATGGGCATTGAAATGCAAGTGCAAGTGCAGGGTTGGCAGGGGTTGGCAATTCTATTCCATGGCCAAGTCGACTAACCAATGATCTACATTTGGCATATAGTGATGAGGCATATATAGCATCGAGTCAAAGTCGCTGATATGGTGCATATGCTGGGCTGTTGAATGCGCAATTTGATTAACAAATGTTAAGGCCAGACAAGTGGACAAGAGCCGAAGAGACCAAGTTGGGAGAATCAGTTGCAGTCTGCAGTCTGGAGTCTGGAGTCTGCAGGCACACATAGACTAATTGCCAGGGACTAATAAGACATCGTTCTCATTCAATTAAAATATCCATATCTAGTACAATTAGACGACGACAAATGTCCACATTGCGGAGACTCATTAAACTTGCACGAATTATTGCACGCACTTTGTCATACATTTTAATTTCACTTGCTGTGCACACGATGCCAAGTCGAGTCGAGTCGAGTCGAGTCCAGTCCAGTCCAGTCCACATAACCAAGCCAAGCTAACCAAGCCACGCCAAGCCCAAGCCTGGCCAAGTAAAATGCAACGAAATCGAGTCGATACCAATGTCAATCAATACCAATGCCAAAGCCAGTCCCAGTGCCAGTGCCAGTTCAGACCAAGCCAAGATCAACAGCAGCAAAAGCAAACGAGGCTATAACTAAATCGCACACAGACCTGGCCAACAACAAGTAGCAGCAACCAGTAAGCAGGCAGCGGAGCTGATCTCTGTGGCAGCAGCGTGCGCTCCACACACATTAGCAATTACGCTCATTACACTTAATTACAGAAAACTAGGAGTGCATGAAGAGATCCAACTGCGGAAGAATCCAGCTTGCAACATGCAGCTTGCAGCTTGCCAGCTTGCAGCTTGCCAGCTTGCCAGCTCGCGCTTAGACGGCGGGCCTCCGTTTCAGTTTCTGTCTTCGACTTGGTCTGTGTCTTCGTCCATTTTGGTCTCCTTGTTGTTGTTGTTGTTGTTGTTGTTGCTGTTGCTGTTGTTATAACAGTGCCTCGCTGGCTTGTGTCTTTATATGCAGTGGCCGCCGCGAGGATCACGAGCATGCAGAGCAAGTGAATTATTGCAGTCTCATTATGTGCGATGAGTTATGTATGGCGTATTGCTTTCGTCGTCAGGCCACAGAGTCTCGTCAACATCGTCATCATCGCCGTCACCGACGCGCCGCTGCCTCGAAAGTACTCATGTATCTGCATTGTAACATCCAAACATCCAAACATTCAGACAGCCAGACAGACAGAGGGGGGGGGGGGGGGGGCAGAGGGACGAGCAGCCATCTGTCAGTACCAGTAAACAGGCAGAGACTCCATCTCCATCTCCATCTCGGCCTGGCCTGGCTCGGCCCGGCTCAGTGCATGACTCCGTCGAAGAATGTAGTGTGATGGTCGCCTAAATCAAGCGTACTTAGCGAATGATTTACATTCCAAAAGACAGCAAACACACTGTTTTGCGGTATGTGATGTTATGCGAGCAGCAGCAACAGCAGCAGCAGCAGCAACGGCAACAGCAACAGCAGCAGCAGCAACAACAGCAGCAGCAGCAACGGCAACAGCAACAGCAGCAGCAGCAACAATCACTAAAAACAAACCAACAATACGCACACGCGTCTTCTGTGTGTGCGTGTGTGTGTGTGTGTGTGCGTGTGTGTGTGCGTGTGTGCGTGTGTGATCCACAACGCTTCGAGCATCAGCACACTGAAAATATGATAAACCCAACGCATCTCAAAATCACCTACACAAAATTAACAACAATGGAAAATTACCCTAAAAACCTCAACTTGAATAAATATTTTATTTATAATCTTATTTAATTTATATATATTTTTATTAAAATATATTAAGCACTTAAATAAAAGTTAAACTCTGCTAATAATAAAAGTCTTATATATTTTTGCATATTTCTTCTAATATTATAAATAAATATTAATAGGAAAAAAATTAAAAAATTAGTTAAAACTCAACAAATATTTAGTAAATTAATATGTACCAATTTTGTTCTTACAATTATTTTTAACACAAGCTAAACTATAAAATATATTTCGTTTTTCTAAACTTTTTATAATTTTTTGCGTCTTACATAAGTTAAAAAATGTAGATTTTTGTATATATATTTTTATTAAAATATATTAAGCACTATAATAAAAGATAAACTCTGCTAATAATAAAAGTCTTATATATTTTTGCATATTTCTTCTAAATAAATAAATAAATAAATATTACTAGGAAAAAAGTTAAACAATTATTTAAAACTCAACAAATGTTTAGTAAATTAATATGTATAAATTTTGTTCTTACAATTATTTTTAACACAAGCTAAACTATAAAATATATTTCGTTTTTCTAAACTTTTTAAAATTTTTTGCGTCTTACATAAGTTAAAAAATGCAGATTTTTGTAATGAGATTTATGAGAATTAAGCTGTAAATTCTGTGAATTTAATTTGTGAAAAATGTGGCACACTTTGAGTGTGGCCAATCAATATGCCATAAGCAACGCATTGTGGGGCAAGCGATAATAAGCAGCAGCAGCAACCACTGCCAAAGATGCTGCGGCAACTTGGACGCAGTTTCCGTCAACGTCAACGCTAAAGTTGCCGCTGTTGCTAGTTGCTGCTGCTGTTGTTGCTGTTGTTGCTGCTGCTGCTGCTGCTTCTACAGCGCGTCACATCGTCGGACGCTTCGTCGCATAAATATCACCAGCAATTACTCAGTCATAAGTTTGCTGCTTGCTCGTTTGCTGTCAAGACATGAGTAACTTTGCTCAACGCTCACTTTATAAGGCAACAACTCGGGATGCTGGTCTGGGCCTGGCTCAGACTTAGTCTCTGTATCAGACTCAGTCTCAGTCTCAGCCTGAGTCTCATTGTCAGCTTCAGTCTCGGCCTCGCTCTGCGTCTTGTCTGGTCAAGGTGATGCGCCTGCGCCAAGTGTGGAGTTTGCAGCTCCTTTAATGCCAGCCGCCTTCGTCTCCGCCACTCCGAACCCAAACTCCTCTTTTCCCCCTTAAGCCCACAACCTGCCCGCTGTGCGCCCAACTTTGCCGCTAGGCACAACCGCCGACTTGGAAATGTGTGTGTGTGTGTGTGTGTGTGTGTGTGTGTATGTCTGGGGCTTGGACCATGGCTTTTGCATTTGGTGTTGGCTTGGCAAATTTTTACAACTTTTATAAACAGCTCGTTGTGCCGGCAACTGGGCGGTAATTTGTTAAAGCTTCCTTACTTTTCAACACTCGAAACGAACCACAAAAAAAAAAACTAATCTGAGCCTTAGCCAGAGTCGCTCTTGGAGTTGGGATCTTAACTGAGCAGGCCCAAAAAAAAAAAAAAAACAAAAACAAAAGCAAAGCATGCGAAGCATCTGCATCTGCACACACATTTTAATTGTGCCCCTTGACTGAGACTTGCAACTTGTCTCTTGCCCCTCTCCGCTTTTTAGATCCTTGCGCATGCGCCGTAAACGCTTTTGGCCGCTTTGGCCGCTACTTTGTCTTCTGGCACACATGATGATAAATATTCTTGGCCATCCATCTAAGCGCTGCGGCACTGGCATCATCATCATTATCATCATCATCATCATCACCAGCATCATCGCCAGCTTTGGCACCAGCAGCAGCAGCAGCGCCCTGGCTAAGTAGGTCCGCCGTCATTCATAACACACAGCAACACACGCACACTCACACACACACTCACACACACATTCGCATAGACATAAGCACTTGCTTCCTCAACACAAATCAACAGGATGACGGACCTGACACCAGAGCGACTGATTCAAAGCCCAGTGGGCGAAAGGGCATTTAATTCACATTTAGAAGCATCCGAAGGGTTTCCATTCGTATCGTTTACCAAAACTTTCTGAATTAAATCTACAAAGAAAAGCTTCCAAAAATTGTTTCATATTCTTAAAGAAATTTATTTTTATTTATTTTTAAAGACTCAATTCATAAAATGTCGCCCACTGTTCAAGCATGCAAAAGGACAACAGTTGCCATAAAAAAAAACATCAAATAATATAAAATATAATTTATAAGTAATTAACTAATAAAAATTCAGAGTATAACAATTTTTGGTGGATTTCCTGGTCGATATCAGCTATTTTTTTTTAAATCGAAATTAAAGTCAATGTATTTCAAAAGATATTCTGATCTTTTTCTTATCGTTCTTATCGGAATATGTATGACAAAAAAAAGGGATAAAAACCCAATTTATAGAATTAGCAATAGCCCCTATTTTGGTATTTCCGTCGTCAAGTCGAAGTAACTGATGAAACAATGACTAAATCCCAGATTTATTATTATCCGCCCTCAGATTCGATGAATCTTAAGTTGAAAATAAGTTTTTGATAACATATTCTCCATACTCCTCATTAGTTATGTAAGCCGCTGCACCGGACATTCCATCATTTTTTTTTAGCATAACTCATAGTTCCATAATAATCAGCAATGAGCATCATTTTCGTCACAGCCAACACAAATATTTAATTACAAATCCCTTTCCTGCTGAAGATGCCGGTTTATATTGTTCATTAAAATTGTGTCTTTTTATAATATTTTTGAATACAAAAAATGTAAAAAAAAATGGCAAAATTCTTCTTGTGTAAACTTAAAAACCAAGCAACATTTTGATAAGTATTAAAATAAAATCGGCAAACAATCCATAAATTGTTCTCAAAAAATTCGTTTTCCAGATAAAATTACTAAAAAAAAAAAATCGTTTTTGGCACAAATCATTTGCTTTGCGTTTACATAAAGTTTATAAAAAGAAACATTTTGGTGAATCCCCCAAAATAGATCAATTTGTAAGTGAATAAATGAACAATTGATGTGAGGCGATGTCTCGATTTCATCAGCACTCATCAAACCGTGTGCTGTGTGGCGATGATGGCGTGATTCGCGTCGCTGCCACGCCTCTGTTCGTTGCACATGCTACTTAGTAATGCATCTATTTATATGCAACGAGCAATTCACATAAGACTGCTCTGGGTTTTTCCACAGAACGCAAAAAAAAATCGGATTTTAAACACATCCAAACCAACACACCACACACCCCACAACTTCCCCCCTCCTTCCACAGCCCAAAACACAAAAACAAAAGAGAAAAATCACAATATTTTCCCAATCACCTGTGGGATGAGCGCACAAATGAGTACTCCAACTAAGTACGTAGAAAATCTGATCTCCCCTCTCGCTCTCTCTCTCTCTCCCGCTGCATGGTCTGTGGCATTTCCGCAGCGCTGACAAAGGGAGAGGGAGAGGGAGAGAGAGAGATCACATGTGAGAGGTTGTGGGTTGGAGAGAAGGGGGACAAGCCAATTGCTTACACAAGCAAAGCATTTGAACCGTTTTTAATTTCGTTTGCTTTGTCTAAAGTCGGTTTTTTTTTTTCGTTGTTGTTGCTTTTATTTTTTTTTTCTATTTTTTCTTCTTTGTTTTCGGACTTTTGGACTCTTTATGAAGATGAAGACGAAGAAGTTTTTATGATGGGAAACATTTTGTCTTGCGTTGTTGTTGTTGCTGTTGTTGTTGTTGCTGCTTAAATCATGTGAATGTGGCAACAACCGCTCTTGGACATTTCCAGTGTTAACTTTGTTGGTGGGCAAACATCAGACCGAAACTCAGGCTCTACCTCTAGCTACAGCTATGGCTATACCTATACCAATACATATAGCTTTACCAATAGCAATACCCATACCCCCCCCCCCCCCCACCCCCCTCACTGACTGTGACTGTGACTCTGGGCCACGGAGGCCGCCCCGAAGTGCGGCGTCCAAAGCTGTAACCCATCCATGGATGTGTTTTAGAGGCTTGTTGGTGTTAGAGTTGTTGTTGTTGTTGTTGTTTTTACTGTTGTTGTTGTTGTTTTTGCTGTTGTATTTTGTTTTGTTTTGCTTTGTTTTGCCTAATGACAAAGACTAATATTTTCTTCCTGTGACATATCTCTTTCATGCATTGAAATTGACTTCAACTCTGCAGCGCTTGGCAGCGCTGTTGGCGTCGCTGTCGACGTTTGCCGCTCCATTTACAGACGGTTGTCGTCATTGTCGTGGCAGCGTTTTATGGAAATTATTTGTTGCATTGCGCTGCTAATGTGTTAAAACAATATGAACAGGCACAGGCCGGCCGCCTGCACATTTGCTTTGCTTCTTTTGTGTGTGCCACAAATAAAATGAGGAAATATTTACACAAGCGGCGGCGGCGGCGGCTGCGTCGGCGTCGGCGTCGGCAACAACAACAACAAGGCAACCAGCTGTGCTGGGCACGCCCCTCTGCCGCCCCTGGCTGCTTTACTCTCTGACTCTGGCTCTTGCTGTGGCTGTGGCTCTTTGGCTCAATTTGCAAGGCAACGACAAAATGTCTAAAGTGTCTTGGACCTAGGACCACCCAGCCAACTGCAGCAGCAGGGCATGGCTCAGCCAACTAGGCAGCATACCAGGCACAGACAGACAGACTGACAGACGGTCAGATGGACAGCCAGCAAGGTGCAAGGTTTGTCAATTCATCAATTAACTCCCACTGCGCCAGGTGTGTCCCTTCACGATGACCATTGCCAATCTCACAAATTGAAATGTTGTCTCGCATTGTGCGAACTTCTCTATTATTATTAATTTTCTTTTTTTTTGTTGTGTTTTATCCCATTTTTGCAAGGGCCTCACATGGCGTATACGCAATGGGATAACTGCTGAGAAACTGCTTGCAACATGTGCCTTGTTTGGTTTTTTTTTTTTTGTGAGTCAACAGTCTGTTTATCAATTAAATCAGACCGCAATTAGCCTTGACTAATCGCTTAATCAATTGGAATTGATGTCTATATCCGATATTTGTCCATTTGTCCAAGCGAGAGAAAAAAAAGCATTTTTCTTTTGCAACAACTTTCGTTTTGAATATGAAAATAGCAAAATGTATGCAGAAAGTCGTAGGTAGTTTCCAAATGCACACACACACACACACATACACATGCACACACACTTATGTGCTTATGGGTGCTGGCCGTCGTCTGTTAAAGTCTCACAGTCTGCCACACAATCCAGCATTAATCACAAATCAAATAAATACAAATAGAGCAGACAGAGAGAGAGACAGAGAGATAGAGAGAGAGAGGGAGAAAGAGAGAGAGAGAGACACGGCGCAGCACTTGACAATGACACAATGCGTCAACTTTGGCGGTGCAGCTCTGGCTGCACTTGCTGCGCCCATGGTTGCATGCAACAACAGTGGAAGGGCCCAAAGGCTTGGCTGGGCGCGCAAGTTGGTTGGCCAGAGATCAAAGCAAGAGTGCCTCAATAATGATAATCATCATCATCACGCTCAACGCGTCGTCTTAACAGATCTCTTCTACTTCTACAACTACTTCTGCTGCCCCAGCTGCGGATTCTGACATGCACAATAACAATTTCTATATATGTTGATCATGGTTAGCGAGGGTCGGGGTTCGGGTGTCGGGGTTCGGGTGTCGGGTGACGGGTGACGGGTTACGGGTGACGGGAGTCGGGGGTCGTCGGTCGGCGGTGTCAGAGTCAGTGTTGCTATGCTTGCTCTTTTCATTTCATTATGTGGGACATTTAATAAAATTTTCTGATTATTTGTACCCTTTTAAGGACCCTCAATCAATGTGTGCCACCACCTGCCTGCCTCTCTCTCCCTCTCTCTCTCACTCTCTCTCTCACACTCAACACAAAAAGTGGGGCCATCTTCGTCGTCGGTCGGCACTTGGTAAAAAAATAAGTATTTTGTATGCCTCGTTGATTCTTGACTCATGATCACGATGATCATGATCAAGATCAAGATCATGGTCATGTTGATGCGCTTGGACTGAAGGTTGACTTTGTCGACTTTTGTCTGCTGCTGAGAGGCCGAGCAAAGCGGCTTAAACGCTTGCCGGGATTAGCCTCCTGCACTGAACGGATCAGAACGAAATGCCGGCCGGCATCCATCCATCCATTCCCGATCAATGCACATTGCACATACGACCCGTGCGCCATTTGAACTTTCTAATTCAGACCCACACCCACACACACACGCACACACACATTGTGCGTGCAACATCTTCTTGTCACTGTCACAACACCAACACCAACAACAACAACAACAAGCGACAATCGCCGCACGCGTTTAAAAGGTTTGTGTATTTGCTATTGTTTGCCAGAGCCAAAGATGAGGGATGGAGGGCAAAAGCAATAGCAACATCAACGACTAAGGCCAAGGCTGTAGCAGAGGCACAGGCAGAGGCAAAGGCACAGGCAGAGGCACAGGCAGAGGCAGAGGCAGAGGCAAAGGCGAGGCCAAAGCGGAACTGATCAAAGTCATTCAAACATGAATGAAGTTCATTAAAAACTGATCAAATCTGTTCAGCGAGAACAATGCAAACAAGACAAGAGTAGAAAAGACGCTGATACAACAAACGAGCCAAAGACAACAACAACAACAACAACAGCAACAACAACATTAGCGGGGGGGGGGGGGGAAATTGAGGGAAAGATGCTGTTCGACGTCGACGGCGACTGCGCAGCTGGTTTGTGACATTTTGTGTGGATGCGTATCGATTGTGATTGTGATAGCTGTGTGTGTGTGTGCGTGTGTGCGTGTGTGTGTGTGTGTGTGTGTGTGTGTCTGTGAGTGTCATAGCAGACAACTCTCTTTACAACACTTTACGCCATGTGTGGCTCGGTGGTCCTGCAAATCCTGCGTGCGAACATACGCACCCTCCCTCCCTCCCTCCCTCGATCGCTCACGATCATGCTGTGTGTGTGTGTGTGTGCAGCAATTTCTCAATTCAATTTCCCCGGCCTGGTCCTATTCAATTCTCCACAGTGCTTTACAAAAAATGATGACATTTCCTGATATTTGTTACGCTCTATTGAGAAACGGCATCTGCCACAAAGGACTTTGCACAGGACTCAGGACTCTCAGCACACCTGAACGACAACTGCAACAACAAGCAGAACACAGCAGACAATTCCAGTGTGTGGCATCAACAAGTCCGCAGCAGGAACAACATAACGGAAGTGTTAACGGTGCTTTCCTTCCTCAACAGTCTCTCTAGTTGAGCGGCAAATTGCGGCAAATTGCGGCAAATGTTATTGGCCAACTTACATTTGGACATAAAAATTCAATAAATAAATAAAATTAAGGTAAACAAAATAAGCTCCAATTATATAAAAAAAATTATCTTTTTTTGCTGGTAAATACAATTTGGTAAAAATTTAAAAATTAATTATAAATAATTATTTTTTTTAATTTTGCGGGCAAGTCGTGTGTGAATTGTGGCATATTGAGAAACTGCAACATATGACAACAACAACAACGATGACGGCGCGTTGAGTGTGTCACTGGCACAAAGACGCTGCAGATTCCGAGCTGCTGGATAAATGGAGGAGATGCTGTGCCGGTGATTATGACGACAAACCATAAAATGCGGCCGAGTCGCGTTTGCAGAGGGCGTCACAAGTTATGCTGCTGCTGATGCTGCCCATGGCTTCCAGGAATACGTATTTCGGGTTCCAGGTTCCGTCCGTGTCTGTGACGCTGGGTGACGCTCCTAGACGCAGCTTAATCCACGCACCGCACACAAATGAAAACGAAACAACAAAAAATCCAATGCGCAAAATGCAAAACAATATCATCATAAAAACGCAACGCAACTGGCCCATAACCGAGTGCCAAGCGCAAAACGAAGAGAGCCGGTGCCATTGCCGGCAGCAGTCCGCGTCCCAGTTGTCCAGTCGAAAACCCAAAACTCAAAACGCAAACCCAAAGCAAAGACCAAGTCGTCGTCACTCGCTGACCGCTATAAATCGATGAAGTCATTGTGTGTGCGGCTATTCTGCAAGCCAGCCAGCCAGCCAGCCAGCCAACCAGTCAGCCAGCCCGCCAGTCAGCCCGCCAGCCAGTCAGTGATGTGCGAAAGAGCGCGTTGCAGCCCTGCTGCCTGCTCTGCGCTGAGTGCGAGCGAGAGCGCGCATCTTTCTTTTGCCTTTGCCTTTTTCATTTTTATTTTCGTACTTGGTTCGATTTTATTGCCACCTCATAAAAGTAGCATAAACATGTTAGTAGCCTGTTGCTACCGCTACTTAAGTTAGTTGTATTGTTGTTGTTGTTGCTGTTGTTGCTGCGTGCACAGAGTGTACTGCAAAGATTTACGAATTTGTTGCACATTTTATTGTGTGATTTTTACCTTCACAGTGGGTTCAAATCATCTTTCGCATTTATCAATATTCTTTGCTTTTAGTCTTAACTAAAAAAATTATTTGATTTGTTGTATTTGTAGAGCATAGCAAATTCGTTATTATTATTGCCTCGTCGGTTTTTCTTTAATTTGTGAATTGTTTTTGCTTTGGTTATTTTTTTGTTGTTGTTTTTTGTTATTTTTTTGTCACTCCTCAGGCGTTGTTCTTGTGAAGTTTTTCCTTCAGTGTCAAAGTGTAATAAAATATTACTCATGGTAATTACAATTTTTGTGCTGCGCTGTTTGCTGGTTTTTTTTTTTTTTGCTTTTATTTTCGCTGTCGGCTCAAGTTCAATGTGCACGCTTAAAGAAAAACAAAACAAAAAACAAAAACAAAAAACAACAACAAACAACAAACAATTTTGAACAATTAAAAAGTGTTTTGAGGTGCTTAAAAGCCCAGTAACAACAACAACAACAACAACAGCAACAACAACATTGGCTCGTCTACGCTATAAACTTAACCAAAGTGCTGCTGGCGACAGTTCAACGACATGTTTATTAAGTCATACGCAAAATTTGTTAGGCCTGCCTGTCAGCAAGACCCAAGCCCTGAGCCCCCCAAACCCCCAGCCGCCAGTCCCAGCCACAGTCCCAGTCCCCAGCCCGGTCCCACAGCTCCGACTGTTAAATGAGAACTCGCTTTCTGATTTATGGTGCCGCACTCTATGAAATTACATAAATGATCATAAAAATGTGTGTTAATAAAACAAAAAACGAGAAAAAAAAAATAAAGAACTGCCAAACACACAGATATTATGTAATTAGAGTTGCCGAAGAAGAACTTTGCATATTCATTCATAAAGTAGAACAAAATAAATATTTCAAAAACGATATTTAACAAAAAAAAAACCCTCAACTGCAAATCAAATGAAAGTCGAGAAATACTTAAATACAAACAATAACAATAATCGCTGATCCCAGCAGATTCATATCAATAAATATTTTTGTGAAAAAAAACCAATGTATTTTTTTTTTATTAATGTACACAACATATAAACAAAAAATGAATTGAAGTTGTTTGTAAGCAAGTCGATTCCGGTTAAATTCAATTTTTTACTTAAAATATACATTCTCAGTTCGATTGAGTTTATCAATTGGAAGCGAGGCAAAAGCAATTGCTGAGGGAGGCGAATTTCAATTCAAAACACTAAAAATTTCATTGATAAAATTGTAAATAATTAACAACAACAAAAATTAAAATTTAATTAAACAAATTTAAAATTTAAATTAACATTAAAATGTGTGTTAGCAAATTATGAATTGATTGTTTGTGAAAAGGAAAAGCTGATAATTGATTTGCCACTCGGCGGGCGACTGAGCTCTCTCGCTCTCCCTCTCTCTCTCCCTCTCTCTCTCTCTCTCTCAATTTAAATGATGCGCCATCTCATTTTGTCCCGCTCTTAATATCATTACGGGCCAAGGCGGTATTCAATATTCTAGGAATTACTAACTGCAGCACAACAATAAAAATAAAAAAAACGAAACAAAATAAAATAAAAATAAAAAGAAAAAGAAATTGTAAAATGTAAAGGACAATGGCAAAAAGTGGCCGAAACTGCAACTGCAGCGGAGATAGAGACATTTGGGAGAACAAAGGATGGCCAAGACACAAAATGCAGTTATCTGCACTAAAAATTGTGCACAAAGGCACCGAACCAAGACGAACCACAACGAACGGAACGGAACGGAACAGGACGAGCCAAAAATGCCCCGAAAAATGATGGGTTATTAAATGTTGTTAATCTTTAGCCATGGCCCTGACCATATTCAAATTTCAAAAGTAAGTAAAACAAACACACGCACACAGGTAAAATATTTCTCTCTCTCTCACACTCTCTCGCTCGCTCTTATTCATTGGCTTGGTGAGCGAGGCAGCGAGGCAGGCAAGGACAATAGAGCCCGGGGGCAGCAAGGAGTCGCATACGAAGACAACAAGCCGAATGTCGAACACAAACCCAAAACCAAAAACCAAAAACCAAAAACCGAGTTAGCCTCTGCCATTTGCCTTTATTGTGCTCGCTGTTTAAATATTTACCAAGTTTTATAATATTTATGACAGCTAAAAACATAACAACACCTACTTTGGCCAAGCGGACCCTTTTGGCCCGGCAGCACCGGGGACACTTGACACTGAGCACAGGTCGGCTTAGGGCCTGTTGCTCTTGGCCGGGCTTAACTAACACGGTCAGCTTCCTGGCCGTCCTGGCAGGATTGCTCGATTGCAATCAATAAACGGCTTAGCCACAGCGGCAGCAACATAATATTCAAATATTATTTTGTTCTGCTGCTGTTTGTTGCCGTTGTTGCCGTTGTTGCCGTTGTTGCAAGTCCGGTCTGTAATCCATTTGCGTGTCAACACTTGGCCCTGGTCAGCAGAACATGCTGCAGTGCCGTTGAGTGCTCTGTGGACTGTGATTTCTAGCTCTTAGACAGCTTCCGCTTTGCTTGCGCTAATCCTTGCCGAGGATCTTCTGCCCAGAGGTGCCACTAAGCGCCCTAAACGAAGCTTGGCTCAATACTAGGCTCAATAAGCCAAGGTATTAAAAAGTAAATTTGCATAAATCCCCTTAAAACAATGTGAAGGATTTCGATATATATATATATATATATATATATATATATATATTTATATAGTTATTGCAAACATTTAACCACAGCAAGCGGGGAGGGGCTTAGCCAGCAACAAGTGCACTTACCTTGTGGGCTACTTAGCCCAGCTAAACGGCAGCTCATCCCACTCGGGCCAAAGTTCATTGAGTTAGTTGGCTCTGATCAGAAGCTATAAGCCATAAGCTGTAAGCCAACATTTTTGGGCGGCAATCAACAGCTCATTGATGAGATGCTGACGACAATGGCTCAAGGCCAAGATCGATGCCGAAGATGTTTTCATTGAGCTCAGCTGCCCGCCAATGGGCACAGGTAGTGGGCAGGTGGAGGCGTTGAAACAACTACTTCGACTCCGACTCCGACTCCCATTCCACTCAAGCTGACTCAATGCAGCTGCCGTTGGCCAATTCTTGGCTGCTGCACGTGCTAACAGTTTGACGCCGCTGCTCAGCTGGCTCGATGCACTGCAGCCATAAATGGACCCCACATAAATATATAAAAAAAAGGGACAACTGCCTGATCATAAAAGAACTGAGGTGAATAAAAATGGGCAGTTTGACTACCATTTTGAGTTGCTGAAGAACAGATGAACTTTCCAACTAGATATGAATCCTGGTTTCCAGGTTAATCGAGAAGGTTCGAGAATTTCCATGTTATATATAAGTCTAGTAAAATTATTAAACTTAGATGTAATTTTTATTTATTTTAAGTTTTATAAATAAAATAATTAAATAAGCAAATTCATTTATTTTATATTAAGTACAGTTTTTTGTGTTTAAGAATTACTCGGGTATATACGATATATATCTATATATATTTAAAGCAATGCATTTTAGCTTAAAATAAACCTAAATTTTAATGCAACAAAATTGTGTTTTCTATTAAAAGGCAGAAAATTTATATTTACTTGCAGAAAAGAAAATCAGTTTTGGATTGTATTTTTTAATATTTGCATTTATTGTTTGCGTTCTTTACAGCTTATCAAGTCATGTTTCTATATGTATATGTTATTTAAAAAAAAAATGGTGAATATTATTATTTTTTTACAATTTCATATTCTGAAATAAAGATACAAACTAGGTAAGCATATTGCGATTAACACTCAAGACTATATCACAGTTTAACGAAACCTATAAGCTAATCAAAAAAAAAAATGCATATATATATATATATAAAATAAGCATATAAAATATACATAAATATATATATGTTAATAAACCTAAAAAATAAACCAAAATATTATGTATAAAAAAAATATTTAGGTTGAGAAAACATTTTGTAATACTTTTGAGCTGGTTTGGATGCCAAATAGTTGCTGAACATATCGAAATATATCGCTAGGAATGTAGTATTGATAAAACTTGGATGTTGCATGCTGCATGCTGCATGTTGTATGTTGAATGTTGAATGCTGCGGTTGCTCTTATGTGACTAGAACGGCAACTGCTGAGCTGATGCTGAAGGATATTTTGTGTGTGTGTGTGTGTTAGCTTAAATGTAATTTAATCGCTTAAAATTATGATTATATAATTTAATTAGCCAAGATTTTGATGTGGTTTTTGTTTTCTTCTGTTCTTGTTGTTGTTTTCAATAAATAAATAACTATTAAGCATATAACTAATAAAATAAAATAATACTTAAGCATGGGCAAAAGAGAGAGTTAGAGAGAGGTGGCAGTGTGGTAGTGTGGGGGGGGGGGGGGGAGGGAAGCTAACCAAAATTGTTCTGTAAAAATGAAGTAATTTAATTAAACTAGTTGGTTTTTTTTTAGGTTGGCGTTTGGAATGAATATTTTACACAATGAATTATTTTGTGGTCATTTCACGTGCGCAGCACGCGTCGTAGTTGCCGCTGATTGGCTGTTGCAGTTGCTGTTGCAGTTGCTGTTGCTGTTGCAGTTGCTGTTGCAGCTGCTGTTGCAGCTGCTGAGTGCGGCTGCTGTCGTTTGCCACGTCGCCCGCCAGCGGCCCCTGCCGCATCGAGGGGCAGCGGCTTGGACACCTCGTTGAACTCGTTGCGATTGCCAGCACCATCAAACGATTGCTGCAATCGCTGTTGTTGCCCCACTTGCTGGCGCTGTTGCTGTTGCTGCCACTGGCGCTGACGTTGGCGCTGCTGTCGCTGCTGTTGTTGCTGCTGTTGCGGTTGCTTCTGTTGCTGCTGCAACTCTCGCTGGCGCTGCTGCCGTCGCTGGCGTTTCTGACGCCGCTGCTGGCGCTCGCGTTTGCTGTCGCGTCGCAGTAGCTGCCACATGGTGCGCAGAAACTCATAGTAATGATGCTTCACAAAACGCATATCCATCGGAGATGCCTCACTGATTTCCGCTGCTACAGACGCTGCCTCAGTTGTTGCCGCTGCTGCTGCTGGTCGCAACTTGCTGCGCAGCTTGAGCCGCCTGTTCATGTCATTCCTCGAGATTTGTGGCAGTTGCTGCTGGCGTCGCTGCTTGCCCGAAACGCCAAGCGTCGGCGGCACTGGATAGGTGCGATTAACGGCCGTCTCCAGCTCGCAGAGCATGCTGCGCGAGCTGAACAGCAGCTTCTTCAGCTCTTTGGCGATGGCGGATTCCCGCTTCAGATTCTGCCTATCCCAGTTGATTTGCACGCGCCGCAAATACGCAAAGCTTGCCACATACGTCTGCATGTTGCGATACCAGCGCTTCAACGCGATCTGTAAACGATACAAAAATCATAAAAAAAAAAGAAAATTCCGCAAGCGGAATTGGTTAGCAACAGCATCAAGACAGAAAGAGAGAGAGAGATAGAATATGGACATTGGCTAATTGAAAACTTACCGTTGAATTGGGCTTAAGTTTTGGCAGAAATTTGTAGTTGCTTTTATGGAGCGACCACGCCTTAATATCCCCAATATAGATGCCTTTGTGGTCCTGTGTGTTGTTCAGATCGCGGTACTCGATGCCAGCGGCATGCTTCAACTGATTGAAGATCTAATCAAGACCACAAAAAAAAAGCAGATATAAAGAAACGATTGTTAATTGGCCAGAAGGAGAGCTTTGAGTTAGTAGTGCTTACCTGTTTGGGCCGCTGGGCGCGCCGTCTCTCAGTGGGTGAGGGTGTGTAATAGGAGCCGCCGCAAGGATTCATCCACTCGACAGCCGTGTTGTTCTCGCTGTAGTTGCGGTAATCGTACCAGTTGCTGTTGCGCTTGCGATGCCGCTTTCGTTGATTGAGAGCGGTCACAGCGCTGCTTGTGGAGATGGCCATGTTGCTGCTGCTGCTGCTGCTGTTGCTGTGTCTACTGCTGATGGTGGTGGTGGTGCTGCTGCTGCTGGTGCTAGTGCGGGCGCCTTCGATTACGGTGAGGCCGCCGCTGGCTGTGGCCATTGCGATTGTGGCATGCAGTTGCACGAAATGGAGCAGCAGCAGTGGCAACAGCAGAGTGGACCACATATCCGCATTGCCCTGCCGCGCAATATGCGTTATCCTTGCCCTTAACCCTGCCGTCGCCGGCCTCCGTGTCCTCGTTGATGTCTTTGGCGCTGCCGTCTTGTTGCCTTTAACTTTGGTTGCAGCGCAATGGCAACCAACTGTTGGATAAATATATAAATGACGATATTTATTATTTATTGCGATTTTGAATTTATAGTATGATTTAGTCATTTGTGGATTTTTTGCGATCTTAAATCGTGTGCCAAATTGCGACAGAAATCGGTTTGCAAAAGGGGCAAACGCAAACAGAAACAAAAAGAAAAATAAAAAATAAACAAACACCGAATTATTATTTAGTGATTAACATTGCAAATAATTCATGTCGGATTTGTTGTTGGATTATAATTTCGATCGGGACTTGAGTCGGTCAGAAAACTAGAAACGTCAATGCAACAGCAGTGCAACTGTGGTTAGATCTTGCAACATTATGTTGAGCCCCCAAACGATTCGCCTTTTTGCTTTTTTTTATAAACATTTTGTTTTCGAGCAGCTTGGAATTGAGAGCAGATAATTTAATTTGAAATTTGTTGTACATTGAAGGAAATTTCGAAACGACCAAGTTCGAATTGCTTTCAAAATATTACAAAAATAATTGGAAATTAAGCTGCTCTCTTCCAATATACAAATAATTGTACTGTGCGCAGGCGCAGCTCTCGATTCGAGGCAAGATTGGGTTAATAAAAAAAAAATTATTATTTAACAAAAATATTATTAAAACTGTTGTTATTTTTTTTTTTCAAAACAAAACTAATACACACACCGCATTATCGATGAAAAGTTCGTCCGCTGAAACTGTTGTTAACAATTTGCAGTTTAATCCTCGTTTTGCTTCGCTGTTTTTGTGATTGAATTATTTAATTGTGTTGCACTTGAATTAAATACACGATCAAAAAAAAAAACAAAATGATTCAAACTTGCAACGAATATGAATGTTGTATTTTGTTCTTAAGTTGTTTTTTATTTTTATAATTGCATTCATTCAGTTGATGATGTTGAGCTGCTGCTGCTGTGTTTATATTCGTTTCATTGAGTTGAAGTTTGGAGAACACTTCTTCCGAGCACTACTGTTCACGTCCAGGCACAAAACCGAACTGAGCCAAAAGTTGCGCTGAATTCGACCAGCTTTCTTTGTTGAGCAGCATAAACAGAAACAGAAACGGCAGCGGCGACATCAGCAGCCGCAGCAGCAGAGGCAGCAGCAGCAGAGGCAGCGGCAGACACCACGCCAGATACCCGATAACCGAAACCGAGGCGACCGCGCGACGTCAGTCGGAGGCAGAGCGAAAAGACCATGTGAAAAACGAACGGTACGTAAAAGAAAAATAAAGACTGAAGACCAGGCCAGGCCAGGCCAGGCCAGCCATGGCAGGCCCGAGTCGGGCCTCTGATTCTGAATTTCTATGGATGTGTGTGTGTGTGTGTGCGTGTGTGTGTGTGTGTGTGTGTGTTAGTGAGGCAGCGCTGCCTGACAGTCCATGTCCATTTGTCTGCCTGCCTGTCAGGCCTGATCGAGTGTTTGCCTGGGCCTGCCCCGCTCTATTCCGCTTACCTGATATTCATCCTACACACACACGTACACACACACGTACACACACAGGCACACACACCCTTAATGCACTCACAAACAATATGCTCGTTTTGACCAACGACGAACGCCAACGTATGGCAGACCAGCCAGCCAGTCGAGCACTGTTTAAGCCGGTCCCTGTCCCAGCATGCATGTATGTGTGTGTGTGTGTTTGTGTGTGTGTGTGTTTGTGTGCGTGTGCTTGCGAGTGTGTCGCCATTGCTGTGCTGATAGGCACCAGGCTCATTTGCCACTTATCCAATGAAAAGATTTCACTCAAAGTGCACTCATAGAAATCTACCTGAGCGGCGGCCTTGTGCCTGCCCCAAGCCAACAGCTGCCTGTCCCTCTCCCTCTCTCACTGCAGCCATCCCTCTCTGTTTCTTTCAGCACATATTATCCTCTCTCTGTCATACGATTGCTAGCTTTCCTTACATCTCGTGCTCGTGTCAACTGTTGCACTGTAAGTCCGCCGACGACCTTGGCGCCGAGTCTCTTAACGGGGCTAAAAGCTCACTTAACTGAGTCAGGTTATACCGAAATTCTCATCGCCGGAAAGTATGCTTAGTTTGGTTTCATTGCATGAACTTCATCCATACAATAAATTATGTTCTTTATTGTTATGAACTTATTTATACTGTTTACAAATATTTTTTCAATTATTTTTATTTTACATTTCATTTTTATATACCAAAAAAATTACAACAATGAATATATATATATATATATATTAAATATAATAAATAAATATAATTAATATTAATCCACTCAGAAATAAATAGCGCTGAAATATTGAAAATCAGTTTATAATATTTTTAAATCAATTTAAATGGAAATAAAATATAATGTGTTTTATAATACATTATTTTACACACCTAGAAAAAAGCCATTGCCATAGTAAGCCTTCAGTTCAAACATTTTCTTTCAGTGAATAAAGCGAGAGACAAATTTAAATTTTGCTAACAAAATAAAATAATTTATTTCAATAGTTTCTGATATTTTTGACTGACTATGGCGATCATTATTCTCGTTAATTCTAGTCTACAAATAGAGAAAGAATTATTCACAGCATTCATAGGCAGCTATGGAGTAAAAAATTAAATTAAAAAAAAAATAAATAAATTTAACTATGAACTAATTGCGCTGTTTTAAATGTTGCTTAATAATTTAATAATAATTTAATATATTTGCGCGCACTGACAGATCAAAGCACGCGCTTTGCATATTTATGCTTCATTAATTAATATATATATATATATATTTGTATAGATGGATGTAGAGGGAGAGAGTCTGCCAGCTGTTATTGGCACATCCTCAGCTGCAATCAGCAGCAGTAGCAGGTCAGATTGTATTTTGATGATTAGCTTGTTTTTGGGCAAATGCCAAATGTTACTTTTTTACCTATCTAAATGGAGAGAACGCCCCATGAACAGCGCCTACTTGTGTCTGGGAGTACCTGGTGTCAATTGCTGGGCGGTCGGTCGGTCGGTCAATAAATAACTGACCTGGGCCCTAAGGTTGACTGCCCCATCGAGTGGCTCGCCAATTTGCAGCTCGGAGAATTGTTTGCCTGCCGTCGAAGTGGGACAATTGACAAGCTAATTAAATTTAGTTGCTGTTTTGTATGGTTTTGTTTTGTGTGATTTTGCTACAAAATTATGGACACATTGTTAAGCCTGGGCAGCTGTGTGTGCGGGACGTGGGCTATAGACTGGCCGGGAGCCGCCATCGAGCGGGCCAAGAGTCCTGCGTGTAACCGTAAGTGCAATTGTTGCCTCAGCAACAACAACAACAACAACAAGAACAACAGCAACGGCAGCAGCAGCAGTAGGAGCAGCAGGAAGCAGCCATGTCGCGCAGCGGGGATACTCGCCTTGATTTTTGCCGCACGCCACACTGAGGACACACACAGGACCTGGACTCGCTGCGAGGCACATATATCAATATGGCAGCGTCTTTTGTATGCCCATCCCTTGGGTGTATCTGTATCTGTATTTGTGTATTCGTATCTACAAATGTAACTGTCCAATTCGCACCAAACAACTTCATCTACACGGACAACAAACACGATTATTGCATTGATGAGCTCCTGCTGCTGCTGTCTGCATACAGGGAGTGCGCAGGCGCGGCAGGACGCAACGAGCAAAGGACCCGATGCGTCGGCTGCCACAGTCGTAGCTCAAGTCCCATTCGCATTCGCATTCGTATTCCAATTCCCATTGCCATTCCCATTCCCATTCCTAGTGCTGACCTCGCCACAGTCGCTCACACAAATGTTTTACTTGCGATTCGTTCTGGACAACAAAATATTTTGCTACAAAATTGAGTTGTTGTGTGCGGTCCCCGATCCGCAGTCATGCTGTAATTTTCCTTTCTTTACCAGCCGTATCTAATCGAAAGGATACGCTTAAATTGCCACAGCCAACGCCAAGCGGCGAACACCTTCGACCTCGTATCGGGTACCGGTCGGGGCAGACCGGTGGATGGTTAACCGAGCTCGGCTTCATTGCCACAACATCGACTAATATATACCCTATAAGTGTGCGACTTATTTACGTTTTCCATTATACACAATTAATTTCCTTCTTTATTTAATGTGTCTCATAAATATTATTTTTAATTTTGAATTTTTTAAAAGTTCCCTTTTTTTTATGTCAAGAATTTTGTATATAATTTCTAATACAGTAGATTTAAATGGCTGCATGTTTGTAGATAACATTTGGATAGGGTAAAGAGTTGTGGGCTGTGATGCACTGATGCACTGATGCACCCATTTGGAGCGCAATTATAGGGTACAATCATTACACGCTGCTTAGCTCCTGTCGCACACAGAGACCAACCGAATCGGTAACCGAAACCAAAACCTATCCCGAACACAAGTCACAGCCTCAATCTTCCTCTTCTATGTAGTCCTGGCCGGTGTTGTGTATGTATGTTTTTGTGGGTGTGCAACAACTGCACTGAGGTGTGAGTTTTTAGAGGCTAGTGCTGTTTTGATTATGCGTAAAATCGTTTCGTTTATCATGATTTTTACTGCAATTCTCACATTGCGTGCATCTTTCAGGTGTCCCGTATCCGTCTCTGTCCTTGTCCGAGGATGGATTGCAACGGTTAGTTAGCCGATTGTTCTGTTTCTGTCTGTTGTTGTTGTTGCCGCTGCTGTTTGATTTGTCAAATTAGCATTGCAATTGGCATCGGTCATGGAAATTATCATTATCGCTCTGAATGAAGTAAGTTGGTCACTTTAAAGTGATTCTATTTCTAAAATGCTCAGATCTGCACTTATATTTTAAGGATTCGTAATTAATATTTATTCATTTATGTCCAACCAACTTATGAATATAATTTGGTTATAGTTTTTAAATTGTCCACGAATGTGTGCCCTTTAAACGAATTTAAGTTAAAAAAAATTGACAGACTGGGCTTTATCTTAGACATTTTTTTATTTACTACACAAAAGTTGTACATTCGGCTGTTGTTGTTGTTGACGGGTTTCATAATAATACCCATAAATCAGGTGTGGCCTGTCAACATTTCATAAAACATTGTTTAATATGAATGTGCAGAACTATTTTATTTTTTTTTTTTTTTGTAACGCTGCTCGTCAAGGAGTGCAGCAAGGTCGATGAGTGGGGCATGGACATGACTGTAAAATCAGCGAGAGTCAAATATGACATAAATATTATTTTATTCATATTTTTGTGACGCAGCAAAGCCTAAAAATTTGTCACAATTAGATTCACTGCTCAAATGTAATCAAAATTGTAGTTGCGTCAGCTCACATATGCTAAGAAGCCAGCATTTTGGGGCGTCATCAACAACCAGAGGGAGGGAGAGGGAAAGCTATAGTGACTGTGTGTGTGTCTTGCTATGTTCATATGTGTTGGTGTGAGTCGCCTTGCTTATTGGTGCATAGTCACTTTGAATTGCGCTCAGCTGATAGAGCAACATTCAGCCAGCCAACCAATCCCAACATACGAAACGCGCTCACTCAGCTGCTCGCGCTCTCTCTCTCTCTCTCTCTCTATCTTTCTGAGTGCAAGAGCGTTCATAACGAGAGCGCGAGAGTGTGAGCGAAAGATTATGGGTAAGCGCACATAACCGGATTTGTGTGTTGACATTTAAACATTGCGCTCACCTGTTATCGCTCTGCCGTTGCTGCTGCCGCTATCGCTGACGACACAATGGCCACGCGCTTGTGACGTATATTTGGCAGCACGGTGACGTCGAAATTCAACAGTGACGGCGACGATTTGGCTAGCTGGCTCGCTGGCTCGCTGGTAACCCCCTGTCCACGCGCAGCTATAAACTGCTGATGGATTCGATTAACAATTACCAAACACACACAAAGACACTGCACAGCACAGGATGGCGCCCAGCCTTGGAAAGCCAGAAATTGTTGTGGGTCTAAACCAATGGCGCCGGCTCTGACACAACTTAATATGCAGCGGCCATAGAAAGTTCACATGTACACTGAGAAGAATTAATTTAAAACAAATCAATTTTTGATTTATATAAAATATGGTTTTTAATAAATATATATATTTGTTTTAATAATAAAGCAAGTTACTCCTGATATCGAAGGAATTGCGAATTTCGACAATTTAAGGAATTGGTATTTTTTTATTTTTAAATTCTAAAACTTTAGCTTAAGATTAAGAATAAAGGCCAACAAATTTTGACTTGCAGCAAAGTCCGCGTACTCATTGACTTGGTGGGTAGGATTATAACCGAAGCACTAAGTGCAGCTGTCTACATCTTATCATATATGAAATACCTTCAGAAGGCAATGGCACAACAATAGCAATAATGAAAAGAGTTGACTAAAGTCGAGTTTTGAAAGTACGATTTGGGATGGATAATAAATAATAATATTAGGGAAACAACTAAACTTAAACCATAACTTACGATATTATTATTTTCTATTGCACTTTTGCACAGGTACAAACAGTGTTTGTTTGCAGCATAGCCGCATAGGAAGCACTGACAACTTTGAGCAGCCCGTGGGCAAGAATGGCAACAGGCGTCTTCATATTTTGCCAATCTATAGATGGTTTCTCACGCTGTACGATCCATTCGCACCCACTTATTTCCGTAGCATCTTTCAGTAGCATCGCCAGCTTTACGCCAAGATCCGAATAAAAAACCTCATCAGTTTTAGTGCTGCTGGAGCTAATGGTAATGATCTTAGTAATCTGATTGACTAGAGAATGCACTTCCGTCAGAGACTGTCCAATCTGGCGCATGTCACCCACAGAGGTTTCTTTGCTGGATGGGCGGTGTAATGTTTCATTGACTTCATTCGAGAGCGGATATTGTAGCGACACATTAAAATTTTTGAAAAATTTCTGAGCCTCATTTATTGTCATGTTTTTTGTGGCTTTTAACTGAGAAGAAAGAGAGAGAGAAGCGTAGATTGGCATTAGTTAGGAGAGGAGGCCTCATTTAATTTTGGGACTGTGACAAAACTTACCCATTTTTCCAGCAGTTTTTCAATGGATTCAGAAATATTTTTGCTGCGGTTCGCTTTTTGTTCCAATAGTGCGGCGGTCGAAAGTTTTGTGCAATCGAACACCGACACCACTCCACCCTGTTCCATTGGAGCGGGAAACGCCGATGTGCTCGGCAAATAGCAGGTTGCTAGTATTATCAACACGGTTGCAAGCAGCCGATAGTTGCTAGTACCTGCAAGTAACAATAAAACAAACACATAATTAAAAAACATTGAATCAATTTTACTAACTCGTAGATACCCAATTTGATAAAAGATTTACATTAGCTTTCTGAATCGATATAAATTGTAACAGCAATAAATCATTTCTTGCTCTTTCTGTCCACTTTGTGCACTAATTGTTTATCACAGTGTAATCACAGCTACTGTAAATATTCATGTGAATATCCTTTAGCAAATCTTTTTCCGTATCGTGTATATATTTACATCAACAAACAATTTATGAAACTAACGCACTCATGTAAAATGTATGATTCATAAATAGTGCACATTATCACAAACTTACACATGCGGCTGCAAGGCTGTTGGGCGCCGAGGCGTGGGCAGGCCTGGGTCACTGGACGACTACGACAGGGCACTGGACGACTACGACAGGGCACTGGTTTCTCACAGGACACTGGTTTCTCACAGGGCACTGGTTTCTCAGAGGACACTGGTTTCTCAGAGGACACTGGTTTCTCACAGGACACTCTGTGCTGATTTTCATCAATGCGGCACGCATCGAAGGCGCTCAACAATCCTGTTAATTTTGTGGTTGCCATTGTAGTATTTATTGATTCTTAAATATTATTAAATATCCTGAATGCAAATATTTTAATATTTCAATTATTATTATTTGGACTTCGAATGTTACACTCTGCAATGGCTTAAGAGATGCTGCTCGTAGCTCGTGCCGATTGATACTAATATTTACCTTTTAATGTTTCGCCTTTACATAAGTTTATTTTGCACTCATGCGAGAAAAAGCTCTCAATTGAAATCAGAAGAAGTTCCGCAGATGCTCGACTTATCGCTGTTGTTTTTACTTATTAATTTTTGTGTTTGTGGGTGAGTATTATTTTGTTTGGGGTTTCCCATATGTTTCTTCACTCTCTCTCTCTCTCTCTCTCTGAGTGGTTTTAATTAATGCGTTGTGCTTATCTTGAATTGCGTGCCTTTTTCTACCTCTTAACTTGCTTCTTAGCAATGTTATCATCTGTTGCTGACGACATTACTTTAGAGAATTTTGTTGTTTTTTTTCTTCTTGCAACTATGTCATACATATCTATATTATATATATTTATATATATATCTATATTATATCTATATTATATATATTTATATATATATCTATATTATATATATTTATATATATATCTATATTATTTATATTTATATATATATCTATATTATATATATTTATATATATATCTATATTATATATATTTATATATATATATATATTTATATATATATATATTTATATATATATATATAGAGAGAGCTTGCCCAGCCGGCTAAATCAACAATAATTTTTATTTAATTCTTAAACCAACAACAACAATATCTACTACTTTCTAATTTATTTATAAACAAGCTTTATAATATTTAACACTGTTTAAGAACAATTCTCATTTCCATAGCCTATAAATCTTGACTATTTCATTTCATATTTTGCACCCAGATAAAACAAAACAATTACCACTATTATTGTTTTAAGAGAAACCAATCACCAAATCACCCTTTTCCGAAAAGCGGAGTCAGTAACTTAATATATATATATATAAATATATGTTTTTGTTCAAATCCGTGACTGATTCCTTGTCTAACCATCAAAAAGCTAAAAATCCAAACTCAAGTCAATTTAAAAAAAATGTACTTAACTTAATTTATTTATATCAATATGTATAAAATAGCTGACTAAAGTCATGTTTTAAAAACATAGGTAAAGTTTACATTTAATAGTAATAATAATAATAAATAATAATTTAAAGATTTAATGCATCTTAAAATATAGTATAAAATATAGAGTAAGATTTATGTATCTAACAAAAATAAATGAAAATGTAATAAAATAAATTAAAATAAAAAAATTGGCTTAGTAATTATCGATGGCATGTGGGAAGTAACAATAATAATTAATTTAGCAAATTTGGAATGCTGTAGAATTCAACTAGCTGCTTAGTTTAGATCGTTAATTTTGTTTTTAGTATTTGTCTTCCTTTTTTTTTTTGACATTTTCTTGTACACGGTTTGGGGCACAGTTCGATGCGCCAGGGGACATGGCTGGGGAGCAGTGTGCGGATCGCTGATACGCAGTGTTTTATGAGTCTGCCCTCAGCTTTCGATCGTGCATAACCCTATACTTAACACTGATTACCTTAAGCAGCCGGATGACATCCCTGACAATGCAGAACTCCGCCAGAGGAAAGCTCCGCTCCGGGAGCACATCGATCCATTTGCAGCCCAGCATGCTTTCGGCCTCGGCTATATTGTGCTCCAGCTTTTCCTTGAATATGTTGAAGATGTCCCTATTCGACTTTAAGGGCAATTCTTTGATTACGCGTGTCAACAGCAGATTGATTTTTGTCAGCGAACTGAGCATCTTTTTCAGCTCGTCATCCGGCTTCATTGTGTCGCTACCATTGTATGACTCACGGGAAGATTCGTTCATTAGCGCATAGTCTATCGGCAGCCTATGCCAACTATACCTCTCCACGGCTGTGTGCAGCGTCATTTTCATCTCCTTATCCAGCTGCAAGTGGAAAGCGAACAGTTCCAAATGGGTTTAGTTAGTTTGCATGATTGAGGAATGCCCTGATTTTGTTTTCTGGGGTGGCGGCATGACTCACCCAATCAATCAGCAGCTCCTCAATGCATCTACTCGTTATATTGCTGACTTGCTCCGCATGCTGCAATGTCTCAACAGTCACTTCCATTTTATGCTTGCACTTCAACCCCAACTTCTCTTTGCCGTGCTCCAATCCTGCCGACCGCAGGTGCACGTGATGACGATGTGGCAATATCAAGTGGCGACCAAGTGCGCGACGTGGCGACGCCGCTGTGCTCGGTAAGTAGCCAGTTGTGAGTAATATCAGCACTGTGGCTAGCAGCCAATAGTTGCTATTACCTGCAAGTAACAATATGACAAACAATTAATTAAAATCTTTTAATAAGTCTCACTATTTTATATATAATAAAAACATTATTTGAATATCTCAAAAGTTATTGGTCATTCAGCAAAAAAAAGGAGTCCTAATTACTGGGTATCTGCTTATTCAATACTCTCAACTAAGTTATCTCAATTCAGAAACTTAGTCTTAGTTAAAGTTTTTCTTATTGCTGCAAACTTGATTTATGATATGCAAAATTGTTTGCTCTAATTTTAACAAATACAGAAAACAATAAAAGTACGGAAAATTTAGGCAACACCCAAGCTCCATAAAATATGTATCTATATTCCTAATCAGAATCTTTTTAATTTCTCTAATTATCGTTATTTGTGTGTGATTTCTCCCCCCATCTCTCCCCCTTCGTTTTGCCAGGTTTTCCAACGCATTGAATCACGTTTATTGCAATCTAATCGAAACGTGAAAATTGCCTATGACTTGACGTTGATATTGTTGCTGCTGTGACTGTGTACATTATCCACACGCACACACGCACACCCGGACACAAGTCAGATTAAAATTACGCGAGGCGCGTGCGATATGTGAATCATCTTCGGCTATGAATATTGCACAGCAACTGTGGCCACTCGCAAATCCTACCGCGAGTTCCTATACACAAACTTACACATTATTTTGCTGCAAGATTGAGTGAAAATCTGATTTGCAATTTTCTTGGGTGTTTTTGTTTATTTTTGAGTGCTTGTATGTTGTGGCTTGAGGCGAGCGAGACAAGTTAACACTTCAAGATCTATTAACTGTTTAAGATTTGGTTGCGCGCGCAGCATTTAAATAATGTGCGAAAGTGCGGCCCGAAGGCTCAACAACAACAATCGAACAATATCAACAAGTGCACAGCAGTGCTAAGTGGCGAAGACAAGTGATGACGACACTGGGTAGACAGACAGTAATTGTCAGCCAATCGTGTGTTGGCAAAGCGACACACGCACACACAAGCACACACAGATGTAAACGAAAAATGTACACGAAAAGCTCCGTCGCAGACATGGTGTGATGTGCGGAGAGAGAGAGAGGGAGAGAGAGAGAGTAAGAGAGTCTGTGAGTCTGTGAGTCTGTGAGCTTTGCTGGCTGCTAGAGGGAGTGAGAGTGAGTGAATGAGTGAAAGAAGGAGAGAGAGAGAGAGAGATAGAGATAGAGGGCAAGAGACAAGAGAGCAATTTGTTTTGATTGTGATATTTGTTGCTTATTACTGCTTCTACTTTCGTTCTTCGCTCGGGGAACACCACGTTGCATGCCCCAAACGGATGTTACATTGAATTATACAATCATTCGCTGCCAATTTATTTTCTTGATTTTTAGTTAGATTTGTATCTGTTGTTGTTGTTGTTGTTGTTGTTGTTGTTCAGGCTGTCTTTGTCATAGTTGCTGTGCGGCGCTGCTTTCTAGTCACCTCTTCTTTCGGCACTTCCGGTCTTCCGCTTAGCGGAGTCCCGGTTTCCATCCACAAGCGGTCATTCTTTATTAAAGTTGCACAGGCGATTACCCTCCAAGTTGTGAGCTTATTCGTCATATATTGTTGGCAATAAATATAGCAACTTATTTTTTATTTCACTTTTTTATTCATTCGGCGAGAAATTACTTCAAAATTAATGTTTATTGATTTGAAAATAAATTTTTGTTCAATCAACTCGACGTTGTGGAATCCTATTTGCTTACCCATTTTAAATCGGTAGCAAGTATTTTCAGCTTCTTTAGCTTTATGATGCATAATTAAATGCACTATAAAAAACAATTGGCACCATTCCTATGAAAATGAAATTTATCTTTAACACTTTGCGTATGGCAAATATTTTTTTTTTTTTTTTTTTTTTGAGATTTACTAATTATCCATATTGAATCATCTATATAATTTCACATATTTTTTAATGCACTCAACTCTGTCTTGTTGTGTGTGTTTTATTTATTTTTCTTGCTGTCTTTACTTATTGTATTTAATGCTTCTACATTGCCTTCCGGCTGGCTTTGGCATTTCCGATCTGCGCGCTTTTACAGTGTGTGCAAATTAAACAACAATCGACAATTGGCTTATGTAAATATTGTGCCTGAAGACAATGGAGAGAATGGCAAAATGTCGTATAAGAGTTGCATTCCTCACTCGAATCAAGTCGACTCAAATCGAGTTAAGTCGACTCTTCTACTAAATGCAGTCCCAAATCACTATTTCATATAGCTACCATAGGAACAATTTGAACAATTCATAATTGAATCTAGAAGTGAGCAATTGAACAATAATTAATTGATTACATCCAAAAAAAAGACCCTTCAATTTGCATAATTCCCAAATATACAACTACAATTTGCCTATGAGACACAAATAATAAACTTTCCCAATAGGTAAATGATTTAAATATTTATTTTTAAAGGTCCGCCTGTCTACCAAGAGCTGGCGCCCCTACAGCCCTTCCCTTCTCCCTGCTGTACACACAGTATCTCCTCCTGTTGCGGCGATGACATCGCACTAAATTTTTTTTGCTAATTTTCGCACATTAGGTGCGAAGTGACAACGATATCAACTAATCTGTGTCTGTATATATATATATATATATATATATGTATAAGGCAATTGTTGTTGTTGGGATATTGTATTGTGCTCATTTATTGACATAAATAAGTTGGCAGCGTCACTTGAAGCTCGTTCAGGGAACTCTTTGCAGATTGTTGCTTATTTAGAAATGACGAGTACATTGCTTAGTGACGTTCTCAATATTCGAAGTTTACATCCCGTGCTTCTGCCTCTATCGTCACAGTCACAATCACACTCGCAGTCACACTCGCAGTCACACTCGCAGTCACACTTGCGGTCACACCCGCAGGCACAACCGCAGTCACAGTCACAGTTGCAATTCGTATTTGTTGTTGGGCTGACCATGTGAATGAATCGTTGCAATCATTATTTTTTGAGTCAATAGTATAAATGTGTACGAGGAACCCATTCATTAATTAAGCGTCAGAGGTCAATTTAAACTAACTAACTACCCGTTCCGGCTTCCATTCTTAATAATCCCCTTGATAATTGCTTTATTTATATATTTTTTTTTGGATTTGCTTGCGCATTAGTCAGACGCGTGGCGTTTGTTTTCGCTTAAACATGCCTCCGTTGCTCACTCTTTAAATTTTAAGCTCAAATTTCTTATTCAAATTTGACAGAAGCCGGCACAATAGATCTAATAGTGAGCAATGCGGAAAATCCCAATTTGAATACAAATCATTATTGCTTGTACAAATCATTATTGTTTGTCCAAAGACGAAGCTATTTAATTATCTCTTATCAGCTGCTCTTGGCGGTGTCTCATGTCGTTGACATAACACTGCGATTAGAAAATCATAGCGGTTTTTTTTAAACGCTCAGCTTGCTATCAGCCCAACTGCTCGACATAGGGCAGACGAGAAGTCGGGCAAGCAATTTGCAGCACGTTTAGGAAATAATGGCTCAACAATAAAATATCAATTGTGTATACAAGTCAAGAAATGAATTATTATTATAATTATTTAATTAAAAATGTACGCGTAATGCTACACATTGATAACCTACTATGGCATGATTCATAGGCTCTTTGAAGTTGCAGTTTATATGTTCTTAACATATATTTTTAGAAATTTGGTTTTTTATGTTGCGTAATGGGTATTCCATAGCTTAATTTTAAAATAAAATTTATTCATAGCGGGAACGAGGGCTCACTCCCAGACTAGTCATCAAAACATAATTTGGCGTTTAAAATTCCAAGTTCGAATAAAGAGTTCCAAAATGCATAAATCAAACTGTGTAAGCGTGCCATAGAAGAAATTTATTATTTGTTTTAATGGGCTTTTTTTTGTTGAGTGACGCATGATATTAAATAATATTATTATTCGGCTATGTAATATTAACATATTATGACACACTGTAAAAACGTTGAAGCATTGTTGAAGTACGGCTTGAGAGGTGCTGGAAACCTAAGCAATTAAACAAATTTGAAATTATTATTAATTATTATTATTTGAATGACAGACTCAATTATAAAACAATCAAATGCTATGCTCCGCATTTATATTTTATATGTATGATACTTCCGTGCCAATGCATTCATGTAATTTGCAGGCAATTGGAAACTAAAAAATAGATATAGAGAAAAAAAACTGAATATAAAATATGGTCATAAGATAGTCCTGAGGAAGCGTAAATATTTGTAGCGAAAAAAAATCGTATGATACTTTTCATCCGCAAGGATTTTGTGCTGCATACTTTTAGGCACGAGCAGAAATTCAAAAAATTAGTAATCTTTGGTGCAAACCTGTGATAAAAATAAAATAATTTTCATAATTTCTGATTGTACCTTAAACTATTTGCGCAAACTACTTTGAACTATTGAAATTGCTGGCTGTCGAGTTATTACATATTCTGATTACACTGCCATTGCGTTCTCGGGCAGATCCTCTGCACAGCACAGCCAACAGGATATTAGCATATTAGCCAATTCAGACTTAGTGCAAGAGAGACAAAAAAAAAGATAGATTCTCTTGTTCTGTTCAATTCAGTGATGATGCAAATTGTCTTGGTGTTAATTTAGACAATATGCTGGAATTGAACTTGAACACAGTCGCAAGAATGTAAAACCCAACCGATGCACTCTTCACCTGTAAGAAATCCATAGAATATCGGTCTGAAGTTGTTAAGTCTTATGAAGTTGTGTTTAAAGTTTATATTCTTTATATTTTATTTTGAATTTGACAATGTTCATTCGCATGCGTCCAGGTGTGTGTCCATGCTCAAAGCTTTCAGTGGGTTGTGTCTCGACTACACATGGCAGCACAACGTAATTTTTAGTTGAGCACTTTGACGCACATTTCATGTTATTACGTAAACACAAAAGATCTATGTAACAAATTTCCCCGTGTCCATTTAAAGTAAGAAAATATAAAAATTACAGGAATACTAATAATAAGAATATTAATATATTAGTAATAAGTATTACTAAAAAGTATTTGTTTTAAAAATCTTTGCTATTTGGAACTAGAAAATGTCTTGCTCTGATTTTCAGCAAATTAATTATGGGGAAATAACATCGTCTATCTGTGCGGACGCGTTAACATTAGACGAGGTTATTTCTCACTTTGTGAGTTTAAGTAAAAATTCAAATTGATTTTATTGTATAGCATACTTACCTCAATTATCCGAAGTGTCCACATATTAATTTTAATTTTGGTTTGACACTGCTTCTGTTTCTGTACTAGGGCATTGTTGACCCATATGAAGAAGGTTTTCTTGAAATAGTATTAATTTGTGATTGCGCATATCAAGCCTATTATATTTGATCAATAACCAGTTAAGTTGCGAAATTTTCAACGTCATTTTCAATAATACTTTGACAGACAACTGTAAAGTTATTAACCAAAATGTGTGCTCATATTGATTGTCACATCACGCGGCAGGCGCATGCTATTCCTGTATTTTCTGGGGAAACAGCGCAATAATCGCAGCGTGTGTAAATATTTGCAAATGCGTGTGTTTTCTGCAGAAGCAGCGATATTAATAAATATTTGTATGCATATGCAGATATGTATTTATTTTTGGTATGTAATATAAATATATGAGCACTTTCACATCTGCTTAACTTTGAGTTTGTATAACTGTTTAAAGGAAAAACAAATAGTGTATAATATTTAACAATTGGGTTGTGGGCATCTCGAAGTGAAACTCACTCGATTATAGCAGTCTTACATGCATATAATGAATAATATGAAATGCATACTATAATATTGGGCGACTTACTGCATCTTTAAGGGTTTCTCGAATGTTTTCTGATAGATTGTATCTGCACAAGCCGAGCATTTGCGTTTCCCCTGCAGCATGAGGGGCAGCTGATGTAACCAAACTTTGTTCAGTTTGCTGGCCATTCTGTCAATCAGCTGACCAAATGCTCCTCACAGCTGGGCGCCTAATTCTGCTGGAGGCTCGTTTCGTTGCCAAATTCTTTCACTTGAAGCGTATTCAGATTTAATACTGGGTCCGGGTAACTGTCGCTCTGTCTGTCTCTCTCTCTCTCTCTCTCTCTGTCTCTTTTCTCTGCCTTTTCTCTCTCACTCTAACTTAATAACTGCTGATTGCCCAGTACAAATTTGCGTTGCACACAACGTGGCATGTTTGATTTATGACCGTTTGTTTTTCACACTCACACACACACACACACGCACACACACGTGCTGACCTGTGCCACCTGCCGTTGCTGCAACATCGAGCTGCGCTGCTCAATGGAGACTATTAATAATCACGTTCAAAACTGGCAACAAATCGAAAGCTGCAGCAATGCAAACATAACTTATCTGATTATTGCTCATTCTTCAACTATATTTAAAAGCAAAATCATCCGACACAGAAATCATGTGTAATATTTTCCCATTTCTTAGGCCGGACATTCCCATCTTTTAAGTTCCAAGATTTTTTCCAAATGCATCTCCAAAATATTATTTGGATCGTGAGCTTACCTTCTGTTTTCTAGGAGCCCCATCTGTACCCGTTTCAAAAAATAATGAGACAAACACATACACAGAACTATTTATTTGGTAATATATATATATGTGTGAGTATTTGTATGTTTGTAAATACAGCATATGTAGGTGTATGTATGTAAATGGGGCAGCTAAAGAACTGCTCCTCACAGGACATCAGTGCGTACGCATCAAATGTGGACCTCAAATCCACACAAACAGATGCATATGCCGTTGGTATTTGGGTATACGTATGTACGTAAGGGGTAATTGGTAAGGGGTAAGGGGTGTGGGAACTTCCCATATATATATACATATATAAATATATATATATATGTAAATATTAGGTGCTTACATGTATAAGTATGTGTATACATTTCATTTATAGGTATGTATTTGTATATAGTGTATATATATATATAGTGTATATATATATATATATACTTATGTATATTTGTATCTTTTGTATTGTTTATTATGTGTCATCATATGATTGTTACATTCAGTTGCATTTTGCGTTTGTTTCTTACATTTTTTGTTTGCTTTTTTGTTTTTGTGTTTTCGAAACATGTTTATCGATTTATATCGTACATTTTGCATATCTCTTATATTCTCTATCTCCCTAACTCCCTAATTCTGACTCCTCTTCTACGCATCTCTCTCTCTCTCTCTCTCTCTCTTTTTTTAACATTATTTACATCGTTATATAAGTATGCGGCGAAACATATATATAAATATATATATATATGCCCTTGCTTAATTACGACATCGGTTGTCCTTGACTTCTCTTTGCCTAGGATTGTATTCTAAATTATGCGTAGTTTTGCCCACTTTTCCCCCCGGGTCACCAACACCTTAGCCAACAAAAGAAATCAATGAAGCTGCTCAAAGAGTAGCGATTCTATTTCCTTTTACCTCTTAGCAATTTACATATTTGACATGTTTTTACTTGGTTGATTTTTTTAGTGTTCATCTAACTTATTTTTTCATTTATTTGTATTTTTCGTTTGGCTGCTTTTTTGCCATTTAATCGCGCACCAAAGAAATGCAAAAAAAACATATCAAAAAATTAAATCAAAATAAATTCATAAAATGCGAATTCCATAAACTTTAAAAGTTCATATTTAAAAAAAGATATAATTTAAAAAAAAAATTTTAAATATATAAATATTGAATTAAAACTTAAATACTAAAAAGAAACAAGATCTCTTTTGCAAATGATCAACTTATAATTAAATTATTTCAGTTATAAACATTTAATATCAATCTTAAAACAAATTCTTACTCTAAGTCATATTAAAATAATTTACCTAGCGACTAGTTCCATATAAAATAGGCTTTAGCTTGTAGCATTATAAAATAAAAATAAAAATCGAATAATCGAAAATTAAATTTGATTAAGTTTCGTTAATTTTCCATTCCCATCACTTGCAACGCTTACAATTATTGCTTTCACAATGTGCCAAAATATTTTCAAAAAACACATAATTCATAATTTTTGGCTTGACTCATTGTTTAAATTGTGGTATGTGGATTCAAAGATACACAAATACGTGAGTGTATGTATGTATGTATGTACTATTTATGCAATTTGTTAAAGTGCATTTTGTGTTTATTGAGCAGCCATGCAAAAACGACGAGAATTGTAAAGTAATTATCATTAATTTGCATTTTGCTATACAACGAATAACAAACAGGTCAACACACACATATTAATAATTCGGTTCTTTTATATGGTATTTTTAGTTAGCACTACTAAAGTATTTAAAGTCGGTGGTAACCGCTTGCTTTCTGTAGTCTTAGCATTAGTCACAGCTTACAACATCAACAAAATAACAACAATTAGATTTGACAATAGCAGCAGCATTCGCAACAATTGTATTTGATAGAAAAGGATATATCTGATTCATGTTCGTCCTTGGCAACTCTTTCATTTTTGTCTGTCTGATTTTACAAAACAAAAACAAAAGCCAAGAACAAAACAAAACAAAATAAAAAAAAAAGAAGTAAATTGCTTGCCTGATTTGCATTTTGAAATCACTTGGAAAGCATTTCCATTTGCATTAAGTTAACAACTGTTAACTCTTTAGAAGCATCTTGGTTTGTTATCCTCATTCTGTGATTGGTAGTTAAAAAGTGGTTGAATAAACTGAAGGCCTTTCACCGATGGAGCTATCATGTCTGCTATTTGCCACCATAACAGACAGATACAAAAATTGGTATGCATATCAGAGGGCAAAAATAACCTAAAGTGGAAATGCCAAATGTAAGTTAAAAAAGAATATATTTAAAAAAAAATAGATATGAAACTTTGTTGGCTTATTAAAAATTAAAGGTCAATTTTAAGACGATTTATTGAATTCAATAGCAATTTTTTTGGAGTTTAGCGAAAATGGTTGATGATCACTTTAGAAGATATTTTGTTCGGCAATTTTTACTATAGATATGTCAGTTGTTTTTTTTTTTTTTTTTTTTTGCTGATTTAAATTTGATTGTGGTTTACATGCAGTTTTATCTTATTGCCAACCGTTAAATGAAATATCATAATAGTGTTAAGGATTGTACTTTAAAAAACATGTATATATATATATATAAATGTTGGCATCGTCAAATTTGAATATAAATTAAATGATTTTGTCAGATTTGAAGAACTTAAAAACAAAAAACATAGCAAAGCTGTATTTTCAGGCTTGGACATTTGTAAATTTGTAAATAATTGTATCTTTAGTTATTTGATTTATTGGATAGTTAAGAGTCTTTACGGTTAGAGTTAACATTTCATAAATCGATGCGCACTGATTGCATATATAATCAGGTTGGGCATCGGAAAATACATTTATTGTTGGGCATGAGTACATGCAATGTTTCGAATATAGAATACTACTATCAAAAATAGAACAAAGGAAACTTTACGTTTAGATTTTGTTAGTTTATTCATTATTTCATTTTTGTTTACGAATTTTTACAAATATCTTGTAAATGTTTTGTTTTCTTCTTCTTCTTCTTCTTTTTTTTTAATATAATTGTATTGTATATATATATATATATTTTTTTTTATTAGGATTTGTTTTTATTTTCTTGTACACATTCATTGTATATAAATAGTTCGGCATGTTGTTGCTGCGGTGGGAAGAGAGAAAAAAAACGCTGCACAACAACAACATGAGCAACAACGTGAACAACGACAACAATGACAACAACAGTTGTAACTAACACGAGCAAAAAATGGACATGTAAAAAACTAGAACAACATTTAATCACTAAATACGTTTCTTTAATATATATATAAGGACCAATAACGGTCGCATTGACTTGTAAATAGTTAAAATGTATACATTCATATTGGTTTATATATATATATACATATATATATATATATATGTATTATTTTATTATATTGAGTTTATATCTTGTCATGGGAATAGTTACGTTTGAAAGTGAAAGTTAACTTTTGGGTTGGCGCACAGATTTCGAGTAGTGTTTAAAAAACATACATGGAAATCGAAATACGTTAATTTGGGCACATTGATAGAGAAGTACACTCATATTTGTTAAACCATTATGGATGAGTGCCAATACATAGATTACATACATATACGGATATAAATATGTGTTACTTATTTTCACCTGCAACTCTGCCGCAGAGTGAAGATTATTCGATTTATGCGCATAAATCTATACAAATATATACATCTATATGTATGTATATATATATATATACGTGTCTCTGTGTGTGCAAGATCGTTGTAGACCTATAAGAATGATTGACGCATACTTGATTGATTGCAATATTGACTGATTGTTTGTTGTTTGTCTTTTCCGTGCGTTTCTACAAAAAAATTGCCATTTCCTTAAAGCTCTCAAATTTAATTTTTTTATTTTGCCCTTGCCCTTGCCCTGCCTCAGCATAGTTCAATTTACCACCATGATGAATGCCACACCCCCCACTTCGACTCAACCCAGCCCTAAACATGAGTTCGAATTTGGGTTGCATGACATTTGTATGTATGTCGTAATAAATGTATATATTTGTCATATACATAAAACATTTAACATCAATAAAAAAAAAATGATGATTGCATCGCCATGCAAAAATTATTATTAATATTCACTTAATTTGTTATTAATTAGCATCTGGTTAACAATGTGATTCCGTTAGTAAGCTCAAATTGCGCAAAGTTACTGTTAAAATCATTCAATTCTGATGTGCATGCAAATTACAATTGCTGTAAAATTTACAAATTTTCTGGACAAATGCCAAATTAAACAAATTACACAAAATATCTGTCGGCGACAGACTTGAATATTATTCAAGTTGCATTATTGTTATTATTGTTATTATTACTATTATTATTATTATTGTAGTGGAATTTTTGTATTGAAACTGTATTTCGGTTTATGGATTCTGCACTTATTTTGAGTGCGACAAATCAAGACAATAAATAAAGTTAATAACGTCTACAATATATATATATATATAGTCCATTAGGAACTGCTACACAAGATCATTGCACATTTATATAACATTTATATTCATTATTCATTATTCAATATTCAATATATATTTATTTATTTAGCTTTAGCTTTAGCTGAACCCAACGAATTCGATTGTATTCTTGCTGTATAATTGTATTTGTATATATATATATATGTATGTGTTTGTTATATATATGTATGTATATAGATATTTGACTTTATTATTTTGTATATGTATATACCTTGATATGGGAAACTATTCTCATTTCACATTCAATATCTCAAAAAAAAAAAAAAATACAAATGGATTTATAACCATGTTGCATATGTTGTTGTTGTTATATATATTTTTATAGTTAGTTGACACATTTATATTGGCTAATGTTCTCAAAAATTGTCCCACTTCTAAAAAATAGTTATATATATCTATATATTTGCCATTTCTCTATTCTGTCTTTTCTTTAAACTACTCGACTTTTATGCTCGTTTCTGCGGTTAATATTTCATTATTTAATTTTTGTTTTTTATTTCGTTATTTGTATGAGAGATAAAATTGTAAATGTATGTAAATACATGTATATCAATCGAAATACATTTTGTATGCATGTATATATTTGTTTGTATGTATATTGTTCACAATATGAAGGTAATATGTCAATCGGCACTCATTCGCCACGTTTCCCTGCCCTGCGTTAATCACAAAACTCACCTGCAATGTTGCAATACAAATTTGTATCTTAATCATTTCTCTGCTCTCGGTAAAAACTTATCTAAAATGTTCGTCCCAAAATTCACTTCAAATAGTACATTTTCTTTTTGTTTTCTTTTTTTTTTTTTATCCACTTTGCGTTTGCCGTGACGATTGTAAAAATGTGTGTTTGGAAAAAACTGTTTTGTGCTTGCAACCAAAATGTTGCAATTCGAAATGCAAGTAGCCCACTTGAAATGCAGAGAACGGAAGTTCATTAATAGTAAATGAATACTTAAGAATTCCGTTGAATAGTGGGGGGGGGGGGAAATAATTACCTGTTGTTCCGTCCGCTCGCAGCATGATTCCATCAAGTGCAGCATTCCGTCTACTTGCGTTTCTTAATTCAAAATTTACTTAACGAAGAGATCCTTGAGTGCGGCACACAAAGAGGCGTCACACGTATCCTTGGAATCGTCCTCGTCACTCTTGCCAAACCAGCCGAGCGTGGTGCGCATCGCACGTCCGGCATGCGACTGAGCCGTGCTGGCAGCTGAGCTGACAGCGGACTGGCGAGTGCGTCGCCTGCCGCCAGAGCCGGAGCTGCCACTGGCACCAGAGTCCTTGGGTACGGCGCCCTTGCTGCCGTCCCTGGTGGCACCCGAACGGATGCCAGTGGATGTGGAGGCGCCGGCGGGATTGCCGCTGTTGCCGCCAGACATGCTGGCATTGGAGCTCTTCCGCAAAAAACCCTCGAGAGCGGTGCCCAAAATGGTGGCATCCACAATATTTGCTTTGGTGGCATCAGCCCAGCTCTTCTTCTTGCTGCGCGGCTTTAGCTTCGGCTTGCCCGAATCGCCACCAAGCGGATCCTTCTTCTGCAAACGCTCCATCATATCCTTTGGCAATGCCATGGCGCTGCTCTTGCTGCGCACGCTCTTCTTGCGTGGAGTGACTGGAGTCGTTTTCATGCCAAACCAACCCGAAATTGCGGCCGAGCTGTTGTCCTGGGCATCGGTGACCAGCTGCTTGGCATTGTCCAATATGGACACATCGAAACTGTTCGAGCGTGTGGAGCGGCCAGCGTTCGGATCAAGCAGCATGCCCGATCCACCCTGTCCAGCACTGGGAGTGGGTGCGGCACTGGTGGTGCGTCCACGTGCCGCCTGCTGGAATGTCTGACTCAAGAACGGACTTGTGGCACTGATGCCAGTGGCTGCCGACGAATGGCTGCTAGAGGAGCCGCCATCTGGATCTGGACGGCCGCCAGGATCCACGCAACTGTTCGAACCGGTCAGCGAGCCAAAGATGCATGCCAAATCCGTGCGGCTGCCCAGCAAACCCAAACCACTGCCGGACTTCTTGCGACGCGTCGATGCACGTGCCGATGCCGACATCTGTGGCGAGGCATTCGGCGGATGCGGATACTCCGAGGCGCGACGAAATACGTTCGCGCCCCCAGCACCGGCCGGTGGGCACTCGGAGTAGCGTCGATTGGTATAGCGCTTACCCGGAGCACCAGTGCCTGCCTCCTCCACCGTCTGCACCTCGCACACCTTCTCACTGCTCGATGTCCACAGCTTCAAGCGTGCCTTGCGCGACTGCAAATAAATGTCATCCATAATGTCCAGCTGCAGATTATGAATGCTCCCAATGGGATCCGTCGACGGCGGTCCAGCGTTGCTCTCCCGTCGGGAATTCAGCACTCGGGTGCTGCTGCTGCATTGAAAATTGAAAATTCAACCAAAAATAATAATTCCGAATTGTAAAATCAGAAATCAAATCTAAATTCGAATTGAGTCCAAAAAATCTTCAGTTTTGCAAAAATGTTCCAAAATGTGATGAAGATTCAAATATGGATTGAAATAATCAAAGTTTTGACTTACCCATGGCTCGTCGGATATGCGGAGACAGATTCGCGACGAGAGCGTCCAAAGAATGTTGTTGGCATCTTCGATATGGTGACCACCGAGTGCCGACGACCCGCCGGAGCCGTCGACTGGGAAATGGTGGCCAGGAATGCGGCCTCTTTGGGCGTCGGGCCGGAGCCCTCGCCGCCACGCTCGGATAGACGACGCACCTGGCTGGCGGTGATGCCATCGGTCACCTGCTGCGACGGCAACGAATGTTTGCGCGACTCGCGCGGATCACGCCACGGTGACAATAAATACGGATTAACTGGCGAATCAATGTCCAAGCTGGCGCGATTCGAAAAAGTGTCCGAACCCTCCTGCTCTAGTTCTTCCGGCAAATTGGATTCCTCCACAACGATAAGCGGCTCCTGCTGTAGCCCCTGGCCACCATAGCCCGGAGCATATGACTGAGGATGCGGGTTGGGATGCGGATTGGGATGGGGATGGGGATGAGGATGTGGTAGCGGTGCTGGTAGGCCTGGGCCACCGTTGAAACGCACAAACGGCGGACCACGCGAGCGAAGCCCATCTGTACCAGAAAATGTACAATAAAAAAAAATTAAACATTTTTAATTGGCGGACGGAGTTAAACACACCCCCCCCCCCCCACACACACACACACACACACATGTTGTCGCACACTTACCCATTTCAAGAACTGCTCAATTGCTATCCAGTTGGGGATTTGCTCGTCCTCTGTGCGAGTCCTTGCTGCAAAAGCCAATAGAAAACTACACATTAAATAAACAGTGGGAGTATGTGTGTGTGTGTGTGTGTGTATGTGTGTGCGATGGGTATCAAATATACAACTCGTATTCAGCACAGCTCAAAGTAATTAAAGCTTTTGCTTTGCTATCGTCTGTCTTGGAATTTGATGGTTCCAAGATCTGCTACTGAATTCATGTATATATATATATACATATATATATATATATTTGAGTGTGTGTGGCAATGCTGGGATTGGGCCCACGCAGTGGCCATAATGCGCACAAATTTATGCAGAAGCTGAAATTACATTTCAAATGCCACAAGGGGTGTGCCACGGGGGCTGTAGCCATGGAGAGCTCTGCTCTGGTGCAAAGTAATATCCACACCTCATTACAATATGCCTCATAGTTAACTAACCAACCCAACCAGCTAACCAGCTAACCAACCGGTTGCTCCGGCAACGAACTCCTTGCAACAGGAACGCTTATCATTATCAGAAGCTAGTTTTGGGGTGGGGCATGCCGCATGCCGCATGCCGCATGCCGCATGCAGCAGCAGGTGTAAACATGAAAGCGGGCTTAAATAATTATAAAGTTGTTTTTTAACCGTTGACTGAATTCAACAAATTAGCATTGCAGCTAGAACCAAATCTCTGGCTTATGAGCCAGCTTAAAGTTATGCGGATTAACGGGCGAATCAGTGTCCAAAACTGGCACGCTTCGGAAAAGTCTAGGGAGCTCTCCGGCTTCAGTTTTTCCGGCACATTGCGATTGCGGTTGTGCTTGGGGTTGGCCTGTACTCCTGGCGGAGCAGCGCATCTGTTAAATAATTATAAGTTTTTTAATTATCCCAATCACTTTTTTTTTGCTTATATGTTTACCGTTGGCTGGTTGCAACAAACGTTGGCGTTGCAGCTTGGCAACAAATCTCTGGCAAGGCCAACAAAAAAATATGCATATTGTAATTAATTAATTTGGCTTACAAAATACAGAAATAAAATTGGCGTCGCCAAAAAAAAATATGTTTTTTTTTTATTAGTTTTTAGTGGAGCTGCAAAAAATGTGTCTTTTCGGGAAACATTCAGAAATGGTCAATGGGAATCAATTGTGTGCTGGACTCGCTGAGGATTCTATGTTGCATTGTTAATTGTTTTGGTCAGTTGAGCAAATTTGTTGGCTTGGTCCGGTTGCGGTCCCATTTGGCTTCATAATTGGCAATCAACATCAAAGTTGCCGCTTTGTGTTACGGTTAATTATATAATGTGAATGCCGTTACAATTTGGCTTGGTCGACTGCAAACACGCCCACAACAAAGCTACCTTTTGACATCTGTCACTTCCCTGCCTTGCCACAAACATTTCAACCCAAAATGTCCTCTCCATTGTCCTATCCTGTCCTGGGGGGGAATCGCTGCTTTAGGCCCAGGCAAAGGCCTCAATTCAAATTGTAGCTCGAGCTTTTCACTAGTTCTGGCTTGCTCTCCCCCTCTCTCTCTCTATCTGCGGGTGCCACATTTTGTTGCACGCTGCATTTGTATATGTATTTATTCTGTTCTGCGTTGCTTTGCATTGTGATTGATTGTTCGACTGAATCGCTGACCAGATGTCAGACAAACTATTTGAAATTATTGATCGTTGGACAGTTTGTCAGATTGCCATATTGACAGATTTGCAGATTGACACTTCTGTGACATTTTTTTCAGTAGTTTTTCTTGCCATGTTTTCCCGCCGGTTGCCAACTCAATCTACAGTTTTCAATTAATGAACTGGCACAGTAAACTTTTCTAAATCACATTTACAACTTCTTTAAAGAGATGCAAACTTTCACTAGTTGCATATATATATATATATATGTATATATATATATCTATATCGAAGTACTTTTTGGCATGAATAAATCCTAAAGTGCCGGCAAAAGTTTGTTCAAGAATTTTAATTTTCCTAACTCCGTTAACACTGAAGCAACTTAAATGTTTCAGGCCTTAGCTTGTTCGATAATGCATTAATTATGGCCCTGGTAATAGCCATCCATCTCATGTCACATATCCATCACTATCAGGAACACACACAATTCACACACAGATTCAGTTAAGGAATTCAATTGTGCAATTTCCCAAAATCAATGACAATTCGAATGCAAAACGAAAAATCTGGCAAAATTTTATATTTTACGCACGCCAAATTTAAAATACTCTTTTCGACCGAAGACAAATCAAGTCAAATTAAAAAAAAAAACAAAAAAAAAAAACACCGATTGGTAATATTTTGTATCAATATGTAAAAAACGAGTTTGGTTACATTAGCTAAATACACTCAAAAAAAATACAAGCGACGCCTTAGTTTTTTTTTTTTTTAATGGGTTGCATTTTCCGATTTTGGGGTACATTTTCTAAAGTTTAGGAAAATCTGTCCTATTTAGTAAATACTTTATAATATTGATACACTTCACTTGAAATAACTTAAAAGAGAAAGTAAATTTTATTTCAATGATTTTTTAAATTCAAATTGCTTTTGCATGCTTATTAAAAAAAAAAAAAAAAAAAAAAAAGGAAAGAGCCGATGTCTTTGGGTTGTCGATTAAGGAAAGGTCTTATTAATTTAAAAAGAAAATCTTTTTTTATTTAGAAATTAATTCTGAAAGCAAGCAAAAACTTTCCAAATTTTTGGGGCGATTTTTAAAATTTCGATTTTTTTTTTTTAATGTGAGCTGTGCAATTTATCCGCACTTTTTATAACAATTTTTTTTTTAACGTATGGAATTTGTTCTCCACATGAGGGAAAATATATGAAAACCATATTTGACGTTTGAAAACTTGTTAAAAAAAAAAAAAAAAAAAAAAAAAAATCTTAGACAAAAAATTTTTTTAAGGATCTTGGTTGATGAGGAATACAAATAGTTGAAGGGATCGAAGACGTCTCATTTGGCGATGGCAACATACCCTCGACAAGGGCATATCAAGTTGCACAAGCAAAATACGTTTGTGGCAGCTTGTTGTTGCCATTGAATCTGAGAGTCTGAGTATTTTTGAAAAAGCGAGGGGAAGCTGAGGGAAAATGGATAGAAAATGGAACTTGAAAAAGAATCGTTCTTAAATCGTCGCTAACTGATTTCTCTTATTTTGCTCTCAGTTAGCCTTTTTGGCTGTGGCTGCAATTTGTGCAATTTTAAGAACAATTCACATGTAAATGTTTGTGTGTATATATGTATATATGTATGTATGTATGTATGTACTATGTCCAACTGATATCAGGCAGCTGCTCGACACAAATTGTGTTTACTTCGCTCGACTGCATTTTGCATTTCGATGTGTGTGCAAACAAGTGCAGAAAAGCCAAACACAACTTGGAAAATACTTTCAAAATGGAAATCCAATTTAAGTGCATTTCTGAGTGTGTGTCTATGTGTGTGTGTGTGTGTGTGTGTGGAGGGCGCTAACGTTTGGGCCACTAAGCTCACCTAATTGCGGCTTTCCACACTGACTTTGCCATGCGGTTTGGCGTTGGAGTTGGTTCTCCGCACATGGGAAACATGGAGCAACTGTGTTCCGGCAGTGCCTACAATGTAGCGTCAACAATCATCCATTTTCCATGCATGCACAATGCATTCACCAGCAGCACGAATGAGAGATTTGATGAGTAAACACACACACACACACACACACACACATGTACACCTGCACAACACGCAGACTGAGATTTTGGGCTGGTGGATTATAAACCTGTTGTTTACGGCATTGGCATTTTGCTGCCTCAACAGACAACAACAAAACAAAAACACACATATACACACACACACACACATATACACATCATCATTCAGCCATAATTTGAAGACCAGGCTTAAGTCGACTTATATCCAATTCTCATACATTTTCCACAATGGACTCAAATATCAAACAAATAATTTCATTTAATTAATGCTTACAAATATTTGTGCATCTCGTATTAAGGTATGCTTTACCGTTACAACCACAAGGAATTCGCTCGTATTGCAGAGAAGTGTAAAATGCAATAATAATCCTTTACCTTTACCGTTATTCCCCTTTGTTGATCAGCTTTCACTTGCCTAACAACAATTTCGCAAGGAATTTTGCATTGTATTGCGCAATATTTAAATTATGCTGCGAGTGCATTTGATGTGCGTGTGTGTGTGTGTGTGTGGGTGTGCAAAACCAGTGATGCAAAAGGGAAGGTATTGGCAAGCCACGCCCCAGCTGGAAGTTTTGATGGCTGATACCGAATTGTGGTGGTTGCCTTGGCTTTGAGCGGGCCATAACAACGGAAGTTGGCCAGCAACTGGCTGCACCGTTGCGTTTTGACAAACAAAGGGATCTCAATAAAGCCACATGTCAAAGCAAGATAAAAAGCAAAAACCAAAAACCAAAAACCAAAAACTCCAGGCCATGCCGGATCTTGGTTGCAACGTTGGTGGTCAGTCCACGTAATATGCCACTGCATGTTGCAGGCCAAAAACCAAACAATGCTATCGTTGCATGAAAGCACAAATCGACTGTGCAACCGTCTCTCGCATCACATTTGTATTTGTATTCGTATGCTTTCTGTCAGTTGCATTGTTTTCCAACAATATACAAAGCAGCCTCAATTAAAAAAAACAAACCATAAAACAAAAACAAAAACAAAAATAAAAACAAAAAAGTTGCTGCAAATAGTTTCCAGTGCTTTGTCTGGATTTCTCTCTCTGTGATATTGCTGGAAGGAATATATATGCGTGTGCGTGTGGACTGCCATAATACATTAACGCGGCAAGCGGAAACGGATATGTCACACATTTGCTGCTGCTGTTGGCAACATTGTGCCGAGGCAACGTGCAACTGAAATAGGGAACGAGTCGGCGGCAGCCGCTGGCAGGAAGCGAAGCGAAAATAGCAATCAAAACTTAACTGAATTGCAGCACATGGCACAGCATCAAGCAGCATCAAGCAGCACACACACACACACACACACACACACACACATACACACATACACACTTTTGCTCTTAAACGAATTAACACGTAAATGCATTTGACACAGGCTGCCACCAACAAGTGCAACAGCAACAGCAACAGCAACACCAAACACCAGCCATGCCCCCTAACGAAGCAGAAAAAGAGGCAGATGGGGAAATGAAAAAATTAGAATTTTATAAAAGTCGCAAAGAAGCTAAGGTGCTTTTGGCCATGTCCAGCCGGGGACTTATCGACCATCTGCCGATTTCTTTCATGTTTCATTTTTGCCTTTTTTCTTGCATTTTTTCTTTTTTTTTTTTTTTTATCTAGTTATCGGAAAATCCATTAGCCGTATTACATTTTAATAGGCAGAGTTGTTGCTGCTGGCCACAGCCAGGAAATGTATTGGAAAGTTTTTGATTCAATTTCAGATTTAGTTTCACATTTTCAAGTGCTTTTTGAACGCTTTTACTGAAAGATTCTCTCATTTTTTTTTGTTGTATTCAAAAATTGTTGTGCTGGCCAGAAACTTGCCCAGCACTTTTCTGATACGCTTAGAACACACACAAACACACACACACACACACACACACACATGTACGGCACATTGTTCTTCATAATCCGAACTGCAGTTGCCGTAATTAATGAAATGTACAGTGGAAATGCCTTGGAAACACATGCTTCATTATCCATCTGCACAATGATCAAGTTGCGCTAATCCCTGCGCACAATCGAGAGCAAAAGGATTTTGTAAATTCATCAATCTGAGCCTGGGCATCTGGCCAGCTGCAGTTTTGCCCTGTTTTGCATACTCCTACCACTTCTCCTCCTCCTCCTCCTCCTCCTCCTCAGATGACTACACATTGCCAAGCAATGCGCCCACAATTTGTGTCATTTGTAGTTTTCCAGAATATGGCTGTGAATCTTTTATGGCTCATCTCCAAAAACTGGACCAGACCTGAGCAGAGCAAACCATACAAATTCGAATTGCCATTGAGTTGATGTTGGCATTGGCATTGGCATTCAGATTGGCATTGGTCCTTATCCTTCGAATCTCTGCTTTCAATTTAATCAAATCGAATTCAATTAGATTCGCAAGTTGTTCATTGAATTCTACAGATTATGGATTATGGAACCAATTTTAATTTTACACAGACCCAGAGAAAATCAAATGCACAAAAGCCCATCAATTGTCGGACAATCGCATTTCTCATTTGTCCTATATATATATATATATATATATCGACTTTTTTTTGTGCTTCATTTTTTTTTTGTGTAATTAAATCTGGATGGTAATTAAGATTCAGCTGTTGATGTCCACACGACGAGCCAATCAGGCCAGTGCTTTCTGTGTGTGTGTGTGTGTGTGTGTGTGTGTGTGGCCGGAAGCAGCGAAAGCATCAACTGAGTGAAAGTCAGCAGAGTTAACGGCAGTGTGTAAGCGGCTTATGGCTTAAACAATGGCTGCCACAAAGGTGCCGAGTGCGCCGAGAAAGCAGTTGGACTGCCTTTGAGGCATATTTTGTAATCCATTGCCTAGGCATAGACCAGCAGATTAGCAGACCAGTGGAGCATCACATTTGATATTTGCTTGCATAAGAGGCTCTTCAAATAACTGTGAGCAGCGCAATTTATCCGCACTTTTTATTACAATTTTAATATATCTGCAAGCACATTTGTGTATTAATGTTTTAATTATACTTGAGTTGCCTTCGGGCGATGCCACACGAAAATATATATATATATATAAATATTTCAGTATTACACACACGTGCCATCAGTTTCCTCTGTGTGTGTGTGTGTGTGTTGCAACCATATTATAATAGCCACTGCAAAAGGGGAAATAAAAGCTGGTTGGCTGCCTGCCCAACTGAGAAATATCCTGTGCAGAACAAAAGGAAAGGATGTCCTTGAAATTACAGTTATCGAAATGTGCAAACGTACAGTAAAAACACATTCACATTTTCCGTAAATTATTGACGGACGGACAGCATTACGGCCAATATACTCTGGTATACCCTCAAAGTCAGTGTATAAAAACAATTGGATATAAAAAAAAAAAAAAAAAAAAAACACTTGTGCAAATTAAAATAATCGTTCGATTTTGCAATTATTAAATTTGGATATTTTTTTTTTGTTTACTCATTCGGGAGTTGAAATTAATTAAAACAAAAATGAACATAAAATGCAAATAATAATGTGGCAAGTTAATGCAAAATGTTTGCACTCGACAGAAAGCAATAATTGAACCAAAAGTAAATAAATAAATAAATAAAATATGGATATAAATAAACATTTTACATGCAATGATTTATGAGACTTATTTACTGATTATTTATTTATTGAACGTCAACTAAAGTCAGTCGTCAAATATGAAACTAGCTGCATAATTAAGCACTTAATTATCGACAGTGTAATTAATGATTAATTATTGTATTTGGCTGCAGTCGCGCCAGGTTGCTGTACGAGATTTTTGTGGTCGGCCAGCTTTTTGCCAAGTTATCAGTCCAAATTCCAAACTAACTAACCAACTTCCTTCTTCGTTCTTCGCCATTTTCGTTTGACTGTGTTGCGCAAGCCGCAAAAACACATCCGCCGGTTGCTGTGGCAGCAACTGCTGTGGCAGCAACTGCTGCTGCTGCTGCTGCTGCTGCTGTTGCGGATGTGGTTGCTTTCGCATCGCATCGATTAGATTCCTGACTGCTTTCATTTAATTAAAAATTTATTATGTACCCATGAGCTGCCAAGCAGCTTGTCTCAGCCCCCTCCCCATCCCCATTCACATTTCCCATTCCCCATTGACGAACAGACATTTTGAGTGAAAGCTGAAAAAGAATAAGTCAACATTACTTGGAGCACACTTTACTCCGCAGCAATAGCAAAAAACAAATACATAATAACAGAAATTTCCTAGCCCAACACCAAACATCCATCCAACCATCCATCCGCATTCCCTCCGCCATCCGCACCCAACATCCGTGAGTAGATTGTAAGTGAAAGTTTTTTTTTTCATTTTTTTCATTTTTTGTGTGTTACCCGGAAAGCGTATTGCAGCAGAAGTTCGAGTTGGTTCTCCGAACCAGTTGGCAATCAGTTAAAATTGTTTTCAATAGTTACTCAGTGGAAAGCTGCAATCAATTTAATCCAAATTGCAGTTTTCAAAGAAACCATTGCAAACTTTTAAGCACATTATTTTTGTATTATATTTCATTTGTTTCAATGTAGTTTCGCTTATGCAGCAATCCACAAAATTTTAATGCATTTTTCCAACTTTACCAAAGTCGCTGCAAATCGGGTATTAATAACACATAATTATTTTATAATTTCCATCGAGATGCGATCCATGCGATGTGAAAATCAATAAGTTTCGATTGGTTTGCAAATTCACTTCGAGTTACCGAAAATTCATCGTGATGAGATTTCCAACTCACATCGAGGAATGTGTGAGAATAAACGAAATAAATTGTTGAATATTTGAGCAGCGCCAGTCCCTGGAGTTGGCCGTCGGCACCACCCACACCGACACCCCCCCTTTTTTGGTGGCCATGACCAATATGACGCCCCCTCACCAATCCCACGCAGCTCCATTCTACTTTGTATCCCATTCCGCATATGCTGTGTTACTTTTAAAGATTTATGGCAGAATGCAAACAAATAAAGCCAAGACCCAAATAAAAATTGAAAATGAGAAGGAAAGCGAAAATGAAAATGGAAATGGTAATGGAGATGGAGATGGGAAGAGGGAATGGTTGGCAAATACCATTTGTGGCACACGCTTTCGAATTGACCAAAAGTTTAAAGCGTCGACCATGGCTCATTCAGTGTGTTTTCTTGTTTATTATTTGCTACAGTCTCGCAATCATTTTTTATTAATTTTTGAAAGAATTCGGGTTTGGCGGCGCAATCAATAAGAAATGGCTTCCAGAAGCCATAAACAAGTCTGCCTCCTCGGATTTGGGGGCCAACAACAAAAGTTTATTTTGCACATGCCGCAAATATTTTTCAAATTAATCTGTCGCCGATGCAAAATTCAGCGGCTGCCCAAAAGGGAAATCTATAGCCGAGGCACATTTGCAATTACTTAAGCAACATCCGAGCACTCCCCAAATTAAGTCTGTGGCTCTGCATGGAATTCACAAAAATTCAAACTACTCTTTTTTTTTAATCTAAGTCTGGGATATAAATTTACTAACAACCGATCTGAGGGAATCTATTTAGCTAATAAATCCTTACAAATTTCTCTTCTGCAAAATTTTTAATTGATTTAATGCAAAATGTAAATACAAATTTCAAATTCTATAATTGTTAATTGTAGTTTTGATTCACTTGTCTGTCTTAGTTTGAGACCGATTAAATATTATTTTAATTACACGTATACTTTAATTTAATTTTATTATTGTCTGTTCAACACTTAATCGCAATTTGAAAGACATCAGACTAGAATATTTTAATATAGGGTTAAGTTTACAAAACGCTCGATTGAAGCTAATTTCGAATGTGGTGTGTGTGTGTGTGTGTGTGTGGGTGTGTGGGTGTGTTGAATGCATGTCATACATAAGGGGTAAGTGCAACATATTCAATTCAAGTCCTTCAGCTGTCAGAGCTGTCTCAACCCAATGTCCACACTCAGTTTTATTTGCTTGATGGAACCAAACCACAACACAATTCCAATATAGAAGCAGCGTTCTATAGGCTCTTGCTTTCAGCCCTTCTCTTCACCTCTCTTTACCTTACCCACTTGCCCTTTATCTCGTTGGCATTTTCTTGGCCGAGTGGCACTTGTCGCAAGGCAAACACTTCAAGGCCAAAATGAAACATTTTGACGACAGTCGAAAGCAAAGAGCAGAGCCACAATTGAAATTGAGAGCGTATATTGTGAATGATAAAATAAATACAAAACTGGAGCAGCAACTTCCTACGTCACTTAATGTGTTCCTTGGATTATACCTGGCTTGAAGGAAATTGCCTTCCCAAAAAACAAAAAGCATTTAATTGATTTAAAGAAAGTTACTTTTAACATTTATTAATTTGTTTTCTCAGAATTAAATGGTAACTGAATATTTTGTGTATTATTTTGGCCCAATCGACTTCCGTCGGAAAAACGATTGAATGCAAAGCTGCAACTGATCAATGCAGAAAAATGTGTGTTAAAAACTTGAGAACAAAATTATTTTCTGCAAGGGTATTAAAAAAAAATATAAATAAAATGTAGAAACATATATTTATTTTAGCTGTGCAATTTAATCAGTCGTGCTTCCTGTTGCTGCAACACTGGCGGTTGCTGCCTTTGCCTGATGGTGTGGCAAGTAGCGGCAAAAATAAAAAAACTCAAATAAATTTACGCTTGACTAATAACTTAAGTGGCACTTTTTATACGGGAACACGAACTTTTGAAAACATTCGGATTTGCAATTCGCATTCGCATTTGCACAATTGATTGACCGATTTTCACACACATAACTATGGGCAAATTTCAGAGAGAGAGCGAAAGAGAAAGAGAGAGAGAGATGGTGGAATAATATTAAGTGATTTTTGATTTTTGCTTTCAAATATATTCCACACGATTAATTTTTGCGATCCATTTAAAAGATTTACTCAAATTGACAGAATCATCGAGTGTCGATGCCACGCGACGCGTCTCATCTTGTCTCGTCTGGCGTGGTCTGGTCTGGTCTGGTTTGGTCTGGTCTTGTCGCGTCGTTGTCCTCGATGTGTTGTCCTCGAACCTGGCCATGGTCGTATGAAAAATGTAATCCCCTAGGCGTGTGTCAGCAGACTCTCCACATCCACATTCATCGACAACATACACATCCCAACCCCTCCCCCCATATTGTGTGCCTGGTTTGCTGCACACACAAGTGTCTCAATTTGCATGCGTTAAGCTAAGCTGGGAATCGAGGACCAAGGACCGAGGACCGAGGACCGAGGACTTGTTTGCCATGAGCACTGTTAGAAGGCTCTTCACTTGCCTGAGTGTGCCCCATTAAATGCATGTACATAATCATAAATTTACACTCATTATCAGATTAGCGGGCAGCATTTTCCCCGAAGCTCTTCGCTGTCCAACTTTCTATTACTGCAGTAGCAAAAAAAAAAAAAAAAAAAAAAAAAAAATGCAAATTGAATTTTTCAAGTAGAATTGATGTGATTTATTCTCTGTGTGTATGTGTGTGTGTGTGGAAGTATATATAAAGCGTACACAGGCTACAAAGCTTCGTACTTCAATAAGCGACGCAAATGGACCAAAATCGAAATCACAATATACAACTGTAAATTAGAATCCTTTAGAGAATATTTTGTATTATTCATATTCATATTTTTCATATTTGTCATATTCACATTTTTTAATTGAAAATTTGCATGTTACTTGTAATCGGCGAAGTTCTTTGCCAACTCTTTGCCACAAAGTATAAATTCTAATTAATTTTTATGAAATCTATGGACAACTTCAACTCAAATAAATTAGCAATATTTTTATATATTTCTAGGGTATTTTGTAGCGCGGCATTGCCAAGGTGCATTATGGGATTTTCATACATTTTTTGCTGAATATGCTTTTGAAAATAGACAAGCTCGAATGCACACACAGGCACATTGAAAGGGGGAAAAAATCACGTACGCACACAGGCTTAGGACACACACGCACGCACACAAACACACCCACCCACACACACACACACACACACACACCCATTTACCCTTTTCACGTTTGTCACTTCAATCGTGCTTCATTTCTATAAAATGTAAATACAGTTAATGGTAATAAAGTGCCTTTTATGTAATCACACAGACACAGAAATACACAGAAATACACACTCACACACACACACACACACTCAGTCAGACATTCACAGTTATTTTGGTAATAGTGTGTAATAAGTGATTTCAAATTGGCAGTGGGCAGCTCGGCCATTCGCTGATTGCGTTTGAAACGCCCTTTTTTTGTTGTTGCCTTGTTATTCGCGTCAAAAACTGTATTTCAATCAATATCGAATGATAAATGCAAAAATGATATGGCCAAAATGGAAATATATTCCGAATCAGAATTAGAATCAAAAAGCAAAGAACACAACACAAGCGGTCAAATGCGAATTTTGTGTGTGTGTGTGGGAATGAAGAGGGACATGGATGTGGATGTGGGCGTTGAAGATGGGGATGTATGTTTGCAAGGCTATTAGTACTCATGGCACTGAAATGGCCATAATTAACGTTTCATTTGGCAATTTGAATGTTGCCTCTGATTGACGTGGCAACTTTACCAGCTGCCAATAAAGCATTGTTTGCGAGCGCGTAAACAGAAGTGGATAAAAGGACATGTTTTGTGGAACATAATAATAAATACAAAAATAAATATAAATATAAATATATAAATATATTAACATGTCAAACAAAGGGAACATCGTTTCAGAGAGGAACAAATGCTTTGGACTTGCTGGAAATTTAAAATAAAATTCAAGAATATTAAAAAACGGTTCCAAGAATTAACAATTTTTGGAATTTGTCAGAATATGGAATTTGTCCGAAAAATTGTGTGATTGATAAGCTAAGTTAAGTATGTGACATAAAAACAATTCCAAAAATTAAACAGAAATAAATTCATTTATGAATTACACTGAACGAAGTAAACTATGAAAATAAAGTAAAGTTTTATAACAAAATAATAATTAAAGAAGCATCAGCAAAATTGGGTTCAAAATATTGACCAAATGTAAAAATAACGAACTGAAGAAAAGTTTTATAACAAAATCATAATTAAAGATATAGATTTCTCAATCTATATATCTTGGTCAAATTGTCATTCCCATAACGTATATATATATTCTTGATCATGATCTACAGTCAGTTGTCCGATTCCGTCATAATCGTTGAGAAATCGATTTTCAAACCATATTTGTGCAATCTGAAAACTAGCCAAATTCAAATTATCTAAAAACTCAATTTATATTTGAGTCCAAAAAATCAGGCGACTCGCTCAAGCGGAAAATTTGGTGAGGCGCAGCCAGCGCAGATGAACATAATCTTGCCATATCCGGGTACTTCCTGGTACTGGGTCAGTCTCGACTACAGCCCGTCGTTCGCCGACTCCGGCTCCAATGGCAGCCACTGGACACCGATGCTGGTGTCTGCTCTGCCCAATTGAAGCCGATTTCGCGGCTGATTGCAAAATTGGCACATGATGCGCCAAATTGAGTGCAATTTTCCACAAGTATCTGTCGATAATGGACTCGATTATGGGCAAGAAGTAAAGTACCCCAATCTAAAAAGAGAGAGCAGCAATTGATGGTAGTCCATCACAGGACTTTTAGCGCACACTGTTCCCATTTCGAGAGATTGAGTTTCATTTGTTTCCCATTTAAATTGATGTTGTTTCGTATTTCGTGCAATTCCATTGGTTAAATGTGGTACAAAAATCATCATAAAATATTATCCTATTTTCGTTCTCCATTCCAAAAGTTTGTTTGTTGCTTTTGGCTCAGACCGAAACATTTCATTTACTCTGTTTATGAAATTATTATGAGCTGAAATTTGCTTGCTAAAAGAAGCTAAAAAAAAATAAGCTCATTATGAAAGTTGTTCCCAAAAAAACCACAACAACTGGGCAATCATTTGAATATATATAATTATTTTATTATTATTGTAATAAGTTTCATTTTGATAAATTTCATGACAATTCTCGTTTTTTTTATGTTCACACTTAAATGTGAAAAATCTAAACGTTGGCATAATTCAAATTATTTTAATTGTCAGGCATAAACCAAATTTATCACTGGACGCAAACGCTCCAAGTTAGATGTTTTGGATGGAAGACCCATAGGGGTGCATTATAAATATGTCAGTTGCAGAATGGCAGCTCCAAGCCCCGCACTTGCCCAATACAAACCAATGCCGTCCATTGTGGCTGAGGACAGTTCATCTTGGTCCTCCCCCCTTGCCACTGTGTGGGGATATAAATCAAGTTATGCGACGCGCCCTCGGCACAGAACCACTTGTGTAGGCACAGCACAGCACAGTAAAAAAAAAAAAGAAAAGATAAATAAAATGACGTTAGCCAGTGGCCGTAATGGCCAGGCCAGTGAAAGGACCAAGCCGAAACTGAACCAGAACCTGAAGCTGAAGCTCAAGCTGAACCAGAACCTGAAGCTGCAGCTAGATGGAGGCATAAATTTTAGAGCCGCACAAACATGGCCATTACATGTGGAAGCTTGAAGCTTAGCTGCCATAAAGCCATCAATAAAGCACAGAGCACAGCTCTGGCTAAACAACAGCAACAACAACAACAACAACAACAACGAGTGTGTTGGCCCATTAAAAAGCACTGGGAAAATAACTGGGCCAAGAATCGCATAATTATCAGAGCATGGATGGGCCATTAAATGAGCATTAGCGTGGCCAGCGAATGATCATTAAGTGGCAGTGGCAGTGGCAGTGGCACTCAGTCTGTGCCACAGCTGATAAGCTCACAGTCACGCCCATTTAGGGAAAACAACAACAACAACAAGAATGTTGGTAACAAACAAACAAACTAAGCCGTTCAAACGGATCAAATTGCGGCGGCGTGTACAAATTGGCATGGACTGAACTGAACTTGAAATTGGACTTAGTCCAGGATTTATAGAAGTTTGAGTGTGTCCACGAGTAGTCAACATCGTAGACAAAGCAGAAGTAATTTAACTTGCTAATCCACATTGCTTGTAAAGTATGTTATACTTTTTGCACTTCATCATGACAGGGAAATGCAATAAAATGAATTGCTGTCCCCAGTTGGCCGTGATCTTGATGTCAATTTGATGCTGCCTGGCATTGGCCAGCAGCTCTCTTACGCATTTACTATCAAACTTTGCTGTGGCAGCAGCAGAAGGAGCAGGAGAAGGAGCAGGAGCAGGAGAAGGAGCAGGAGCAAGAGCCATAAAGAGCCGGCTGCGTGTAGCGAGTAGCAGCCTTGACCCAAATGAAATGCACAGGGCCATAACCCCCCCCCCCCCCAATCAAGCTGGCTGCCAAGAAATGGATGCGAAGAGCGCGAGAATCCGAGAAGTATGGGCAAAATAAAACATGTGTCAGGGAATGCAGCAATGATAACTTGGGGGAATTCGCAGAAGGCTCTGGCTGACTCGATGACTTGGCTCATATTCCAATTCCGCATCGCATTCGAATTTTTCTACATTTTCACATTTCCACAGTTAACAAGCGCAACCCAATTCACTTTGTCCTTCACTGTGAAAATAACTGCGAATATCAGTTTTGGCCATATCGATAAATATTAGAACCGATTTAATTTTGACTATTTGTTTTAGCTTTAAATTTAAAATAAAACTCAGTCTCAAACAAACTCCGCTCTGCACACATAATTACATTATATTGGGCAAACTGGAGGAGTGGACAACTGGACAACTGGACAACTGGACAAGGAGCAGCACAGACGCAGTTTGAAGTAGTTTTTGTTGGAATTGTTCTGCTCTTGGGACTCAAATTGTGATTATATTTATTTTATTTTTTTGTAGATTCATCGAATTCCAAACAACTGCAACAAGCAATGCACATTTAAAAAATTAAAGCTGATTAAATTAAAAACAGTGCAAAAAAAAAAAAAAAAAAAAAATAACACTGTTTGCGAAATGTAATTTAATGCGCTTTGGTGGCTTTGTGCTTAAATCGATTTATCACACAAACTGATGCCATACAATGCTGTCGCTTTGTGCTTGCCAATATGTGTATAAGCCATAATTCGAAAGCTGGATAAAATGTTTAAAACTCCAGCAAAATGCAGTAAACTTCAGACTTTTCTTATCTACATATTCCACATACGCCGAGTAGTTCCCCGCTATTCAAGATGTGTGTGCGTGTGTGTGTGTGTTGAATGTTTGCTCTGCCAACAATTCTATACGAATTTGTTTACATATATATCACATATATCATATCGGAAGTTTTTCTATATTTTTTGTACTTTTTATGTAGATTTTCATTTCATATATTTTGATTTATATTGTTGGCTCAATTTGAGTGAGTTAAAGTTGAATTCTGATTTCCGTTTTCATTAAAACTTGGTCTTATATCTTCTATCGCTAACGGTTACTTTTACCTGCTTATTGATATTGCAATTTGGCCAACATAAATTCAAGCTGACTCTCATCCAATGCTCAATGCGCCAGGCCAAGTGGCACTTATACGCGCTGTGGGGCAGACAGTCGACCCAACCCAGCCCAACCCAACCCAATCCAATCCAACCCAACTCAGCCAGCCAACAAGCCAACCAACCAAATAACCAACAGGTCGGCTTCGCATTGTGGCGCCTCACAATGAGAATTGGCGCTGCCGCTTTTGTGCTCTTAGCTCTGCGGCTGTGGCCATGTTTATCTTGTGTGTGTTTTGTTGACTTTCCCGATTTCTATGGCTCGTCCACTTACATCTCTGCCTCTGCTCTGCTCCTGCTGCTCCTGCTATTCCTGCTGCTGCTGCTGACGCTCCCTTTGCCGTTGCTGTGGGCAACTTTTTGGCTTTGTTAACTTTTTACTTCATGGGCATGGAAAATTTTATTTTACATTATTGCAGAGGCAGCTCAACTGAAAATAAAAGTTAATTTTCGCTTGTCGCTCTAAGCCAATTAGTGTGGTAGTTGCCCCAACCGCTGACACACTCGCTTGCCCCTTTCGTCGCCCGGCAGAGGTCATCAAGCTGCCTTAACGAAGCCAGCGAACCAGCAAATAATAAAAACAACTAATTGAGTAAACAAAGTTGCCTAAACTTGATTTTTTCTTTGGCTGCCTGCTGATTTTTGTGACTGACAACGGCCACAGCAATCTTTTCATCTCTTTCTTCCCACTCTATTCTCTCCCTCTCTCTCTCTCTATCTGTTTCTCTCTCGGTTTGTATCACACGCCCCGACATCTTTCTGTGTTGTGTGCAGTTAGCTATTTATAAACTTATTTTATTGATCCCTTAAAATAATTGCGAAAAGCAAAAAAGAGAAAAGAAACGAAGGAAAATCTCTTGAAAATTTTATCAAATATTTTGTAGTTCGACAGACGACGTCGCCAATAAAGCTGCACTCCATCATCATGCTCATCATTATCATCATCATCATCGCCATCATCATCAAGGTCAGACATTGCTTTTAGGGTTTTTAGCAATAATGAAGCAACCGCAACGCAGGCCGCAACCCAACCCACCCCAATCCAATCCGAACCCAACCCAACCCAACCCAACCCAATCCGAACCCAAACCCAAACCCAAACCTTATTCGACCCAAGTGAGACGGAGTGAACCCATCGACTGGTTTTAAGTTGATTTAGTTTGCAATTTGCGAGACGCGAAATGAACGCGGGCCAACTTTGAAAATATTTTCCTTTGCATTGCTTAACTTTACTTATAAATTTTGATTATTGTATGCGTAAGAAGGAAGGAAACACAAATGTCAGCCTTTAAATATATATATATATATATATATATATATACGTAAAAGTTAAAGTCACACGAAATATTTAACAGTGCCACTCACAAATGAATGGAAGCAAAATTGACTAATTGGAAACACAAAACTAGAAATCACTGTGCAAAATCCTGTGTCAGCTTATGATTTCGAAAAACAACGAAATTGTGCAATAATTAAATTACAAATTCCATTTATTTTGTTTTATTCAAATAATGTAATGGATTATGTGCATTTCAATTGCGCACTGACATTTGAAATACTAATGGAATTCATCAATATTAATTTCGTCGTTGTTTTCCAAATAATTAACAATTTGCAGCTGAGTATAAAATGAAATGCAAATGCCTCAAAGAAAATCCGACAAAGGCGAAAACCTGCAAAAATACACATTTATTAAGAGGAAAATGCATTCTAGCTATTTTCTAATTAAAAAATATAATATATATATTAATTGGATTTATGTTCGATAAAGGAATATTTAAAGGTTGCCAGTTGGTTAATAATTAATACTAAGAAAATAAATTAAGGAGTAAACATAATAAAAGGATGAGCAGATTATTTTACAAATTCCACGGAGAATTCACTGAAAATTGTAATTGAACAACATAATGAGGATTGTGATGATACTCCAAAAACTACCAATTAAAATTGAATATAATCTGCCGGATTACTAAGAAAATAAATAAAAAGATGAGCAAATTCCAAGAAGAATTTACTAAAAAAAATTATAACTGAACAACATAATGAGGATTGTGATGATACTCCCAAAACTACCAATTAAAATTGAATATAATCTGCCGGATTACTAAGAAAATAAATAAAAAGATGAGCAGCTTATTTTACAAATTTCAAGAAGAATTTACTAAACAACATAATTGAGGATTGTGAAGACTAAATATTTAAATTGAATATAGTTTTCTGCAATATTATTATTAATATTAAGACTAACCAAGAAACATATACTAAAACTGTAATTGAAATGATTTAAAATTTAGTATTTAACTTGAACTTATTGCAAAGCTATTGGAAGCATTAGCGGTATTCCCACGATGCACACAATCACACAAATGTCCCCATACAATTGGCCAACACTGTGCGCCACTATATATATATATATTTATATATATATGTATTTATATGTATATGTAGAATTGTATTCAAAGTTCGACCTCGCAACGTGGAATGTTACTTAAGTCGAAACACAGCTGAGCGCTGGGCCAGTGATAATGGGCTACACACAAAAACCCCATACACACACACACACACACACACACAGAGAGGGATCCCTTGGGAAAACATCGTCTTGTATTACACTCGCATTTCTTACAATTTTCAGCTCGTCGCCCGTCGCCCTTCGCCCGTCGCCCCGCGCTCTTCTATTGCTTTACACACTCAGTTAACTTGGGTTTGTGTATCTGTTACGCCATGGCGCCCAGTGCCATTCGAATTGTCCCCTATTGGTATTAGTGTTTCATACATATATATATATATATATATTTGTATATATATATATATATTTCTTCTTTTTTTTTTTGGGCGAGAAGGTCGCAAAAGTTGCGGGAGTTATTTCTGAAATTGTTGCCACAGCAGCAAACAGGCAGGCAGACAACAATGTTGCGATAGAAAGGAGATGTCAGTTGAGCAAACTAGGCAGACATTCAAGTAGAATTCCATCTTTAATTCTCTATCTCTCTCTCTCTTTCTCTCTCTCTCTCTCTCGCTCTCTGTTTTAATAGAAGCGCCGTCAGTTGAACAAACTAGGCAGACATTCAAGTATAATTCCTGCTTCAATTCTATATCTCTCTCTCTCTCTCTTTCTCTCTCTCTCCTTCTCCCTCTCTGTCTCTGCTTAAATACTCTTGCCTTGGGCATTCGAAGTGTTGTCGAGAAGTGTTGCCTTAAGATACAATTAAAGCCAAGTTGAAACCGCTTGTAATTTGGCGCAGCTAATAATTTCAATTAGTTAGTTGGGCAAATGTTATAGCAGCCATAGCCAAAGCTGATCCCATTTTTATAAAACAAATTCGATTTGTTAGGGTATGCTATTTTCGCCACATAGTAGCAGTAGTTACACTACTGAGGGGCTGAGGAACGAGGGGGATGATGGGGATGAGGGATGTATTCATAAAGTGTGCGCTCTGCTGAGGCTGCTGGTAACAGGTCTTGTTATAAAAGGCAGAACGAGTCTTTTTGGCAGGCCCCATTGTTATACTTTGGCTGTCTTGTTCGCCAAACTGGCGGACTGACGGCCTGGCGGACTGACTAAAGTAACTGTAAGCAACTGAGCCGCACAAAGTGACACGCAAAAGGCGCAACAGGCAGCGACACATGCACAGCAACAGAGAAAGAGCATGGCTGAGAGTGCGAGACAGAGAGAGAGGGAGAGAGAGGGGGGGTACTACAACTGTGACCATGTCGAGCCATGCCCACAAAATTTCTATCATTCTCATCTCATCGTCAGCAACGCAGCTTGTTGCTTTGCCAACTTTTCGGTTTTCCCTTAATTTTTTTTCCTTTTTGCTCATTGCCACTGTTTGGGGGATGTGGATGTCTTTTGGAGCGGCCTGTTGCCGTGTCACACCTAAAGAAAATCCCAGTTATCGCAAACACACACACACACACATACACTGCGCGAAAGAAACTGAGCGAATTTACAAGCAAAATGGGAGTTGTTAAAGTGCGCTCTCAAAAAAACATCTGCAATTGACAGTTGTAAATATGTTTGTATATATATATATATATGTATGTATTTGTCAGGCATGAGAGTTACCAAATTTATTATATTGTTATAATCCTCAATTTAACAACGAACAATCCATGTTAAATGGTGCGAGCAGCGGAATGAAATTAACAATATGACGACGCATAAATCGATAACATTTTATGAGCCCCTCATTCACACATATACACATATTTTGTATACTATGTAGCACTCCCCCACCCCTCCACCAACCCACCCCCCATTCAGTTTAAAATGTACCATTTATATTTGCAGAGTAGCCACAGTGCCCGAAATGGCAGCGAGCAGATAAAGAACAAAACTTAACAAATAAAAAAAAAAAACGTAATAAAAATAACCGCATTGAATCCGAAATTAATCCCGCTCCTCGTTGCCCCAACACGCCGCAAGCGATCAATGTGAAAGCGTTTACTGGCACAAAGCGGCTTAGTGGAGGCATTATTGAATTGTGCGAAATGATTGCAAATGCAGGTAATTTATCAAAATTAACTCGACTTAATTATTATTAGAAATATAGTGAATAAATATTTTCTAATCGAGAAATAACTGTGTAAATATCAAATGAAATGTGAACAGCATTATTAAATAATTATTCATTGATACCACAAAATATTATTTGGCTTGAAGCTTATTTATGAAATTGAATCATAAATTTTGTTTTGTCTTCGATTGGCCAGTTTTGGGGCTGGCTTAAGGCCTGTTTTGCGCTGCGCTGTCAACTGGCGGCTGCCGTTGACAGCTTTTCGCCAGGACTCTAAGTGCGCATCCTTGTCGCAACCCGTCGCTGGATGTCAACACCCATCGCAGCCAACCAACGATGGTTGGCAAGCCTCAAAACTGCAGCCACAAGCCCGGATGCCAGCTAAAATGTTCGGTGCCTCGTTTGCCTGTCCAATAGCTGTCAAAATTGCTCTCAAATTAAACGGCTTGCGGTTTGCAAGTGGTAGCGGGGGGAGTGGCTGTGGATATGGGTTTACGGGGCAAAACTCAAGTAAGGCGCATGCTACGCTGCGTATACGCAACGCAACGTATAAAACCGCTCGGCCAGCAGTTTGCCGTTAATTGCTTCTTCAGCATCGTTTCGGGCCACAGCTGCAGCGCGTAGCATGCAACGACGCATATGGGGCGACTGACTTAATTAATTGCGCCTCAAATCTCTGCCCCACAAAATGGTCGTCAACGAAAATGGAACTGCCAGATGGCCAACTAGTGTTAACTTAACTTAACTTAACTTAACTTGACTTGGCATGCATCGCAATCCCCGCCACATACACATTATATGACCGCTATATGTGGGTGTGTGTCTGTGTGTGTGCGCCAGCTGGGAACTTGCTTGGAAATTTCTTTAAGTGCACGTTGGCGTCGCAACGTCTGCCAGCTAAAAGAAACGCGCAACAAGTCAACGCAGACGACGACGGTGTCAATAATGGATTCGCCTGACTGCCAGCTGTGTGTAACTGTGTGTGCACACCCAATATATATATATATATACACACATACATGTGTATATACTTTTATGCTTAAGGGTCGTCTGCTGTTCTGCGTTTAAAGCGTTGCTTCAATGCCCAACACACAGGATATGCTGCCCCAACCAAGTCAATAAGATTCATGCATGAGATTTCGGTGCAGATTGTGACACGAAAAGCATTTCATTAGCCAACGATGATCTGATGTTGTGAGAAACTCAAAGGAAGTGAGAAAATCGCAACATTCCAGAAGTTCACATTCGCAAACTAATTAGAACTAATTGAGAGCTCATCTAATTGCCTTATTATCAATCAGTCAATCAAAGCCAAGCTGAACCCATTGAATATGATTAAAAAAAAAAAAAAATGCGATAAATTAGTTTGGCAGAAAAAAGCTTCTTTAATCTCATAAAGTATATATATATTTCTGATCAAGACCGAGCCCTGGCAATTTGCCCATTTAAAGTACAAGTTCTCTAATATCAAGTGTATTTTATCGATAGAAATCGATTAAATTCGAATCGAGACTTAACCTTAAACACCTTTAAGTCGTAAGATATCGAAATGAAAGGTTTTAAGTCTTAAGTATTGATCAAGTTGTAGCCAAGAATAAAATCTGTTTCGTTCGGTACATATGAGGACAGTTTTCCACTGGTACCAAATCGATAAACATTATAGAAAGCCCAATATGTACCTTCTGTGTGATAAGGCCAAAGACAGTTAAGATTTCAATGAATTGGTAGTAGCAATTTGTGGCCCTTAACCCACTCAAACATCAGCTTTTGTTCTCATTGCATATATTTGTAATGGGAAATTTGGAAAAAATAATCGACGATTTGCGATGCGTCAAAACAAATAATTGCAGCGTGTTTGTATTTGTCTGTTTTGTGTATTTGTTTTAGCTGCCTGTTTACTACTTGCGATGCCAAAGAGTTTATAGCCCATAAGAAGCAGATCAACAACAACAACAACAACAACAACATCAACCAGAACAACGACAGCTTAATAAATCGCTTGCAATTTAGCAAATTTCCAGCGCAAGCCAAAGACAAAGGGAAATCCAAAGACAAGGAGAACAAAAACCGAACATCACCCCCCTCCACGCCCATCAAAAAACCCCCCTGCTCAAACGAGTGAGCTGCTCGCTTAAGTTTAATATGAGCTTATTGGCTTATGGAAGGAACGCAACGAAAACAAAGACAAAAACAAAAACAAAAACAAAATAAAAAACAAGTGCTTGAAAAACCAACGGCAAATAATAATAATAAAAAATAATACAGAACTGGAAGCGAATAGAGAATTGAGAAAAGAGAATTGAGAATATAGAGAATATATAGAATTGGTTGGAGGTTATGAAAGGAGTAACATAAAAGTAGCTTGGAACAATTTTGATGAGCTCAGCAATCTGAACACGCATCTAAGAGACGAGGACGACGACGAGGATGACGAGGACATTGGTAGACGCCGTCGACATTGTTGGCGAACACGTAGCACACACACACACACCTGACATGACGTGATGTGACGTGACGTGACGTTGCGTAACGTAATGAGATTTTTGTGTCAGCTTTGTGCTATACGAAATTCCCCTTCCTAAACATTACTCGACATGCAACGGTCAGTTGGCGAATTGTGAAATTGCTTACTGCGTGCGACGTGCGGCATGCTGCATGCTGCATGTTGCAGCCTGAGATCTGAAAGATAAAGGGATTAAGAGTGCTTGATATTGTCACCAGTTGCCAGCTTGATTAAAATTCCATCCATGTAGTATGGGCTGGCAAGGTTGGGGGGCGAACTGCTGCTTCGAACCGATAAGGTGCGACCCACGCCCCTCCTCCCCCCCTCTCACAATGACCACCCCTTCGTGGTCAGCACATATCAACTTAAGCTTTTGTATTGGCAGTTAGCTTAAAATTTCTACGGCAAATAACTGAGAATTGTTTTCAACACAGCACAGCAGGAAAATCGCAATGTGCAATTACTTAATTAATTGTACGATTGTTGGAAATGATGGGAAAAGTATCTACGATTAGTTGACATTCAGTTGATTTTTTGTTCCTTTTCGAAATTTATGGGATACATTTCGATTCACTCACTCACTTATCCACTTGTCAACAAAGTGTTCAAATTATGTGCGACTCTGTCTACAAATTGACAGCAGCTTCTCAGCGAGCGCCTAGTTAAAAATCCAACTTTCATCCAAGTGTCAATAAGAAGCTGGGTTTTTTTTTATTTTTCATCTATGTCAAGCAGAAAACGAATTGTCATTGGACGTGAAACATGAGAAAATTTTAATTAACTGACTAATCAAGCCAGACAAATGCCTTCGAATTTGATAATAATCTTAGGAATTTTAACATAATCAACTGAATAGTTTTCATTGCTCAATTAAACATTTTGATTGCTTTGCAACTGAAATGAATACCAATAAATAGCAATTAACAGCACAATTAAAAAGCAATTATAAATCAAATATTGAAATTTACTTCATAAACGGCTTGCATTATTCGAAAATTTAATGTGAACGGTAAAGGTGAAGTTGCCGCTAAAGACCCTGGGCACATACGATGTTGCCGCAGAGCGCATCTGTTGGCCCTGACTTGGCTTGGCCACAACTGACAGGTAGACAGACAGACAGACAGACAGACAGACACAGACGGACAAGTAAAGCAGAGCATGTCTGAATGGGAATGAGAAAAAGAAATAGAAATAGAATAGAACAATTGAAGGAAATGGCGTGAAGAGGTGACAAGAGAGGAAGCGGGGCAGCAAGCCAACCCAAGAACAGTTTCCACACTTCATGAATGACTTAACTTTTGCTGCATCGTTACTAAAACTACAACAATTTCAATGTTTTCATTGTTCATTTTGTTGTTGTAAGTTGTTGTTGATGTACCTTGTTGCTGCTGCTGCTGCTGCTGTCACCTAGTCAGTGTGATTATTGCTGCTGCTGCTGCTGCTGCTGCTGTTGCACTGTCCTTGTTAGTTACTTGTAGCAGTTGTGTTGCTGCTGATTCAGCTGATTCTGTTGCTGCGATTTCTGTTATCGCCTTGACTTTTATGGCATCTCGCCTTTAATTGTTGCACGTTTAAATCGTCTGTGCTGCTTCTTCTTCTTCTTCTGCTGTATCTAGTCGGACCAATCCGCTCTCTGTTCTCTCTCGCTTGACTCTATTAGTATTAATTAAACACCTGAGCGTCCATCGGAATAATTATTGTGAATGTCCGTTTTGTCGTTCGTTTCGTTTTTAATCATAGTAATTAATGCGCGCTTGTTAATAACAATTAAATGTTGCCTTTTTGCTGTCATTTTCTTATTGTTCTTGGCCTTCTTTTTATTTTATTTCCCTTTTTGCTTTTATTTTTTTTCTTTTGCTTTGTCTCATTTTTTGTCTCATCCGCATTACAATTAAGCATTTAATCAATACAATTAAAGCCTTAGATCTAAACTGCGAACATCATTAAAAGTAATGCCGAAGACAAAGACAAAGACAAAGAGAATGACAACGACGCAACAAAAACAACAACAACAACAACAAGAACGACAAAGACGATAAGAAAAATAAACATAAAACAAAAAGGCAACAGCGATAAAAGGCAGCCAGGCAAGAGGCAAAACATGTTGGGTGAGTTTCTACAGCTGTCCGTCGAACACACACAGCGGGAAAGAGCGTTAGAGAGAGAAAGAGATACAAAAGCTGGATTAGAACATTTTTTCTCTTTTCTTTTATTTTTGTTTCATACAACCAAAAATTTAAGCCAGCAGAAACACACACACACACACACACACTTACACAGCGAGCTACAAAGAGCAAGCGAGATGGGCAGCAGATCAAGTGCCGTCCCCCACATTTCGCACCCCGTCCTATCCCCTTTCCTAGAGCACAGCTATGGCACAACAAGTCGAGTGCGAGTGTTGGGAATTAGGAGGTGTGGGGGGCATGGCAAGTTTTTACGCAAATAAACGCACGTTTTTGCACAACTTTGCGTCACTTTCCATTGCCATTTTCTCTCCTTTTGCCCCTTTTTGTGTGCTACACTTTATGTCCCTCTGTTTGCGTGCGTCTCGTTGTATGTAAGTGCGTCTCGTTGTGTGTGTGTATGTTAACTGCTTTTGGTTGCGTTTCCTGTTCCTTGATTAACAAACTCTCAAAAAATGGAAAACAGTAATTACAATATTTTTGGCGTGTTCTGTTAACGGCTCAAAACCACCTTTATTTTGGCCTTTTTACCAAAAAAAAAAAAACAAAAAACACCACAAATAATCAAATTGAACACATAAAATTACAAAAAACCGAATGTAAACAAAAAACAATAAGCTAAGAGCAAAGTAAACAACATAAACATAAAGCTATTTCGGTTTTAAACGCAGTCAGTGGCAAAAAGTATGGGAAGAGGAGGAGGGCTCCGGGGAGCGAGTGGGTCTCTGTTGCATTGGTTTTGGGTTTGGGCTTGTCTATTTGTGAGCGTGCTGCGTGAAAATTAATAATAAATCAAAATTAAATGTTTGCTTACTTGACACTTTGGCTTCCCCACGCCATCGCTAGCTGTGTGTGCCACATAAACACTCTGAATTCCCTCTTTGTTTCGCTTTTTTATATGTTCTTTTTTTATATTTTATTTTTATTACCTTACGCTGCTTATATTTTACTTGATTATTATTTATATGCGATACTGGGGCTAATGCTGATGCGGCTTTAGATGCTTCTTCTGACGCTAGACTTCTGCTTCTATGGTATTTTTTTTTTTTTTGTTCGACTTGTTTTTTATTAGTTTGCATGGCTTGTAAAATGTATTTGCCACATACCGGCGCACAATCATTTGGCTTGCGGTACTCGCGAAATGTTACAAAATGGTTAACAGGCAATTAATTTTGTTGAAAATCGTAGCTGCAACAGCAAGTGCAACAGCTGTCAAAGAACAACAGCTACAATAATGAAAACGACAGCAGCAGAATCGGCAACAGAAACGCATTAAATCGTATATAAATCACTTTCGACAACTTTCATAACACACGCAACGCACTATGAAACATACACCCACACTCGCATACATACATACATACATACATACATACATATATATATATATTTATATGTATATTTTGTGTGAGTTTCATATTTTTTGGCGGCGCAATAAAATGGAATTTATTGTGCATGCTGCAGACCTGAGGCAATAAGTTTCGCTTCGCTTCGCTTCGATTCTGGTGATAGGTGCGGCAAGGACAGCCAACAATTAAGCTGCCATTTCAATAAAATCAAGTGGTATGCAAAGAGCCTTTTCCACTAAACCAATTTAACAATGCATCCCAATTATTTTTCAGCTTTAAAACAATCGAAAAGATAATTTTACTTGCTGCACATTTTGAATTAAATGCATAAATATCATCCGCAATTTAAATACATAAATATTTGCGAGGTGTTAATAAACTTTACACAAGTAATTCAGGAAACCACAAAAATTTTCTTATGCCCTGATTACGACCGACAAAGAAGACAAAATTTAAGACCACCCTTAAAGTTGAAATGCCAAAAACGCTGCCAGCTAAATAGTTGATCAAATTTTGTTTTAGCAAACTAAGGCAAATAACTTAAGGAATTTGTAGATTTCTGGTAAATAAAATAAACTTTTGACAATTCAAAACTATTAAATAAATCGATTTCCATTTAAATATTAAACAGACAAACATCTATCGGCTTTAGTATAAATTGAACAGATATGCAAATCATGAAAATTCATTAGTTTTATTTTATGGAATATACGAAAATTTGGAATCGAAAACAAGTGGTTTTTTATTGCACATCGGGCTGGTTATTATTTTGGAAAACAACTTAATAAAAGCAGTGCAATTCACAATAAATAAAAAAAATAAATTTATTTATGTGCGCAATGCAACAAAAATTTACAGTACTCGCTAAAAGTTATGGAAGTCAGATGGAAGATCGACGGATGGGATCACAGGTAAATAAATGAATGTAATACCCAATTTCTGTGCCATAAAATTGCTACTCAGAATATGATATATGTTTTGAAAATGTCAACAATTAAATACGTGAAGAAAACATTTCAATCAAATTGTAAACAAAAAGCAGCTTATAATAAGTTTTAATATAATAATTAATTTGTAATATGGGCTTAAAAAGTTTGTATTTTAATATTTCACAAAGGGATGGCTGATAAAACATATACTTAAAAATATATATATCATTAATAATAATATAACATTTCGTTATGATTAAAATTCACAGCATTTGTGTAAATAAATATGGAGAAACAGAATATCCCTAAATATAATTTTTTTTTAATTTAAATTAACTCCATAATTTACTATAATCATTTTTTTTTTTTTGTATTTATGAATTATTTTTTCTTGTCACTCGTCATTTTGTCTGCGTTTGCTTAATTTATGGCCTCAATAACATTAAAAAATTTGCAAAAAAAATTATAACTTTGATGTCATCATGTAAGTATTTAATTGCCTATGACAATAACACATATAAAAAACGTCATTTGAATTTTTTGCGCTCACCGTTAGAACCAATTCACTGCGAGATTAACCGTTAAACTCAAATTACACACTTGAATAAATACTTGGTTTTTTTATGATTCTCTTTGTTTTTTTTTTTTGATTTGATTTGTTTTGACAAAATTAATTTCGAATTTTAACGGCCAATTGGATTAGTTTAAATTGTTAAATTAACGTTAACTGAAGTCAATTAATTTGGAATAATATTGAAAATTGAATTGAACTTGAACTCAAGGATTTGGCGTCAAGGCGTCAATAGAGAGAACTTCAACTGGTTGTCGCGAGGCTGCTCAGAGCAGAGTGAAGTTTAGGATGCGGCGCACGGCAGCGCCAACTCTGAGTTCTGTTGCCAGCGACGACGACGACGATGAGAACGAGAATGACGCGCCTAACGATGGCCACTGCGAGACGAACCGACGACACAGCCAACGATGGCAAGGACAATGCCAAACGACGGCAACAAGGACAACGACGACGACGACGACGGCGACGACGAAGATGTGAACGAGGAAGGCATTTCGAACTCAAATCGCTTCACTTTCTATTTGATTATGGGGCCGGTTTCGGTGGGCCTTGACTCTCACTGTTGCTGTTGCTGTTTCGGCTGCTGCAGCCTCGTCAGCATGCGCTGGTGTTGGTGTTAAGGACATGGCTTTTTCCTATCCGTGTGTATCTAGCAGCAGAGACGCAACAGTTTCGGCAGCAACGCCGAGTCCTCTGCAGCAGCGTCGCCAGCACAACAACAAGTGGAACTTCATTTGCCATTCGGCTCTACGCTTATGCATTCGTGAAAACACACACACACACTGACACACATACACACGCACAGAGAGACGACTACACACACATGCAAGCAGAGCAACACTCGTGTTTTGTGTATTTGTTCGTTGTGAATCGTATTCGGTTTCAGTTTCGCATTCGTTTTGAGGTTTGCCTTCAAATTTTTACAGCTCAACTGCAAACAAGCAGCAGCAGCAGCAGCAAAAATTACAACAACAGAACAACAAAAAAGCACAATTTAGCATAACAAGCGAAAAGCTTCCGCTGGGTAGCGCCACCAAATGCTCGCCAAATTAACACACGCATCCAAGAAAAGCACAAAAAATACATGCAAAAAAATAAGCAAAATAATTAGAAAAAAACGGACGTGTCGCATTCAGTAAAAAAGTTAGCTGGAGGCAAATATATATGAAAATATATATATATAAATATACCAAGCCACACACTTCATATTTGATTATGTTGAATTTTGGCCACAATTAAATTCTTTTTGAATCTACTTTTTTGATGACTGTAAAGCTTTAAAAGTTCGCAATCCTATTTAATGCAATTTAGATGTCAAGAGAAGAAAGAAAGAGAGAGATAGAGAGAGAGAAAATCTTGATCTTCTTATTTTCTACAAAAATAGCCAAGTTATTTTGGCGATTTTCAGTCTTCTGTTGGTTACCGGTTCGAGAAGATCGCTTTAATGGATTTGCTGTTCCTCAGCCGGCGCATTTATCTGGGCGATGGTAGCCACGAAGCGCCACTCCACGGTGGCATTGTTGTGGACACCCAAGGAATCGTTCGACGAGGTAGGCAAAACTTACACATTTATTACGTACGTGTTTGTATAGATATCTGTATATATATATACATATGTTGTGCATACTATTAGCATATCTTTGGCACTTATTAATTTAACTTTGCTCTTCACAAAATATATAAATATAGAAAGAGAACGGGAGATAGAACGAGTCAGAGAGAAAGTGGGAGAACGAGGAAGAGGTATTATTATCTGAAAAGCTGTGCGATTCTCTTAGTGAACTATAAAGTTGTTAATTATAATTAAACTTAGTACTCGTGCTCCATTTAAAATTGCTTTAGCTCTTCAAATATTTGTATTGTTCATATCTGACAATTTATATTAAAATTTGTAGCTGCTGATAGACAAAAAAATGTTGGATTAACAATGAACTCTAAAGAGTGTTTGCCACGCCCACAAAATTATAAATCAAAGGCGGCAATTAATGTTGACGTTGAATAAATTCTAAAAACATTTGGATCAGTGCCTCTTTTGAGATAAGCACTAATTAAGTAACAAACAAAACAAAACAAAACAGAGAAGAGAAGATATAAAAAGAGAAACAAAAAGCTTATATATATATATATATAAATATATTTACATACGAGTAAAGAGTGGGCGGCGTAGAGAGTGATACAAATGTAAAGACTACTGTAACGGGAGATGGAAATAAAGCTACAGAAAGCGAGTGAGAGGGAGATAGATAGTCACTTGCCACTGTACTTATAATCATTCGAAGTCTGGCTCTCTTTCTCTCTCGCTCGCTCTCTCATTCAATCTCTTTCTCTTTCATGTCGTATCGCTAACGGATTTTTTGGTGCAGTGCTACGCACATCGCAGGAGGTGAACAGCTATTTGTATAACACGGAATCGGAGGCTGTTTATGATTTTGGGGATCTGGTGCTGATGCCCGGACTTATCGATGCGAATGTCCATATTAACGAGCCCGGCCGCAAGGACTGGGAGGGATTTGTGTCGGCCACTAAGGCGGCTGCTGCCGGCGGCTTCACCACCATCATCGATCGACCCACGTGAGTAGCGGTCTATGCTGTTGGCGTTCACAACCCACACACACACACACACACACCACCCCACACACCTTTCTACAGTGTAACGCCCGCAGCAATGCCACGCCCACCACTTGCAACGTGCAGGCGCTAAAAGCAAAGACGTCAACCGCCCGTGGCAAGATTTACGTAGACGTTGGCTTCTGGGGCGGCCTGGTGCCCGGCAATGGGGATCAACTGGCGCCGCTGCTCGCCGCCGGCGTGATCGGACTGCAGTGCACCCTCTGCGGCACCGCCCCGCCCGTCGGCGATGAATTTGCGGCCATCAGCGAGTCCCAACTAACAGATGCCCTCAAGCAGCTCAACGATCAAGAAATCGAAGCAGTTATAGCGGTAACTAAATCATTATATATTTATATATATATATATATATATATATAGAAGCTAGATCTTTCAATCCGTTGTCGTTGCAGTTTCACGCAGAGTTGCCAGAGTTGTGGCAGGCGACAGCGA